>NW_020769372.1:5488395-5513090 GCF_900518735.1 Pseudonaja textilis | reverse complement strand
TCTATTCTATTCTATTCTATTCTATTCTATTCTATTCTATTCTATTCTATTCTATTCTATTCCATTCCATTCCATTCTATTTATTATATTCTAATTCTATTCTATTCCATTCCATAGTTTCTGTTCTGTTCTATTTTATTCTAGTCTACTCTACTCTACTCTACTTTACTCTACTCATATTCTATTCTACTCTATATTCTACTCTCCTCCTCCTCTATCCTATCCTGTCCTATTATTATATTGTAAAATCAGGCACCAGTCCCTTAACAAATCTTTCGGCTAGCAACAGCAACGTGGGGCTCAATTGGTGTCATCAGTCGACCTCGATGGACACTTTTGTTCCATGTATCTAAACAGCACTTAATCATTGGGGTCATGCACAGTGCCAAACATGGATGGAAGGGACAGAGGTGGGGACGAAAAAAAAAAAAGTCTTTACCTTGAAATGTTCGTCTCTGCCAAACTGCGGCTTCTTCAGCTAATGAGATATCTGTCTCTTAAATTCTCATTGTTTTAATAGTAAGTGGTTGCTTTCAAGCTTGAGTGATGAAAGCCAAACAGCACGTGGTCTCTACTGCCTCCTCGCTGGGAACTAATGAGCCTGAAATAGCACCCATTTTTGCGAGATTGCCGTGACCCCGCGTCTACTAATGTGCTGGGAAGGACTGAAAAATGTGCTGCACATTCTCTTTGGCAATTCCCTGGGGCTACCTTCAAAACGCCAAACAATTTAAGAAATAGAGTATCGAGTTGCCACATGCAGACACAATCCGAGCAGTTGCAAGATGGGGATAACTCCACTGAAAGATCGTCCTTGAATCACGTTTTGGGGTGTGTGCAACCTTTTCTCCCTTTTAAAAGAAAAAAATATATACAAAAATCACAAGAATTCCAATATTGAAGGGGCTGCCCCAAATTCTCCAAAGTACCTGAAGGCAGGAAAAGAAGCCACGGATGGAAACTCATCAAGGAGAGAAGCAACCTAGAACTGAGGAGAAATTTTTTAACCGTGTGCCTCCAACAGTTGTGTTCTGACCCAAACCTTGTTCCAAGGAAACAAACGCCAAACAGAGATAAAAGCAAAACCTTTTAATGCTTCTCTGTGAATTCCATTCATTCACGGTTAAAAGGCTATTAAAACGAACTGTCTCTGGAAAGAAAGAACCTTGCCAAGGCTATGCAAGGCTGCCAAGAACACCAGATAAAGTCACTAAGGAATATTTCAAACACAAAGAGTCTCCAAACACCAACTAAGATATTCCGAACGTCCACAAGGCTTGAGTGCAAAAACTTCTTTGTTTCCTGCAAAGAACTCCGGTTTCTCAGCTGGCTTTTATCTCTTAAGGGAGGGGCCATTACCTTGCCGCCTTACTCCTGAGTCGCCCGTGCTGCTGCAGCTGCTCTTTCCTTCGAGCAACCCTGCGCGCGCGTGCATTGGGCACAGGCTCCTCGGGGGCCTCTTCATCATTGCTGCCAGCCTCCACAATCTCCGAAGGCCGCACTCCACTCCCTGATGGTCCTGGCCCCATCCCTGCATCACATGCAGGCCCCTCATCCGAGTCCTCGCTCTCTGAGACCCCAGCCCTCCACACCTGCTGCCGACGAACCACAACAAGTTGTGTGTGCTCCAGGGGTGGCCTGCTGGGGGTTCGCAGGGGTCCAGGAGAACCCCTAGCTAAGATTGTGTGCAGTTTGGAGAATCCCTGTCCACCCCACTCTGCCCCTCCCAGGAGTCCCTATGGGGCCCGTTTTGGATGGAGATAAGTGCAGGGCCCATGTGGAGGCTCAGGGAGGGTGAAAAACGGGCCTCCCTGAAGTTTGGGAAGGCCGGAAATGGGCCTGTTTCCGGCTTCCGGAGAGCCTTGGTGGGTGTGGCCTAGTCAGCCTCCTGTACCCACAGCGGGGGAGAGGGGTATTTTTGCCCTTCCGGGGCTCCGGAGGCTTTCCTCAAGCCTCCAGGAGGATGAAAACGGCCTCCCTGGGCTCCAGAGGCTCTCTGGAAGCTGGAAATGGGCCTATTTCCAGTCTTCCTGAACTTCCGGGAGGACTATTTTTCACCCTTCCTGAGCCTCTGCGCGCACCCTGCACTTACCTGCACCCAAAACGGGCCACGTGGGGACTCTTGGGAGGGGAGGGGTGGGGGTGTGGAGCGGGGCAGACCCTCAGCAACCTAACCTGCCTCCTCTTCCTCTTCCCCACAAATCCACTCCCTTCGAGCACTGATGTTGTTACCTAGTTGGGTAATGAAACATCTGCATGAAAACATCCAGCTCAGAGAGCACCAAGGACCCCACAGTCCTCTTCCTCCTCCCCCTCTCCTCCCCCTCTTCTTCCACACAAATCCACTCCCTTCTAGCACTGGTGTTGTTATCTAGTTGGGTAATGAAATGTCTGCATGAAAACCACCAGCTGAGAGAGCACCAAGGACCCCACAGTCCTCTTCCTCCTCCTCCTCCTCCTCCTCTCCCCACAAATCCACTCCCTTCTAGCACTGATTATATTACCTAGTTGGGTAATGAAACGTCTGCAAGAAAACAACCAAGCTCAGAGAGCACCAAGGACCCCATATTTCAACTCTGAGCAACAAATGGACTCTTTTATTGACACCCCTGAATGGATACGGATGTCCTGAACGTGAAAGGATCGCGTTGTATCTCTGTAGGACTAATTTCACTCTGCAGTGAAAATCTTCAAGGGCAGCCCTGGGACAGATCCCACCTCCCAGTTCAGACTACCATATGGGCTGCTTACGAGGAGCAGGTGCACTGTGTGAATGATGACAAATGACAGCACTAAATTCATCACTACCAAGATGGAAAATGACAAGGTTGAAAGTGCTACCGACGGGCCAGATCAATAGTTTGCATCATTGCTGCTCTGTTAAGTATTGATTGCAGGGAGAGACGCACCCAAATAGTTAAAAAAAAAAATTAGCTGTGATAAACTGGACAATGACAACTCACCCCCTGAGCAGGTTTTGAGCACGTATTTTTTTTCTCATTGTTTTTTTAATCAAAAGAGACATCACCTTTGAAATGAGTTGTATAGTTGTTTTAGTGAAGCCGGCCAATTATTATCGATGAATCAACAAACCGCAAAACAGCCAGAAATGTTGAATTGTAGTGAACATTTCAATCATCGAAGCAACTGATATTGCGATTCTGCTCGCTCCGTCTTAAGGATAAATAAAAATAAATATTTGAGAAGGATAAATATTGTCCAGGGAAATTAAAAAAAAAAGAGGGTTCGTGAGGAGATAGACACTGGGCGAAGATCATGCGTGTCATTTAGATTTATTTTGCACCTGTTTTAATTGTTTTTGTCATGCCTCAGCATCTAACTTTTATATACTGTTTTTGCTCCCTAGCCCCATCTAGTGGCCGGAGGAACATGTATGCCCCAACATACAATCTTTATATATTGTTGTTGCTCTCTAGTCCCATCTAGTGGCTGGAGAGACAAATACCAAGTATATTGTTTGAAGCTGACCCAACCTCTTTATCCATTAGCCCACACTCTCAAAACAAGTGCATGCTGGGAAGCCAGAGTCCATTTCCTTTAGCATTTGAAGAAGGCAGAAGCACAAAGAAAAACCCATCTTAATCTGTGGCACACGATCATCCAAGGACAAACCCACACCCTGCACACCGAGCGTCGCTGGTGAGATTTAAATTACTTGTATTTATTAATTGTTATGTTCAGCGGTGGGATGACCCAGGGCATGGCACAAAAATAACAAAGTCACCAAAGTAGATAAATTCCCTTTAATGCCTCCAACTTGGCCCCCAATGTCCAGTTATCCTTGGCTGGAGATCAAACTCTTCCAAAAACAGTCTATGAAGGGAAGAAATGCAGTCCGAACCCAAAGTAAAGATAATTAGAAATTTAACAAAAACTACACAAACCATGTTGAAGTAATTAACATGACAGGCCAGGATGATAAATTTCAGACTTCCAAAAGATAACACAGCACCCACAGTTGGGAGGATGCCGAAACCCAGGTAAGCCTCAACAAAGATAATGCACGCTTTGCTTCTAGCAACTTTGCCATGCACAGTTTGCCCTTTTAAACAGTCTTCCCAGCTGCAGCCCACGAAGGGGATCAGGGCCCTTTCATCTCCTGTAAGCCATGTTGCTCTCTTCTCCGTTCCATGCCCTAGGATGAAGAAGCGATGACCCTGGGTCTTCGTCTGAATGCCCAGCCGGACTGTGCCCTTCCCCCATTCCTTCCAGAGCCACCAGATCCACACTCCCACTCCCTGTCAGCTGCTCAATCTTCCCCTCAGAATCAGACTCCAACAAGGGCATGACAAGCAGTAACCCAATATTGCCTATCTTGTGTTTGGTTCTCATTGTATGTATCCCTATTTTCCCCAGTTTCATCATGTCCTGTTCTTTCAATAAAGCATTCAGATCTATGCAGAGGGTCTGTTTTATTGGAGGATACGTGGGTTTTGCTGCATGTCAAGCTACACACAAACTAAGGTGTAGTGAGGGCAGAACAGTTTTTATTTTTTATGATGTATGCTGCCCAGAATCACATGCTGAGGTGGCAGCTGTAGAACTCAAATAAATAAATAAATACACAGGTGTAGTATAGGTGGTATCTGGCTCAATGGGCAGTATCTTGGAATCCACTTAAATATGAGCCAGCCGTGTGCTGTAGCAAAAAAAGCCAACACAACCCTAGGCTGTATTAATAGAGGAATAGAAACAAGATCGTATGAATTGTTAACGCCACTTTATAATGCCTTGGAATATTGCATCAAGTTTTGGTTTATAAAAAGATGTTGAGACTCTAGAAATAGTGCAGAGAAGAGCAACCAAGATGACAGGAGACTAAAACATATGAAGAACGGTTACAGGAAATGGGTATGTCTAATTAGTGAAAAGAAGAACTAGGGGAGACATGACAGCTGTGTTCCAATAAGTTAGAATAGAATAAGTTAGAATAGAGCTAGAAGGGACTAGTCCAACCCCCCTCGGCCCAAGTTGGAGACCCTACGCCATTTATGACAGAAAGTCTCTTCTGGAAAGCTTCCAGTGATGAAGCTCCCACAACTTCCGAAGGCAACTTCTGTTCCATGGGTGGATTGTTCTCTCTGTCAGAAAATTCCTTCTTATTTTCAGGTTGAATCTCTCCTTGATCATCCATTATTCCTTGTCTGGCCTTCAGATGCTTTGGAAAATAATTTGACCCTTCCTCTCTGTGGCAGCTTCTCAAATATTGGAACACTGGCTATCGTGTCATGTCACATCAAGTTGAGAACTATCTGTACTACTTCACTCAAGATTGACGAGGGATTGTTGATTCCTTGCAGATTTACAAACTTGGTGTACACCAAGAGCCAACCACTCCGTCCACATATAAATAACCAGTAAGTAACTTTTTGATCTTCAAAATATTAATCATTTGTTAAGAATCTGCTTGCTTTGCAGCTGGAATTTTTTTCAAGGTGTTTCCAGGTGCAAAGTTGGCGGGGCGGGGAATGCAATTTATTTGAGGGGCTCCTACAAAGACAAGGGGGAGGGGTGTCAAACTGTTTTCCAAAGTACCAAAAGGCAAGGTGAGAAACAATGGATGGAAGCTAACCAAGGAGAAAAATAACCTCGAACTAAAGAGACATTTCCTAACGGTGAGAGCAACCAACCAATGGAAGAGTTCGCCTTCAGAAGTTGTGGGTGATCCATCACTGGAGTCTTTTGAAAAGAGACTGGAGAACCATTTATCTGAAGTGGTACAGTGTCCCCTGCTCAAGCAGGGGGTTGGACTAGAAGACCTCCAAAATCCCTTCCAATGTTGACGTTCTATTAGATTATTCGTTATTATATTATTCTATATTCTATTCAGGTGGAGCAGAGGTGTCAAACACAAGGCCCACGGACAGCCCACAGAACCGGCCTGGAAAATGTAAGTGGCCAGCCCAGTCTACCCAATGCAAAGAGGAACCATGCCAGCAGTTTGGGGAGTGGCATCAAGCTGGCCACGGCCAACCAGTCAGCCATGCCCACCCAGTCGCCAATGCCCAGGGAGTGACGTCAAGCTAGCCACACCCACTCAGTTGGCCATGGCCACCTAGTCAGCCACGCCCGCTCCAAGTTCAACCCCAGTCCTGATGTGGCCCTTAATGAAATGGAGATTGACACCCCTGGTCGATGGGAGGAATATCTTCTTTCATTGCTCAGTCCTCCCTCTTGTGTTCTGTTGCTGAGTGTCCCGCATTTCCATTCTGTGCAAGCAGAAGACCTTGTGAAGAAGACCCACCTGTTGTGGTTTGCCAACGGCAGGTGCGGATGGCTGAGGTCTCGGAGAGCGAGGACTCAGATGAAGGGCCTGCGTGTGATTGCAGGGATGGGGCCAGGACCATCAGGGAGCGCAATGCTGCCTTCGGAGATTGTGGAGGCTGGCAGCAGCGATGAAGAGGCCCCCGAGGAGCCTGTGCCAAGTGCATGTGCGCGCAGGGCTGTTCAAAGGAAAGAGCAGCTGCAGCAGCACGGGCGACTCGGGAGTAAGGCTGCAAGGTAATGGCCCCTTCCAGAGAAGATAAAAGCCAACGGAGAAACTGCAGTTCTTTGCAGAAGGCAAAGAAGTTTGATACTTGAGCCTGGTGGACGTTAGAATATCTGTGTTGGTGTTTGGAGACTCTTTGATTTATTGTTTAGGAATTTTATCTGTTGTTCTTGGCAGCCTTCCCAAAACTTGGCCAGGCTCTTCCTTATCGGAGCTAATTAGCTGGAAGCAGCCTTTTATCTGTGAAGGACCAGGATTCGTAAATGAAACAGTAAACGGTTGTGTTGGTACCTTCGTCTTGTGTTTACTCTCGTGGAACCAGGTTTGGGTCAGAACACCACCCATTGGGAGGCTTCCAAAGAAGGAAAGAAGGAGAAGCGATCAAACCTAGCCACATCTTCCACCAGCTTCACCATGAAAGTAAATTCAAAAATAGCACGACAAGACATTCTGTGGAACTTTTTTTTTTTAAAGTCCCCCCGAGGACAAGGCAAAGGGAAGAAGCTTCCTGAAATGGCAAAGCGGTTTGGGCAGAACATTACTTCTGATACTGGAGGTAATAGAAAACCATCAAGCCTAGTCACCATCAAAAGCCTTCCTCTCCATTAATTTATCTAATTATCCTCCAAAGCACAGCAAGCTGGTAGCCATCGTTACATTCTGCGGTGCAGAATCCTGTGGGAGGCGTCTGTGAAGAATTATTTCCTCTTATAACGCCTTGAATTCATCGGATGAGCTCCTGGATCATGATAAGGTAAGAACCAAGCTAAATCAGACACAAAAGCTCTCCTCCCATCTCCTCTCCTCCTCCTCCCCCTCCTCCTCCTCCTCCTCCTCCTCCCCAGTCCTGGACCAAAGAATAAGACTAATCCATGACAGAATTTGATCACATCATTACTGACTGATGAATGATCCTTGAGATTTCACCATCATATCGATTAGCCACATTCAAGTAGCTTGCCAGCCAAAGGAAAAAGAAGAATCTGATTTATAACCTGATTTAAATCAAGGTATATTGTGTCTAAAGTCTTAGTAACAAACATGGACCGGAAGCCGTGCCCATATATTGTAGTTCCGAAATCCACCAGGTGTCACCAATGAATGTGTCTGCCAAGCAATCTACCCCACCTAAACAGTACATAAAAAAAAAAAAAAAGAACAGGAAATCTACTACAAAGTCAAGTGCCTAACATTATCCTTCTTTACAAGGCTCTCTCTGAGGACCCAAAAGCATTCTTAGGAAATATAATCCAGTGGAGGCCTCCATGTTTTAAGGTGAAGTGGACTCATCCACCAAAGGTGAACTATTTGGTAGTAGAACGAGGGGGAGGGAGGAACAACTTCATAACTTCATATCATGGCCATAAAATGCCTTCTTTGGCATTGCGAGACACTTACAGGTGTCCATCTACGGGTCACCAGATGGATCAAAACTCAGCGTTTAAATTCTACTATGCCACCGGAACTCACGTTTCCTGCGGTTTGCTGCCATCCACCGTTTGAAGCCTCCCTTAGGTGTGCAGAAACGGCTTCATGTCAATCTACACCTCCGTTGGGCATAAGGCTTGCCATTGGTTGCTTTCCTGCATATGTTATAGGCTTAATTAATTAATGCTCTTGCTAGATCTGATATCTGAGGTGGATTTTAACCGTGTTCATGTAATGTAGAGGCGCAGATGAGTCAATCCGAAATTGTATTTATTTATTTTATTTGTTTATTTTGTCAAAAGCTTACAATACAATAGAGATAAGAATAAACATAAGCTGAAATATAAGAAATAGGAACTAATAATTGGGGGCCATAGGACAGGGAGGGTACGCACGATTGTGCGCTTATGCACACCCCTTACAGACCTCTTAGGAATGGGGTGAGGTCAATAGAGGTTAGTTTGAAGGTAAAGGAGTGGACTTTGAGCAGGTGACAACAGAATCAGGTAGTGAGTTCCAGACATTGACCACTCTTTTGCTGAAATCGTACTTATTGCAATCAAGTTTGGAGTGGTTTCCATTAAGTTTAAATCTGTTATGTGCTCTTATGTTGTTGTGGTTAAAGCTGAAATATTCATTCATTAGGCATTTTATGTACTATGCTTAAGTCCAATTTAGCCGGCATAGTTCAAGGTTGTCTAAGCGTAGAAATGCTTGCATCTACCACTGTTCGTCTTCTGGCTGCATCGTTTAAACTTCATAACCATTTTCTGAAGTTTGCAACATCACAACCGTCACCCTGGGAAGTAAGTTTTGCCCACAACAACAACAACCTTGTCAGATGATGTGAGCTGAGAGAAAGTGACTGGACTTATGTCACCCAGCCATCTTTCCTGCCTAAGGCGAGACTAGAACTCACAGTCTCCTGGGGATTTGCCCAAAGTTACCCAGTCATCCAGTGGTGGGATTCAAAAAAATTTAATACTAGTTCTGCGGGCGTGGCTTGGTGGGCATGGCAGGGGAAGGTTACTGCAAAATCTCATTCTCTCCCCACCCACTAACCTGCTTTCCAGCTCTGTTCTCCTGTGCAGGACAACAAAAGGAGACCCAGCTGGGACTCAGGAGGCAGAGAATAGATGGTGGCTGGGCCAGTCAGAGGTGGTATGTGACAGTTCTCCAAACTACTCAAACTTTCTGCTACCGGTTCTCCAGAACCTGTCAGCACCGACTCAATACCACCTCTGCAGCCACCTTTCCTGTTTATGGCAGTACTGGAATTCCCAGTTTCCTGGTGATGGGCCCAACAACCCCCAGTGGCTTTCTTTCCTAAAGCAGGTCTGGAACTCAGAGTCCCAGTTTCTAGCCTGGAACACCTTTTAAATTTAACTCTTCTTAGGTACCAAAATCTCATGATTGCAATGGCGTATAAATTTGATAAATCAATTCTAAGCCAAAGATCAAGGAGATACAGTCCCTTCAGTGATTTTCCAAAAAGACCTTGATGGAGCATTGGAAGCGATGTACAATAATGCACGAAAGCCCTTGGACATATTCCCGAGGATTTGTTATTAAATCGAAGAAGAGAAAGAGAAAAGACGGCTCAGCTAACGTGACTTGAAGAGGGTATCATCATCCCGAGAAGCATGTTATAATCAACGGTTGTGCTCCAAAACTTAATAAAATTACCAATCAGAACATCACCAGTGAAATTAACGAGCCAAAATATTATAGTCAGGCAGAAGTCAGTGAATTTTGAAGGTCATCTGGAGCTATAAAAAAACCCTTTTAATATTTTATGCCTTGGAAAAAATCATAAGGCCAAAAAAGACATTTGGCGGTGGTGTGTATCTATGGGCGAGGGTGCGGAGGGAGGGAGGAAGGAAGGAAAAAATGTCCTTGATACTTTAGACTGTCATTAATTTCTTATGAACACTGCAAAATATACTGATTTCCAAACTGCCATCATGGTGGTTGTAGGTATTTGAAGCAAAGTCAGGAATATTGGGAGCTGCGATCTCAGTTCCTTGGAAGTCACTTTGAGGGAGGGTCTGTGGGACACAATCTCTGAGGGGGGGTCAAGCCATTCTCCAAAGCACCTGAGGGCAGGACAAGAAGCAATGGGTGGAAACTAATCAAGGAGAGAAGCAACCTAGAACTAAGGAGGAATTTCCTGACAGTCAGAATAATTAATCCAGAAGTTGTAAATGCTCCAACATGGGAAGTTTTTAAAAAGATGTTGGATAACCATTTACATGAAGTGGTGTAGGGTTTCCTGCCTAGGCAGGGGGATGGACTATTCTATTCTATTCTATTCTATTCTATTCTATTCTATTCTATTCTATTCTATTCTAGTGCTTTACAGGTAAGTCCTTCATTTACGAGCATCATGGTTCCTGTCCATTAGGGTGGTAAGTCAATGCAGTCATAAATCAGATCCACCGCATGACTGACCTGATTTTACCTTTTTTTGCAATGGCCATTAGGCAATGCTGTGGTTGTTAAGTGAACCCATGGGCCGGTTTTGCTGGAAACCGGAAATAAATTCAGCAAAGCCATTGTCAAACATAGTCACATGACCATGGGATGTTGGAAAGAGCTGTAAATGTGGGCTGGTTGACACACACCTGGCTGTTGTGGTTTGCCGACAGCCTGTGCAGACGGCAGTAGAAGCGGACAGTGGGGAAGGACAGGGATCAGTCGGGGTGTGTGTGTTCTGGAGAGGACTTAGATGAGGGTCCTGCGTCCAATGCAGAGATGGGTCCAGGACCATCTGGGAGTGGGGGTGCTGCCTCCGGAGCCTTCGGAGTTTGGCAGCAGCGAGGCAGAGGACCGAGGGGAGCCTGTTCCCAGTGCATGTATGCGCAGAGCTGCTAGAATGCGAGAGCAGCTGAAACAAAAGGGATAATTCAGGAAGTAAGGCTGGGAGGTGATTGCCCTTCCCATAAGGGATAAAGGACAGGCATAGGTGATGAAACCTTTGCAGGAAGCAAAGCCGTTCGTTCAGTTCAGATTCATTCTTGAAGCTCTTTATACTTTGGAGGTTTTTTTTCTAGTTCATTTGAAACTTCTGTTATTGGTAGCACTTCACAGAAAAGAAAGGTGGGTGCTTATCTCGAGGGACTGTTTGAGATCCTTATTTCCAGGTTGAATCTCTCCTTGATCAGTTTCCATCCATTATTCCTTGTCTGACCTTCAGGTTCTTTAGAAAATAGCTTGACCCCTTTTCTCCTCTATGTGGCAGCCCCTCAGATATCGGAAGACTGCTATCCTGTCTCCCCTGGTCCTTCTCTTCACTAACTAACCATGCCCAGTTCCTGTAGCCGTTCTTCATATGTTTTAGCCTCCAATCCCCTAATCATCCTGGTTGCTCTTCTCTGTACTTTTTCTAGAGTCTCAACCTCTTTTTTATAATGTGATGACCCTAACTGGATGCAGTACTCCAGGTATGGCCTTACTAAGGCTTTATAGAGTGGTATTAGTATCTCCCTTGATCTTGATTGTATCCCTCTGTTAATGCAACTTAGGATTGCATTGGCTTTTTGGGCTTCCACTGCACACTGCTGGCTCATAGTTAACTGATTGTCTTCTCTATGAACTTCTGTTTTTTTCTTCTTCTTCCTTACCATCCTATGTATTTACCACTCTCGTTCTAAATTTTTCTGCCTCACTTATTCCTCTGCATCTATAAGCTAACAACATTTCTTTTCTTCTCTACCTCCTTCCGGAATGCCTCTTCTGCAGCCCATATGCTCCAAGGCCAGATCCAGATGGAACACGTCTCCTTCAAACCACGGATGGAGCACCTGAGAGGAATGATCTTGGGTAGAGAGCCAACTTAATCGATGTCTTATCTCTCTCTACCACCAAGAGATTCCATCATAAAGGACCTCATTCATTCAGAAGAGCCCGATGCTTACTTCAAGCAATAAAAGCAGAGACGGTTCTCCATCCACTCAGAAGGTCCTTCACGACAGATAGGGAGAATTTATAACTCGAAGAAGCTGTAAAGAAAATCAATATGAGCGTCTCTCTATATAAGTAGGAGCTAGGAACTAAAAAAATCTCTTCGGCTGTGTGGTTTTTCTCAGGTAGAAGCAAGGCGGGGAAAGAGTGTTTGGGGACATTAAATTACTTCAAGAAGATCTCATTGACCTTGTTTTAAGTGAGGAGAATACTCATGTAGTGTACATGCTTCCTGCTGGATTTCCACCTTTTTATTTCAACAGAGAAAACAAGGAGGTGAAAAGAACAAAGGATCTAGGCACAACTAGGAGAATCTCAGAAATTACATGTATGTACTTCAGTGGTGTCAATCACTAAGAAGAAAAAATATATGGAAAAGGAAAACATTTCTGTAGAGCATAAAAGGCCCAGAAAAGAGTACTACAGAATAACAAAATAATAAAGTAACAAGGGACCTTGGAGGTCAGAGGTGGTATTCAGCAGGTTCTGACTAGTTCTGGAGAACCGGTAGTGGAAATTCTGAGTAGTTTGGAGAACCGGCAAATACCGCCTCTGACTGGCCCCGCCCCCATCTCTTCTCTGCCTCCCATTGAGTCCCACCTGATTGGCTGGGTCTTCTTTGGTTGCCCTGCAGAGGAGAACGGAGCTGGAAAGCAGGTTAGTGGTGTGGAGAGGGAATGGGGATTTTATAGTATTCTTCCCCTGCCACGCCCACCAAGCCACGCCCACAGAACCAGTAGTAAAAAATTTTGAATCCCACCACTGTTGTAGGTGTTCTTATCCAACCCACTTTCTCAGACAGTAAACCATATATCATTTCAGAGAAATAATTGTCCAGTGGCTTCTTGCAAACCTCCAGTGTTGCAGCATTCGCAACGTCTAGAGGCAAGTTGTCCCACTGGTAAATTGTTCTCACCGTCAGAAAACTTCTCATTTTTAGGTTGCTTCTCTCCTTGATTAGTTTCCATCCATTGCTTCTTGTCCTGCCTTCAGGTGCTTTGGAGAATAAGCTGACCCCATCCTCTTCTTTGTGTGGCAGCCCCTCAGATAGTAAAAGACTGCTAACAGATACAGATTAACAGAGTTGGAAGGGACCTTGTAGGTCCTTTAGTCCAAACCCCTCACCCAGCAGACCCTACACCATTTCTGACAGATGGCAGTCCAGTCTCTTTTTGAAAGCTTCCCGTGATGAAGCTCCCACAACTTCTGAAGGCAACTTCTGTTCCATTGGTTGATAGGTTCCCTGTCAGAAAGTTTCTCCTTATTTCCAGGTTGAATCTCTCCTTCAGTTTCTATCCATTATTCCTTGTCTGGCCTTTGGATGCCTTGGAAAATAGTTTGACCACTTCGTCTCTTGGAGAACTACTATCATCTCCCCCCAGGTCCTTCTCTTCACTAGACTAGCCATGCCCAGTTCCTGTAACAGTTCTTCATATGTTTTAGTCTCCAGTCCCCTAATCATCCTGGTTGTTCTTCTGTACATTCTTTCTAGAGTCTCAACATCTTTTTTTATAGTGTGATGACCAAAAGTGGATGAAGTATTCTAGGTGTGGTCATACTAAGGCTTTATAGAGTTGTATTAGTACCTCCCTTGTTCTTGATTGTATTTCTCTGTTAATGCAGTTTAGGATTGCATTAACATTTTTTGGCTGTCACTGCACACTGCTGGCTCATAGTTAACTGGCTGTCTTCTCTACGAACTACTGCTTTAGAAAATAGCTTGAGACAACCCCTGAGATATTGGAAGACTGCTATCATGTCTGCCCTGGCCTTCTTTTCATTAAACTAAACGAACCCGATTCCTGCAACCGTTCTTCCTATGTTTTATCCTCCAAGTCCCCTAATCATCTTTGTTATTCTGTACAGTGAGAAAAATATTTATCAACTGACTTAATTTACATGCCGTCCATTCCCAAATGCTCAAAAGGGACTGGACTATTTTCCAAACCGAACGTAGCTTTTGGCTAATCCCTCTAATCCGAGTGCCAGGTTTGAAAAGATTCGTAGTATCCCAGGGGATATTCTGTTTCAGGGTTTAGCTTCAGAATAACCAAGGCTCCCGAGCTGATCTCTTCCAGCAGAAGATGACAGAAACTCCACAAGGGTTCAAAAGAGGTTATTGTTTTGACGGATGATATTTCAGCAACTGGCAGGTCACTACAAGCTCATGACAAAATTCTTAAACTTTCTCCCAAATTTGATCCAGGAGGCTGAAGTTTCAACGGAGAAACAGACGCGCCTTCAGAAAATAAAAACAAGGCAGAGATTCAGAGGAAGCGCCAACAGAGATGATTATTTCAACATTATATCCCCTTCTGGGGAGAGAGAATTGACTCGTCGATGCTTCACATGATCTCTCTGCAGAGAGACAGCCATCGAATCTGTGACTGAGATCTGATGGATCTGGGATCTGGGAGCCGGATCAAGAACGAGACCCGACAGAAAGGGTCTCAAAGGAACTCAAATGGTTCAGCCTTACAGCTTGATGTGCAAAGAAGCCTACAACCATTTGTGTCCATGCAAGTAGACAGATGAGCTGTATTCGAGAATTGGTCTAGCAAATATTTTGTATGCTCTAGTTAGCAGTACAATATTACCAGAGAAGAAGCTACATCAGATTAGTTTAACAACTCTTAATGCTTTTTTGGCAATGTGGTTACAGCGAGCTCTGGCACTTAGATCATTTTTGGAGAGCCTTCTGAAGATGGGCAAAAAAAAATAGATGAAAAAAAAATAGATTATTATGGCATTTAAAGAAACACAAAACCAACATGAAAGGAAACGGTTGCGAATCACAGATGCTGATTACATCTTCCAAATGTTCTTAATTCCATGTTTTTCCTTTCTATGACTTCCTTAAGAGCAGAGTGTCAGGATTCCAGCACTGACCCCCATCTAATCATGAGTCTCGAGCCAAACTTCCAAAACTTCAAAAGGATTTATTGGGAGTCAACATGTCTGGCACTGCTCTGAGGCACATCATTCGTTGTCACCCTTGACCCTAGTTTTCCCCCCACCTCCTGGGTGTATCATAATTCATATTCTCCAATGGGACACATCCATAGCAAAGAGTCATCAATCATGCTTTCCAGTTAGAATTTTGCTGGCAGAAACTTCTAGTATCTTTGAAAGCATTTATGGAATGTGGTTTCAGTTTGCAAACTGCCACACTGCTCCCCACTCCATTTCTGTTGGCAACTCTAAAAAGGCCGTAGAAATATTTTATGAGTTGACAGGCTAGCTGGCCGGAGTACAGGCAGTTCTCGAATTATAACAACTCATTTAGTTCTCAAAGTTACACAACAGCACTGAAAAAAATGATATATGACAGTTTGTCACGCAACCGTTGTAGCACCCCCATGATCATGTGATCAACATTCGGACACTTGACAACTGGTCCATATTTATGACGGTTGTAACGTCCTGGGGTCAGGTGATCCCCTTTTGCGACCTTTTGACAAGCAAAGTCAACAGGGAAGCCAGATTCACTTAACAATCATGTTATTAACAATGGCAGTGATTCGCTTAACAACTGGGGTAAGAGGCTTGCAAAATGGGGCAAAACCCACTTAACAACCATCGGCTGTTCTTAGCAGCAGAAACGTTGAGCTCAATTGTGGTCGCAAGTGGAGGACTATCTGTATTCCTTTTTCAAACTGGAACCAGCTTTGTTCAGAGTTTTGCAGCACTAATTCAGCGCCAGAAAAAATAAACACAGGTGGCGGATGCTTCATTTAACCTCTTTATAAACATAATAAGTAGATTTTACAAACCGGTTGTAGATTTCGCCAGCACGGAGCAAACTCAGACAGAAACACGTTGCAAGTTCAGAGCAGAGCTCCAGTCTTCAGCAAGCAAGCAAGTTAGTTTCTCTTTTACTTTAGTTCAGCAGGCAAGCAAGAGGAAAGAACAGTTTCATTTTCAGTAGACAGACTCTGAGCTCAACATAGCTGCAGAGATGCAGAGGTTAATACAGAGCCACGCCTAGGCTACTTCTAGTTTCAGTTTCCAGCCTAGGCTACTTTTAGTTTCAGTTTCCAAAACAGTCCTCATTGGCTGGCTTAGTTGCTATGCCTCTTCATTGGCTGACCTTGTTACCAAGCTCCATTCCAGTTCATGAATATACTCTGAGAAGCTTCTTCAAACTCCAGATAGGGTGTTCGAAGTTCCAAACATTTTGCATTGGAAATGTTTCTCCCGAGTGCAAATTTTGTAGTTGGAACAAATTCTTTTATTTAAGGTGCCAGAGAGAAAAAGCCAATTTGAATTTAACAGTTACTGGAGAGAAAAGGGGAATGGTGAAGTAAGACCACACTTGGAATACTGCATCCAGTTTTGGTCTCCATGTTATAAAACAGTGGTTGAAACTCTGGAAAGAGTTCAGAGAAGAGCAACAAAGATGACTAAGGGGACTAAATCTAGATAGATAGATAGATAGATAGATAGATAGATAGATAGATAGATAGATAGATAGATAGATAGATGTGTGTGTGTGTGTGTGTGTGTGTGTGTGTGTGTGTGAGAGAGAGAGAGAGAGAGAGAGAGAGAGAGAAGATAGATGGATGGATGGATGAATAGATTAGATAGATGATTGATACATAGACAGATAACAGACAGAAAGACTAGATAGATAGATGATAGAAAGATAGATAGATAGATAGATAGATAGATAGATAGATAGATAGATAGATAGATAGGCAGACAGGCAGACAGACAAGCAGGCAGGCAGATAATAGGCAAGCAGGCAGCTAGATGGTAGATAGATAGATAGAAGATAGAAGATAGATGATAGATAGATAGATAGATAGATAGATAGATAGATAGATAGATAGATAGATAGATAGATAGATAGATAATGGATGGATAGATAGAGATAAAGATAAAAGTGAAATACCACTCATGCATCATCACGAAATCTGCAGAACCGTAAAGCCTACAAACTTGAAATTTGGCATGTATGTTCCTCTTGACTTCTAGGTGCTCGCTAAGAAAGGATTTTTTGAAATGACCATCAGAACATTAGTATTTCCTATGTTGTTATTAACACACTCTGATGCTAAGGAGTTCTACTCCCCCTCCTCACCTGAAAAGAAATCTCTTCCAACTGTGCTTGAGCTAAGCCACACCCAGGCTCCTTGCTATCTCCTTCTTGCTCACACAGCAAATACTGTTTCAGTTTCCAAACAACCCTCAACTCTCTCACACACTGACAGGATGCTAGCCAGATGAATACCGATAGATGCTGGTAGGCAGAGGCACAATTTTTCTCCTTATTTTCCTCCTCAAAAACTTGCCTGATCACATAGTTTGGTAGCAAAGCAGGGGTACCCTGCTGGTGTTAAAATATACGAGGAACAGTTGCAGGAAAGGGGTATGTTTAGTCTAGTAAAAAGAAGAACTAGAGGTGACAAGATAGCAGTGTTCCAATATCTATGAGGCTGCCACAAAGAAGAGGGAGTCAAGCTATTATCCAAATAGGTTGAAGGCAAGACTTCAAATAGATTCCAAATAGGTTGATTGCAGAAAGTATGACTTCAGCAACAGAATGGTCAATGTCTGGAATGCACTACCTGACTCTGTTGTTCCATCCTCTAGCCCCCATTCCTTTAATCTCAAACTATCCATTATTGACCTCACCCCATTCCTAAGAGGTCTGTGAGGGGTGTGCATAAGTGCACCATCGTGCCTACTGTCCTATCCTATTGTCCCCATTTACTCGTACCTATTTCCTGTATTCTTACTCATGTTTATACTTATCCCTATTATCTTGTAAGCAACTGATAAATCAAATCAAATCAATAAATAAGTAAATAAATAAAATAAAAAGCAATGGGTGGAAACTAACCAAGGAGAGAAGCAACTTAGAACGAAGGAGGAATTTCCTTACGGTGAGAACAATTAACCAGTGGAATAACTTGCCTTCAGAAGTTGTGGATGCTCCATCACTGGAGGTCTTTAAGAAGAGACTGGACAACCATTTATCCAGAATGGTATAGGGTCTCCTGATTGAGCAGGGGTTGGACTAGATGAACTCCAAGATCCCTTCCAAATTTGCTATTCTGTTCTGTAAAAGTTTGCATGCTTTCTTCTTCCTCGCAATTCACCCCTCCCTCAAAGCAATCTGTCTTGCCACCGAGAATTGGTGTGGCAGGGCTTTTCATGCCATTCCATTACCAAAAAAAAAACCAAGAAAAGGATACATTTATAAAACTTCAGCAAATGCTCCTTTGTTTCTTGAACCTCTGTGCTCTGCCCTATCCCTGAATTAGTCAATAGCGTGATAACTGACGCATAAGCATATTTATTAAAATAGCCTTCGGCATCTCCCAAGCATCAAACTGATTTTCTAATTGGTTTGCAGCTGTTAGGCTGTCGTGCAAATTATTTTCCACTGTGATGTTAAAATCCAGCTCCATCAGCAACCGAGAACCACATGGGCCCTGCGCAAGAGGTCAGGCCGTGTGGATGTCGCTGCCGCCTCTGATAGGATCGCCTCCAGGGATCCCTTGAGCTGATTACTAAAAACGAATCACCGCGGGGGCTGGATCACGACGGTCGGGATGCTTTCAGCCCAGCGGGGGGGACAAGTGCTCCAATGCAAAATTGCTGCCATCCAGTTCACCCCTGAAGGGGCTTTTGATTAGCTCTGAGCAACAAGGCAGCATCGGACGTTAACTTCGCCCCCTATAAGAAGAGAATATTTATTTAGGAGGGAAAAACTGTTCATATTGTGCACCAGAGATATGTACCAACCGACATGCTGTACAATGGAAAGATGGTTTTATTGGATGTTTTGTGTTTGTCTTTGTTTGTTGTCAAAATAAAAAGTTCTTTAAGAAAAAAAAGAAGAGAATATTTGTAGCTCGGGGTTGAACGGTGAGGTCCTTGGTACTCTCTGAGCTTGGTTTCTTGCTATCCTGTCTCCCCTGGTCCTTCTCTTCCCTAGACTAGCCAGGCCCAGTTCCTGCAACCCTTCTTCATATGTTTTAGCCTCCGGTCCCCTAATCATCCTGGTTGCTCTTCTCTGCACTCTTTCTAGAGCCTCAACATCTTTTTTATAGTGTGGTGACCAAAACTTGGAGGGACCTTGGAGGTCTTCTAGTCCAACCCCCTGCCTAGGCAGGAAACCCTATACAACTTCAGAAAAATAGTTATCTAACCTCTTCTTAAAACCTTCCAGTGTTGGAGCATTTACAACTTCTGGAGGGAAGTCGTTCCACTGGTTAATTGTTACAACTGTCGGGGAAATTTCTCCTTAGTTCCAGGTTGCTTCTTTCCTTGATCAGTTTCCATCCATTGTTTCTTGTTCTGCCTGATTTGGAGAATAGCTTGACTCCCTCTTCTTTGTGGAAGCCCCCTGAGATATTGGAAGACTGCTATCATTAATACCCAGATTCGACTTAGAATAACTTTATAGTCTTACATGGTATGGGATTTATTTTATCAATGGTTAGAAAACAAAACAAATTAAAATGGATTAGATGTGTATGTTAAGCAATAAGAGAAGATGGTAAAATAGAGGCGTTGGGTATTACTTATACGAAAATATGATTGTTGTAATGTTGGTATATTGTTAAGAAGGATATTCATTACAAATTATAATCAGATGAAATGTGTGCCTAATTGACACACGGTTGCAATGGAATGAATTTATTGTATATTAAAAAAAATTAAAAAAATTATTTTAAAAATAACTTTATTGTCACTTTCAATGTACACTCATCGGCATACATTAAAATGGAATTTAGTTGCATGCAGCTCTCAAAGGGTCGCCACTTCCAATATATGCTACATGACAGCACCCCAATCAAGAAACTAGCAACTCAGACAAACAAGCTCACAATAAACCACAGTCTGATCAAGCAACCGCCAGCACTGACAGGGCAAGCCACGGCAATATAAATTGAGAGCAAACCCCGCTGCCTTCTAGCACTGATGATGTTATCGAGTTGGGTCATGAGACGTAGGCAAGAAAACAACCAAGCTCAGAAAGCATCAAGGACTCCCCCATTTTGGCTCAATCCTATCCAAAGGCACTAATGGCAACCTTTGCCAGCTCAGCTAAAAATACCTTCGGGAAATACCTAACTTGACTCTGCTGGGATGCCACAACTCCCCCTTTTGTCTCACGACGAAAGATAATTCTTTGCCTTTATTTATTTATTTGTTTTGGGTTTTTTAGGTTTTCTTTTACAGTATATTCAGCCCATCTTGCTATAACACAATTCTGGGGGACATAAACTTAATCAGGGGTGGGATTCAAAAATCCCAGCAACTGGTTCATTGCCCAGTCGCTGGGTGGGCGTGGCCATGTTGGGCGTGGCCTACCAGAACTTCTGGGTGGGCCATTTTTCACCTTCCTCGGAGTCCAGAGGCTTCCCTTGGGCCCCCGGGAAGGCAAAAATGGCCTCCCCCAGGCTCTGGAGGGGCCCCGGAAGCTGAAACAGGCTCATTTTCGGACTTCCAGAACATCCGGTTCTGCCATTTTTCACTTTCCCCAGAATCCGGAGGCTTCCCTCAGGCCTACTAGAATCAAGTGGGGTTTGTGGAGAGGAGGAGGAGGAGGAGGAAAAGGGGGAGGAGGAGGAGAAGGAGGAGGAGGAGGAGGAGCTCTCTGAGCTGGTTGTTTTCATGCAGACATTTCATTACCCAACTAGGTAACATCATCGGTGATAGAAGGGAGTGGGGTTTGTGGAGAGGAGGAAGAGGAGGAAGTGAGGAGGAGGAAGACCACTGTGGGGTCCTTGGTGCTCTCTGAGCTGGTTATTTTTGTGTAGATGTTTCATTACTCAACTAGCTAACAACATCAGTACTAGAAGAAGGAAGCGGGGTTTGTGGAGAACAGGAGGAGGAGGAGAACTGTCGGTTTCTTGGTGCTCTCTGAGTTTGGTTGTTTTCTTGCAGACACTTCATGACCCAACTAGGTAACATCATCCGTGCTAGAAGGGAGTGGGGTTTGCTCTCCGCTTATATACAAGTGGCTTGCCTTGTCAGTGTTGGCGGGAGTGTTCTCGGTGGTCCCTTTCTTAGGCTGTTGTTGACTGTTTGTTTGTCTGAGTTCGTCAGTGGTGGATTAAGGCTCACTAGTGCCCTAAGCACTGACAAATCTCGGTGTCCACCTCCTTTGTACATAATGTACAAACGAAGCCAAGCTTAGGCTACATAAAAGTTTTTGGGGTGCCCTCTTTGGGCCTGGTGCCCTAAGCATGTGCTTAGTCTGCTTAATGGTTAATACACCACTGAAGTTAGTAGTTCATTGATATGGATGTTGTTTACAGCTTGGTTGTTGGTCTAGTGGTAACTTTGGTGTTAACCTTGGTATCCCAAGCCTGTTGTGCATTCCAGTACATTCCTTTTTCTATGGATGTTTTATTTTATTTTATTTTATTTTAAAAGAACAAGAAAGGGTCAGGGAAAACAATTCCGGTCAAGAATTATTTGTCATCCTTCTTTTAAGAATAGGAAAAAGCCAAGGCAATTCAAGAACTGAAGGAGGGAGGAGGTAACCCTTTTTCAAAGGGGCTTCGCTGGTAGAAATCTAGCATCTAAAAGCTCTTATAAGTTTGGAGGGGAAAATGTAGTGGCATCAGGGTTGCCCCAGGCAGTGGATTTCCTTGGTGGCGTTCAATAGCAGTTGTAAAAAGAGAATTTGCAATTGATTTAAAAACAGAAGGAAGCCTTAGGCCCTATTCCAGTGACAGCAGGCACCGAGGTTTCTACAAAACAAACGAGAGAAGGAGACAGAATAAGAGGAGGAGAAAAGGGAAGTGGAAGAGGAGGAAGACAGAAGAGAGAGAAGAAGAAGAATAGTGGAAGAGGAAGAAAAGGAGGAGAAAAGGAGGAGAAAGAGAAAGAAGAGAAAAAAACAAGGAGGAGGAGGAGGAAAGAATAGAGGAGGAAAAGGAATAAAAGGAGAAAGAGGAAGAGAAGAGGAAGAGGAGGGGTAAGAGGAAGAAATGGAAGCGGAGAAGGAGGAAAATCAGGAGAAGGAAGAAAAGATAGAGGAGGAAGAGGAGGAGAAGGAAGACAAGGGAGAAAAGAAGAGGAAGAACGGGAGGAGGAGGAAGAGGAGAAAAGGAAGAGAGGAGGGAGCGAAGAAAGAAAACATGGATAGAGCAGGAACAAAAGGAGAGAGAGAAAAAAAGGGAAATTCCTTTTCCTTAAAACTTTTTTCCCCAGCCATAGGAAAAATTTATAGTGGACAGAATGAGCAACAAAAAATACCTTACAGGGCCAGCCTGATGCTCCACACCTAACTCTAATCACTGGCAACTTAAAAACCTTAACTAACGTGGGAAGAAATATCCATCTGATTCACTTCCAAGCTGGGAGAAAGACACTGGAAACCTGATTCGAAAGATGGTTTATTGATGAAGCAGAACCACATGGGTTTGTGGTCCTGGGCAGCTGACCACATGGAGTTGTGAGTGGGGTTTTTTTATATACCTTCTCTTAAGCTTTGAACTTGAGCTTCCTGTTCCTGTGCAAGAGCACATATTCTATTGGCTGTTGCAGAGGTTATGTTGGGGTCATATCTGGCTCTATTTGTTGTCTGAGCTAAGTTTGGTTGAAGTTTCTGAAGGTGACACAATAATTAACGGCTTTGTCCTGTTTTGCCTCTTGGGTGAGGGCTATTTGCTTATGAATAGAGCTATCTAGATACTCGTCTTCTTTTAATAAGGTATTTATCTTTTAAGTGCTGGCATCTGCTGAGTGCTATTAAGAAAGATGGGGGATACTTTCTGTCTCCAAGAGCATGTTTCTCCCTTTAGGAAATACAATATTCTGCCTTTTTAATATTTCTCAAAATATTTCATTCTTTTAGGAGAGGGGTGGGTGCTAACCTTCGACACTAAGTTGATTCTTTCACATCCCGAGACAGAAATCTGTCAACTTTGAGCATCGCCAATCACGAAGGAATCCATCTTCTTCTCCTTCTCCTTCTCCTTCTCCTTCTCCTTCTCCTTCTCCTTCTTCTTCTCACAATCAGATTGATGGTTTTAAAGAGCATTTAGGTAGATGACTAACCTAAATCCCTTCTAATCTTTTTTTCTGGTGGGGGGAGGAGGAGGAGGAGGGGCCCATTGTGTGTTATCCAAAGCCCCCATTTCCCTGAAGAAGAGCCCGCTACCCGCGCACGGGAATATCTGTGGGCTAGAGTGCAAATAGGCGAAATCAATCCAGCTTTGATTTTTTTTTCTGCTCATCCGCACTGCAAAGCTAAGCCGCAATTAATAATAAGAGGCGTGGTGTGATTATGCAACATTAATGCTGGATGTATAGAGAGAGAAGATACAACACGGAGAAACGAAAGAGCAGGAGCTTAAGGAAAGGTTGAAGGACAGACTTAGGACCACAATTCAGCCCAAAGTTTCTGTGCCAAGCGAGACAGTGTTGTTAAGTGAGTTTTGCTCCATTTTACAACCCATCTTGCCGCGGTTGAATCACTGCAGCTTTGTTAAGGGAATAACATGGTCGTTCAGTGAATTGGGCTTTCCCGGTTGGCTTTGCTTGTCAGAAAGTCTGCCAAAGGGAACACCATCAATATAAGTCGGTTGAATTTGGGTCACATGGCCGTGGGGATGCTGCAACGGTCATAAGTGTGAAAAACCATCCTAAGTCACTTTTACAGTACAGTTGTAACTTCAAACGGTCACTAAAAATGGTTATAGCTTGAGACTACCTGTATTTTTTCAGTCATTAACATCAAGTTTGAATCTCCCCTTCAAGTTTTAGGTCTTCATTTCATCCCAAACACACAGATATCTCTGGATTTTTTTTTAAACAAGTGGTTTTGAGCTGTGTCCATTTACTAGGGTTTTAAAATGGGCTGTATATGTACATTTCCCATTCATTCATTCATTCCTTCATTCCTTCATTCATTCATTCATTCATTCATATATTCATGTATTTATTCATATATTCAGTCAGTCAGTCAGTCATATAATCATGTATTCATTCATATATTCATTCATTCATTCATTCATTCATTCACTCATTCATTCATTCATATATTCATATATTCATGTATTCATGTATTCATTCATTCATATCATTCATTCATATCATTCATTCATTCCTATCATTCATTCTATTTCTATTATTTTTATTTCTATCACCATCCATTTCAATCAATAATTCTAGGCAGCTTACAATTCCAAATTGTATTGTTTTGTCAACCACCACTTAAGCCCCATTTTCCCATCAATCAAAAAAAAATTAAACAAAATAGATCTCTCTGCATCTGGCCATTGAGTTATGCTTCTCTACCCATTTCTCCCAAACTATACCAATTTCCAACTTTTTGGAATTTTTCCTCAATTTAATAAATTATCATGCATGGTTTGTTTGAAACACGGTTGTTTCATCTATTGATTTTTCCTGCCCGTTGTTCAATTCACAGTTCATGTCACACAGTTTTGAAGTTTTGGTGTTTAATATAACTGATAACCTTATAGCAAAAAATAATTACGAGAACAGTATGACACACCTTTGGAAGGTAACACTGTCTTTAGATCAACTGATAGTATACAAAATGGTTATAAGCTTGTATCATCCTCTTTTATTACTTGAGGAACATTAAACACTGGTAAAAAATAATAAATAAAGTAAAAGATAACAAACTGGTGTTTGTAGGAGACCTTGCGTATGTTTTCCCTGATGCTGCCCATATTTTTGTCATAATCTGGGTAGATTCGAAGTCTGAAAAATGTAAACCCATACAGGAGAGGAGAGGAGAGGAGAGGAGAGAAGAGAAGAGAAGAGAAGAGAAGAGAAGAGAAGAGAAGAGAAG
>NW_020769372.1:5472264-5488385 GCF_900518735.1 Pseudonaja textilis | reverse complement strand
AAGAGAAGAGAAGAGAAGAGAAGAGAAGAGAAGAGAAGAGAAGAGAAGGAATGGAATGGAATAAGAATGAATGGAATGGAATGGAATGGAATGGAATGGAATGGAATGGAATAGAATAGAATAGAATAGAATGGAAGGGAAGGGAAGGGAAGGGAAGGGAAGGGAAGGGAAGGGAAGAGAAGAGATGGAATGGAAGGGAAGGGAAGAGCAACAAAGATGATTAGGAAACTAGAGGCTAAAACATATGAAGAACAGTTGCAGGAATTGGGTATATCTAGTTCAATGAAAAAAAGGACTAGGTGTGACATGATAGCAGCGTTTCAATATTTGAAGGGTTGCCACAAAGAAGAGGAAATCAAGCTATTCTCTGGAGCCCCTGAGGCAGGACAAGAAGCAATGGATGGAAACTAATCCAGGAGAGAAGCAACCTAGAACTAAGGAGAAATTTCCTAACAGTAAGAACAAGTAACTAGTGGAATGACTTCCCACCAGAAGTTGTAAGTGTTCCAACATTGGAGGTTGTGATGACCCTGGGTGTGGCACAAAAGCAACAAAGTCACAAAAGTAGGTAAACTCCCTTTAATACCTCCAACTTGGCCCCAATGTCCAGTTATCATTGGCTGGAGAAAAACTCTCCCGAGGACAGTTATTAAAGGGAAGAAATTCAGTCCGAACTCAAAGTACATATAAATTATAAATAAAAACCAACACAAGCCATACTGCAGCAATTAACGAGACAGGGCAGGATAAGGAATTGCAGACTTCCAAAAGATAACAAAACACAGACACTTTGCTTCCAGCAACTTTGCCCTTTTAAACAGTCTTCCCCAATGAAGGGAATCAGGGCCCTTTCCTCCCCTGTAAACCATGCAACGTCCATTGCTCCTTTCTCCATTCCTCCCTGTGTGCCCTAGGATGAAGAGGGGCTGGGCCTGGGCCTTCCTCTGAATGCCCAGCTGGCCTGTGCCCTTCCCCAGTTTCCTCCACAGCCACCAGAGCCCACTCCCTGTCAGCTGTTCAACCTCTCCCTCAGAATCAAATTCCAACAGGGGCATGACAGAGGTTTCTAAGAAGAGACTGGGCAGCCATTTGTCTGAAATGGTATAGGGTTTCCTTCCTGAGAAGAGGGTTGGACCTCTAAAGTCCCTTCCAAGTCTGCTTTTCTGTTATTCTGCTAAACATTTTCTGGTCTCCCAGAGTACTGGTGAAATTGGGATAACAAGCAAGAGCTAGGGTTGTCCTGTACAGATAACCCTTAACTTACAACCATTCATTTCGCGACCCTGAAAAAAGCTACTGAGAAGCAACCTGGAATTAAGGAGAAACTTCCTAACATTGAGGACAATTAACCAGTGGAAGAGAAGTTGCCTTCAGACATTATGGGTGCACCATCATTGGAGGATTGTTTTTTTTTTAATTTCTTTTTATTATGCTTTTTCAAGTTTACATATCTCATTCTCATCTTTAACAACACTCTGGCATTGTTGTTACATATACAAATCTCCATACATTTATATTCATTTATATATATTTATATACATTTTTTCTTATCTCTATGTCAGGGCTCCAACATATCCACCCCCATTCAAATCATAAGTCTCTAGCCGCCTCTCTCAGAGTCAAAAAAAAAAAAGTTTTATTAGGAATGACCATGTTGGCGTTAGCTGGGTGCAGCCGACACTAAAATATATCATTCATTTCCCCCTTGGCCCTGATCTCCCCCCCACCCCCTGGATGTATATTCTCCAATGGGACACATCCATAGCCAAGAGTCATCAATCACACTCTCCAGTAATATTCTTGTGCGCCGACCGCTTTGGGCTGCTAAGGCGATTATTATTTAAGGCACTGGTGGCTAACCTTTTTGGGCTTGTGTGCCAAAAATTGTGGGCACGCTTGTGCACTCACATGCCAGCACCCAGAAGGCCCCCTGCCCCCCCCCGCTCATGCGTGCGCAATCCCCCTTGCTGCCCCCTTACCTGCACTGCGCTTCACAGCTGATTTTTTTTCGGTTTGAGGACTTTTTCGGCCTCCCAGAGGCTTGAGGAAGGCCTCTGCAGGCTTTGCAGGCCGAATAATAGGCCCGTTTCATCACTTCCGGCATGCACAGTAAGGTAAGCTTTCCTGTGGCTCGCGGGCCATAGGTTCGCCATTACGGATCTAAGGCATTTGAGGAATGCACTGCTTTCCCCCACCTCTTTCTTCTGGCATCTAAAAAGACCAAAAGAGTATTTTTGTTTAGTTGACACTCTACTATTCTTATTCCTACTATTCAGCCACTCGTACCAATTATCCGATACTGCATAGTACTCTGACTCTTCTTTGCCTTTTAACTCTAGAGTGAGTTTGTCCAGCTCAGCACATTCTAATATCTTTTGGATTACTAACCTCTGGCGGTACACTACCTCGCTTCCAAAATTGTGTGAATGTAATCGTCTCTGCTGTTGTTATGTGTAATATCATGTATTTGGCCTTTTATACTACATTTCCTCTTCATTATTCCTAAAAGGAAAAGTTTGTCAGAGTATATTCATGAACTGGAATAGAGCTTGGTAACAAGGTCAGCCAATGAAGAGGCATAGCAACTAAGCCAGCCAATGAGAACTGTTTGGAAACTGAAACTAGAATTAACCTAAGCTGGAAACTGAAACTAGAAATAGCCTAGGCATGGTTCTATATTAAGTTCTGCAGCTCTAAAGCTATGTTGAGCTCTGAGTCTGTCTATTGAAAATGAAAGTGCTTCTCTCCTCTGCTGTTGTATAATGCTTGCCTGCTGAACTAAAGTGAAACTGGTGTCTGTTTCTGAACTACTGAAGTTACTTGTAACATGTCTACTTCTGTCTGAGTTTGCTCCATGTTGGAGAAATCTACAACGGGTTTGTAAAATCTACTTATTATGTTTATAAAGATGTTAAATGAAGCATCACGCCATCGGTGTTTATTTTTCTGGAGCTGAATTAATGCTACAAAACTCTGAATACAGTTCAGATTTAAAGTCTGGACAATCACTTGTCTGAAATGGTAATAGGGCAGGGGTGTCGCGCTTGATTTCATTGAGGGCCGCATCAGGGTTGTGTTTGACCTCAAGGGGATGGGGTGTGTGGGCAGTGTGGGTGTGGTCATGGTGGGCATGTCCAGCTTGACATCACTCCTATCGGGGGCACCTGCAGTGGCCTAGGCAGGGCTGGGGGAGATCCACTTTTGCTAGTTGTTTTGACCCAGGCTTCGTAAACCGTAATTATTCACAAACATTTTTAAAAACAAATTATTATTTTATTGCAATGCTGGGAATTGTTTTCATTCCCAGATGGAATTAAGCTCAGTCCCCCAAGATAAGCACACACCCTTCAGTTCTGTGAAGTGCTGCCAAAAACAGAAGCATCAAATTAATTAGAAAAGAAACCAACTGAAGTACAAGAAAATCCAGCCGAAGTACAAAGAGCTTCCAGGATGACTCAGAATCGATCAAACTACTTTGCTTCCTGCAAAGGTTTCATCATCTTGGCCTGACTTTTATCTCTTATGGGAGTGGGCAATCACCTCCCAGCCTTGCTCCCAAGTCACCCCTTTTGTTTCAGCTGCTCTCACCTTCTAGCAGCTCTGCACACTCGCGCACTGGGAACAGGCTCCCCTTGTTCCTCTGCCTCGCTGCTGCCAGACTCCAAAGGCTCCAAAGGCAGCACCCCACTCGCCAATGGTCCTGGCCCCATCTCTGAATTGGACGCAGGACCCTCATCCGAGTCCTCTCCAGACTCCCTGACTGGTCCCCGTTCTTCCTCACTGTCTGATTCTGCTGCTGTCTGCACTGGCTGCTGGTGAACCACAACGCTACTAGCTTGTTTTGCTAGCACTCTGCCCGTGAAAATGGAGCTTGCCCCACACAGCCCCCCGGGTTCCATTTTTCGGCTGTGATGGCCTCCTGCAGCCCTCTGCCAGCAAAAAGGGGCCACCGTTCGGAGCCCGTTTTTTGCTGGCTGAGTGCTAGCAAAACAAACTACTAGTAAACACAGATCCCTCCCAGCCCTGCCCGGGCCACCACAGGTGCCCCCATTATGAGTGATGTTGCGCTAGCCATGCCCACCATGGCCACCCCCCCACACCAGCCAAACACCCCATCCCCTTGAGGTCAAACACAACCATGATGCAGCCCTCCATGAAATCAAGTGCGACACCCTGCTCTATTACAATTCGTTCATCCTTTTCAATTTCCAAGGCAGTCCCACGGGACAGATCTAAGCAGATCCAACCTCGAGTTTGACACCCCTGGCCTAGGGTCTCCTGCTTGGGCAGGGGATTGGACAAGAAAACCTCTAAGGTCCCTTCCGGCTCTATTCTGATTGAAAGTCAATGGGAAAACCAGATAGACTTAACCACCCCATCACTCTCTTAACAGCTGCAGTGGATTCACTTCACAAGTGTGGAATATAAATCCTTCCATTCCCTACCATGTGGGAGCAAGAATGGATTTCCAGAGGAAAAACTGCAGACTATGGGAACCAGGAGCACCACTCAGGTGACTCTGAGGACACAGATGAAGCTCCAAGTGGCCTCAACAACCCTCTAAACGAATGCAAATGACCAGCTGTCTGCAAGGAATATAAATCCTTCCATCTTCCACCATCCAGGCAGAGCTAAAGAAGCTTCTTGGATGAGAAGTGAAACGTCTTCAAAGAAAAAACAGAAACCCAGTGGCCTCTTGGGAAAAAAAAAAAGCACCTTTGTGATAACCATGACCTGGATGACTAAGGAACTCCGTAGACATTTGTCCTAAAGATTGTAGGCAAGATCCCCGGGTGATTTTTAGCCAATATATCAGCCCCAACCTATCTCATGGGGTTTCCTTGTGGAATAAAATATAAAGAGGGAGCATTAAATATAGTGCTTTGAGCTCGGGTATGAAATATGAGATACACATCCAATAAATCACCATTATCGTGTCAAGAGTGGGCTTCCCAACTTGTAGGTCACTCCAGCTTCTCTTTTTAATAACAGTATTTCTTTTTTTTTTACTTCTCCCCCGTAGCTGGGTGAGCCCAACCCAACAGCAACAGTGTTGAATTCGCCAGATATTTCTCTTCAAGCAAGATGAATCGGGAGAGAGAAAGCTCAAAGAGGCAAGTCGAAATGTTAAACCACAGATTTCAAGCTAAGGGATTTCTCTTTAGCAATGCTTCTCAAACTTGGCAAGCTTTAAACTGCATGGACTTCAGCTCCCAGAGTTCCCCGGCCAGCACCAGGATTCTGGGAGTCAAACTTCGTGGAACTTAAAGTGGCCATGGTTTGAGAGACACCGGTCTGCAATACAAACTTAAATGAAATATAAATGGACTTTGTTGACTGAAATAAGGTGTGGGAAACCCTCTCCCTCCTCCTAGAAGAATGAAATATTTGGGGGAATATTAAAAGAGGCAGAACATTATAAATCCCCAAAGGAGAATTGGAGAAACATGCTTTTAAAGGCAGGAAGCAGCCCCAACAGCTTCCAGCAGATGCCTGAAATCTTCAGAGATGGAGATTTATGCCCATTAAGAAACCTAGGCCAGTCTATTCACAAACAAAACACCTTCAGCTCCAAATGGTGAGATTAAGAATTTACATTCTCTCCCACCCACCGACTCAAATTCTAAGAACCTTTTAGGACATAATAGGATTAGCCCACCGCCACTGAAATAGCAAAAGACACAAAAGCCCATTCCTTGCACAATCCAAAGAATACTTTAAACTTCAAAGTCACAGGAACCTATAAAGATCCATCCGCTCATTCCACCATTTTGTCAGCTGTCTCAGAACCACATGCTTGTTGCTGGTTTTGCTCATCAATAAACGGACTTTCTTCCCAATCAGCCTCCATTTTATTTCCAGCGCCTTTCTCCCAGCTTGGAACTGGACCTGATTTTCCTACCTCCAATTGTTATGTCAGTAAGGGTTAATAGTATGAAGTTATGCCTGGTCTGATGGGACAAAGGAAATGAAAGAGACCCCTGGTTCCAATTCTGGAAAAAAGCCATTAAAGAAGTTCAAGACACTGCAAGATATTTTTAGCCAATATCTGAGGGCACATTAGATAAACCTGATCGCAAAAAAACTGGCTCTTTATTTTGGTCTGTGAGTGGAGAGGGTGATTTTGGTGATCTTGGTGGAATGGGGACAAAGGAGCGACAAAGTAGTGTCAAAGTTTTGTTTGAGCAGTGACATTAGAAGGAAAGAAAGACGGCTGCAGGATTGGATTGCATAGACTGATCCTAACAATGTACAGCCTGCTTCTCTTGGAGACCCCCAGTGTGATCATCCATGGAGAATCAATACACTCCTAATTTTCTTTCCTTGTTCCTTTCCCACCTGAAGTTTTCCTTCCTCCCTCCTTTTCCTTCCTTCCTTCCTTCCTTCCTACCCTCCCTCCCGTCCTTTCTTCCGTCCCTCTCTTCTTCCTTCCTTCCCTCCCTCCCTCTCTTCCTTCCTCTCTCTCCTTCTGTCCCTCCGTCCCTCTACCACTCCCTCACTCCTTCCTTCCTTCTCCCTCTTCCTGTCTTTCTTTCTTCCTCCCTTCTTTCTTCCCTCCCTCCCTCATTCTCTTCTTTCCTCCTTCCCTCCCCCTCCCTTTCTTCCTCTCTCTCTCCCTCTGTTCGTCCCTCCTTCTTTTCTTCCTCCCTCCCTCCCTTCCTTCCTTCCTTCCTTCCTTCCTTCCTTCCTTCCTTCCTTCCTTCCTTCCTTCCTTCCTTCCTTCCCTTTTTCAACACCCTGCTAATCGGATTGAAATATTCCTGGAGAATGTACTTGACAACCTCAAAGTCCATTTCACACAGCTAATGACTTCATCAGGAGCAAAACAGTCATCAGTCAAAGCGGTTGCCATGGTAACCCCCTCACCCAGCTGTTTACCCGCCAAAAAGAGCACTGCACAGCTCCTTCCTTCGTTGCTCACATGCCCTATACACAGACACACACACACACACACACGTTTGGACGGATCAGGAGATTCCTAGGTAGTGAAATTGAAATAATTCAATTTTCAACGTCTCTCTCTTTAAGAAGTGATTTTTGCCAGCTATAGGTATTAGCATATCAATGTGACTTTGACAGGCTTCCGCAGCTGCCAGAGATATTTTCATGCCGCCACCCCCACCCCCACCCCCACCCCCGCATCCATCCCCGCAGCTCCTTTGGTAGGAAGGGTTGTGTGATGCTTTCCCTTCGTGTCAATTAGAGCCATAACTGCTTCGTGGAATATTTTTTTCCTGCCAGATTAAGGTCAGGGAGTCAGGTAATTTAATTGGTGCCATTATATCTAGAAGAGGGTGGACAGGGAATGAGGGGAATCTCTAATAAAGCACACGCATCCACAGACGGAGACCGGCGGAACAGCAGGGTCATGTGCATTAAAAGGCAACGCTTGCCTCTTGAAAAACTCACGGCCGTACCCTTGGAAGAGAAGGAGCTAGATGGAGGTAGCCATCTTGGCCCTTCTGGAGATGAACCACATTCTAAGGTGGGTTTTTATCTCGGAAGAATCTGGAAACAAAAGTTGCTTTGTCTCCATATGTTTCCCCAGGTGAGGTACTGGCACTGGGGAGTCCTTTCTTGGTTGCTTCCTTGCAGATATTTCATTACTCAACTAGGTAACTGTTCCGGACTAGCAGGCTTGAAAGCCTGCAAATCGGATTGGTCCGCTAGCAGCGGATCGTGATTGGTCGCCTCAGACTGATCCGATTGGCTAGTTAGCGGGCTGCCGCGATTGGTCTAACCAAGCGCGGCAAACTCAAATCACCGTCATTGGCTGCCTAGCCGCAGCCAGCCCTATATAAGGGGCTGCTGCGGCTAGGATATTTTGCTCAGATCTGAAGTCACTAATAAAGAACTGTTGTTGCTATCTGAGTCTTGTCTCCGTCATTGGACCCATCCTTCCAGATTTAACAGTAACATCATCAATGCTAGTAGGGTATAGGCCCACGATGGTGAACATTTTCCACGTTGAGTGCCAAAAGTGCGTGCGCTTCTGTGCACTCTTGTGCCTGCACCCATGATGCAATGTGCCCACAACTCCCCCCACCCCCTGTGCATGCGTGCATGACCCCCCTGCATGATGCATGCCTCTGCACATGCGCGCTGGTCTCCCATGCACAGGTCTCCCCCATGCACGTGCGGAAGATATCCAACAATCATCTGGCTGGGGGGGGGGGGGCACGCGCATGCACAGTAGGGCTCTTCCAGATGACCTCTAGAATGCCAGCAGAAGAAGCTCTGCACGTCACTTCTGGCATGCGTGCCATAGGCTCACCATCACAGGTGTAGGCAGTGGTGGGATTCAGCTGGTTTGCACTGGTTCAGGTGACCTGGTTGTCAAATCACCCACCTTCACTATCAAAGTGGATCCTAGGTGCTGTGCTGCAATGGAGAAATGGGCAACGGAGTGGCCAGTGTGAGGGAAGAAGAAGGCCGCTTTCCCTCTTTCTTCTCCCTGCTCCTCCTCCTTTCCTCGTGCTGACTGCTCCGTTGCCCATTTCTCCATTGCAGCGCAGCGCCCAGGATCCACTTTGATAGCATGTGTGTAATTTAACAAATGATTCGCCCACAGTCAGGTTGGCCATCATGGGAGGCTTGTCCAGGGGTGGGATTCTACCAATTCGCACCTATTCGCTAGAACCGGTTGTTAACATTCTAAGCAGTTCGGAGAACTGGTTGTTAGAAGAAATTACTGGGCTAATCCTGTAAAGAAGGCAGGAAGGAAACATTCTGGTGTTGCTTACAGAAACTGCCTCTCTGTTAACCCTTATTATGTTCTTGGCAGGACTAGACTTCCTGTCTCAGGAACCTCTCTGGAGTTTTTTTTCCCTTCATTTGCTGATACTTTGCTTGTGTGGAGTGACCATTCAAAGTTACAATGTCACTGAAAAAGTGACTTATGATCCTTTTTCACACTTACAACTGTTGCAGCATCCCCACAGTCATGAGAGGCCAGGCGAGGAGATGCGTGCCTTGATGTGAGTGATATTGAGTTGGCCACACCCAGCCAGTCCCATGACCACCAAGCCATGTCCACCCAGTCTCATGACCACCTAAGCCACGCCCACCACCTAAGCCATGCCCACAGAACCGGTTGTTAAAAAAAATTGAATCCCACCCCTGGGCTTGTCCCTCATGTGCAGCAGAGCTGGAGGATGGGGATGAGCCACACCTCCCACAATAGCCAACCTGACCCTGGGCGAACCAGTTATTAAAGTATTTCAACCCCACTACTGGGCGTAGTGTTTGCTCTCAATTTACAATGTAGTGGCTTACCTGTCAGGTGGGTAGGCGTGATCTCGGTGGTTCTTTGGTTAGGGAGTTTGCTGTTAGCCTGTTTGACAGTTCCTTGATTGGGGTATTATTTATTGCTAATGTTAATCATGGTGTTAATCTCAGCTTGTCTACGTGTTGATTACTTTTGAAGGTCTTTTTATTCCTGATTTGGCTTGTTAATTGTCTCTCCTGAATGGTGTGTAGATATTGTTTATCTCAATGAAGCTGTTGATGGCTGATTCGTCTGAGTGCTGGGCTTCCAGGAATTCTCCAACAGTTTTGGCCTTGGCTTGGTCTAGGATGATCACAGTTTCCCTGTTGAAACTATGGTTAAATATCCGTGGGTTATGCAATCAAAGAGTTTTTATCCTGTTTTTTGACTGCTAATTGGTGTTCATAGATGTGCTCTGATAGTCTTCTACCTCTTTGTCCTAAGTAGTAGCTGCTGCAGTCCTTACTCTGTATGTTGTAGATGACTCCAGGTTTTTCTTCTGGGTCTTTTGGTTTAGTTAGGATGTGCACTAACAGGACACTAATTAGCTGCAGGAGAAAGTGTTGGGTTGAGGTGGAGAGGAAAAATGTCAAGATGGCCACCTCAACTAGGTGAAGCCCAACCATTTTTGTACAGACCTGTATTCTCAGTTGACTCATACCACTGAAGGAAGACTGGAGAATACATTCAGGATCCTACTATCAATTCCCACTTGTTAGAAAAGGCAACTGTGATGCATAATCTGGTCCCAATTGATGCTGTCAAAAATGTCTAGTAGAATCCTTTTTTTTTTCATTTTATTTAAAACAAATCCATCTTTCAATTATACAGTGTGTCAACTGGGTACATATATCTTGTGCAAGTATTTATATTATGTATACATTTCTTACTAGGATTACATTCATATTACAAACTATTCAATCTCATATATCTTATCATTATAATAATACCATTTAACTTCTTACTTTATTTTCCAAGCATTTATAACATAAATCCCATATCATATAATATTCTGCTTCTTCTTGTTCTTTAATTGTTCTACTGTTAATCTACTCATTTCTGCACATTCCAATATTTCCATAATCACCTCTTCCTCTATCGGAATCTTTTCATTTTTCCAGTTTTGAGCAAATACAATTCTAGCTGCTGTTAATATCTGTATGATTAAATATGTGTTTTCTTTACTATAGTTTTCGGGTAAAATCCCCAATAAGAATATCTCAGGTTTTAAATCTATGTGTTGTTTTATCCTCTTTTCCAACCATGTGTGTATTTTAGTCCAATATCTTTTAGCTTCTGTACATGTCTACCACATATGGTAGTATGTTCCAGGTATCTGGTGACATTTCCAACATTTCAAAATGTCTAGTAGAATCCATGATGACAACCGTTGTGACATCCAGGACATTATTATCCACAGGAAAGAAATAATGTCATTTGTATCCTTAATGCAATAAAATAGGATGCAGGTTAAAATGTTTGTCCTTCCTCCATCCCACCAAGGATTGGATTTAGAAGAACTGGGAAGCAAGATAAGAAACAGCCATGGAGGAAGGGTGGGAAGAATTAAATTTCTTGCCCAATCTTCAATAGGTTCCATCGATCCGTATCTGGTACCAATTTAGTACTATACATTAGTTGACTAGATTCTCGAGCAATAAATCTTCTGAACCAAACTTAGGTGTGAACCTGATCCTTCGTGCCTGATACAAGGTCAGTAGATTTAGACTCTGTTACAGGGATGAAGGGAGAACGGAAGACTCAGGTTAGAGATGGATCATCGGGGAGGAAATTGATCTATTGAGTCACTGAAAGTCAGCAAAGATTTGATGGTATGTTATCAACCGATCAAGGTTAAGAGCTTAGTTTTAGATGTTTGGATGACATGGATAGAGACTGCTGTCAGGATTCCAGCAGTGACCCCCATTTAATCATGAGTCTCGAGCCAAACTTCCAAAACTTCAAAAGGATTTATTGGGAATTAAACTGTCTGGCACTGCTTTGGATGTAGCCGACTCTGAGTCACATCATTCATTGTCACCCTTGACCCTGGTTCCCCACCCCACCCCCTGGGTGTATCGTAATTCATATTCTCCAATGGGACACATCCACAGCCAAGAGTCATCAATCATGCTCTCCAGTTAGAAGGCAGAAACTTCAGTCACCTGGTTACTATCTTCGAAAACATTTATGGAGTGCACTTTTGGTTTGCAAGTGGCTGCGTTGCTCCCCCTCCCTTCCTGTTGGCAACTCGAAAAAGGACAGAGAAATATTTTATGAGTTGACACCAGGACGAACCAGTAGCAGCCCCCCCTCCCCCCGTGTCTTGCTTCCAATCCTATTTCCTGGTTTCCTGATCCACTTTTTAATGGACTGTTCATTTCAGACTTCACTTCCCACAATTAGCAAAGCGTAGGCCTTTCAGGTCACCGTACATACATTTGCCGTGCCTTGCTCTTGTTTAATTCTTGGCAACCTCCCTCCGCACGAATCTGCTGTCATAGGGAATATCTATTGATCAGTCAATTTAATCTCCTCTACCTAGAGATTTATAAAGTCAACATTACTAAAAGCAATCAGGGTTGTCCAACTCGGGGAAGCCTAGATGGTCAATATTTATTTCCAACTGGGCCATCTTCAGCGGAGTTGCTGCCCGCAAGAAACCAAACAACCAGGGAGCAATTTTGCATGGGTTTTTTTTTTTTTCCCCAGGAAATAATGATCTGTCCGATCTAATCAGCTAAAGAACGAGAGCTAAGTCTGAAAATACACACTGACGGATCTTCTGTTCCTTCGGAGGAGAAATCTGCTCGACTGGACTGAAGCTTTCTACCTGGCTGCAAAATGAAGAAGCTGCGCACAGTATGTAGATAAATAGAAGTAGGTAGTACTTGTTTTGTTGCTTCTATGAGGGTTAGGCTCTTAAAAATGAATTGGATTAATTAAGTGGAGCTAATTTGGTCTAGCAGTTAAAGTCTGGAAGCTAGGAGATGGTGAGTTCTAGTCCCGTCAGGTATGAAAGCAAGTTAGGTGACTTTGGGCCAATCACCAAGAGAAGGTGAGTTCTAGTCCTGCTTCAGCCATGATAGGTGGCTGGATGACTTTGGGCCAATCAGCAGGAAGATGGTGAGTTCTAGTCCAACCTTAGGTATGAAAGCCAGATAGGTGACTGAGCCAATCAGCAGGAGACTGTGACTTCGAGTCCCACTTTAGGCAGGGAAGCCAACAGGGTGACTTAGGGCCAATCACTCTCTGTCAACCCACTCTCAAAGAGAAAGTAGATCCCTTTGATCTTCTTTCCTCCCTCCCAAGATTTGACCTTTGACCTTTGACCTCCTCCCTCCCTCCCTCCCTCCCTCCTTCCTTCCTTCCTTCCTTCCTTCCTTCCTTCCTTCCTTCCTTCCTCCTACCCACCCTCTCTTCTTCACCCATTTTTGAACTCCTGAACTCCTATATGTGAAGCATGAGAGCCATCAATAGCACATTATCCATAAATTCAGTGAAGTAATAAGGAGCATTTTCTTAGCTGGGTAAGATAACATTCCACTGTTAGGTTAATCTACCCGTCTGGGCTAGACAAAGCACAGAATGGCTTTGCTATTTTTATTTCTTTTCTGTCCCAGAAAATGTCTTCATTTCCTTCTGAATCATTTGTCTCAGCTTAGGATATGAGCGCACGGGCCAATGAAATTACTAATCTGCTAAGTGGATAAGAGGATGGAGCTTGATAAAATGATTAACTGTAGATGCCCCAGCCTCTTATATATATATATATATATATATATTTATCATCTGAGATTGGATTTCTGCTTTGCTCATCCTCGTGCCGTAATCTTTAGGATGTTCCCAATCATTTTCGAGAATCAATTAAAGACAATGAGATTCCCCACTCGGTCCATGATTAGCACAGCTGTTTCACCCAGTCAGAGAGGTGCTTCTATTCAAGGAAGCTACGAGCAAATTATCCCATCTGAGCAGATTTGCACATTGAAGCAAAGAGCCTTTTGCAAAGCAACGAATCGAATTCGATGCCTTTCGTGGGCTTCATTATCTTTCAAAGGGTTTCAGTGGCTTTTGTACTCTTTCCGCTCTTAGGGATATTACTTGTTTTTCTACATTTGGCAGGACAAAGAGGCCAAAACAAACAGCCAGCCGTGTGTGGCAGCAGCCAAAAAAGCTAATACAATTCTTGGTTGTATAAACAGAGGCATAGAATAAAAACCATGTGAAGGATTAGTACTGTTTTATAAAACCTTAGTAAGGCCACTCCTGGAATACTGAATCCAGTTTGGCTCAACACACTACTGAAAAGATGTTGAAACTTTGGGAAAAGTTCAGAGAAGAGCAGTGAAGATGATCAAAGGTCTGGAGACTAAACCATATGAGGAATGGCTGCAGGTTTTGGGTCTGGCTGGTCTAGAGAAAAGAAGAATTAGGGGTGACATGGGGACATGGTAGCAGTATTCAAGTACTTGAGGGGCTGCCATAAAGAAGAGGGGGTCAAATTACTTTCCAAAGCACCAGAGGGCAGGACAAGAAACTAGGATTGGAAACTAACCGAGGGGAGACGCAACCTGGAATTAAGGAGAAACTTCCTAACGGTGAGGACAGTTAACCAGTGGTAAAAGCTTCCTTCAGATGTTATGGGTGCTTCATCACTAGAGATTTTTAAGAAGTGACTGAACAGCCACTTGTCTGAAGTGGTATAGGGTCTTCTGCTTGAGCAGGGGGTTGGACTAGAAGACCTCCAAGGTCTCTTCCAGCTCTATTCTGATTGATGGATGGATGGATTGACTAGATAATGTACAGCCTTGCAGGTTCATTTTTATAGAGTACATGCCGAGTGACATAGAGTACGTATGGTGTTCGATGCGCCCTCATTGTATTTGTATCAGAAGCACCAAGGCACTTCCAAGTTGAAAGGATTAACTGCTGACATCACCGTTGCCCAGGAGACGGCCATTTGGGGGGATCCTGTTTATGAGTCCACCAAAGTGATAGCTATTTATCTACTGGTGTTTGCCTGCTTTTGAACTGCTAGATCAGCAGGAGCTGAACATGATGTATACCTTATGGTCCTGCATGGGCTTATTGGGCTTCAGCAGCAATTTTGCAAACATCTCCTGCGTGGAACAGATTGTTTCAAGTAGTCCATGCTTTAAATGGAAAGGAAGCACAGCTATATTTGATGTTTTCTTCTGCCTGGGGAACTGTTTCAGGGCTACAGACCAAAAGATAAAACCTTATCTTGTTGTTCCCAGGGGAAGCCAAGCAGTCCGAGAAGATTCTTGTAATACAGGTAGAAGTCAATAAAGTTGCTTGCTTTAGCTGTTTATCAGTGGCTCTGTTTGTTTGCGCTTGACACATTCACTGGATATCTTCAAGAGAAGGCTACTCTACTACTGTATTTCCACGAAATAAAGACCGGGTCTTATATTAATTTTTGCTCCAAAAAACACATTAGGTCTTATTTTTCAGGGAAATATGGTAAATGCATCCATCTGGGGGATGATCTTATAACTAGGGCTTATTTTTTGTGGGGGGGTAGGGCTTATATTACGAGCATCTTGAAAAATCAAGCTTCAAAAGTCACTTTTTGCTGTTGTAATTATTATTGCTTCTCAGCTTGCCAATGAACTGGGGGTGGGGGTGGGGATGGGAGTAGAACCTTGATCCCAGACATCAAGATGCCAGTGGTGAGAACCAAGGATGGTTCAGCAGGTGGTTATCAGAGCCGAAAGGCTTTCTCAGAACAATACCAGGAGACTCAATTGGACAATGCAACCAGATCAAATTGGAGGGAGGGAGAACCAGACTTTGTGGCTTTGTGCAGGAAATGGTTGGATCTGGTTTTGCTCTCATTGGTGCTGAAATGAGCACCAATTTTAAGTTATTGGCATTAAGAGATTGTATCATCTTTGCCGTGCTTACGTTGGTTGGGTTTGTCAGTCAGAACCTTGACAGCTAGGCCTTATTTCAGGGGAAAATGGTAGTTTGCTATGGATGCTTGAGTACCGTGTTTCTCATATAAGGCCGGGTCTTTTTTTTTTTTTTGAGCCCCGAAAAAATGGCTAGGTTGTCTTTTGGGGGGTGACTTAATTCCCCCCCCTTGCATCTTCAGGTGGGTGGGCGGCGATGGCTTGGATGTTGACCTCGGCGTTGGTGGGGCACTTCGTATCGGGGTCAACGCAGGCAGCACCATATCTGGGTGTGCAACAAAAGTACTTCCTAACGGCAAGCCCCCCCACCATTCCCCCCCATTTCCCATGTTTTAATATAGGCCTTAATTTGGGAGGAGGGGCTTAATTTCATTTCATGCCTATAAAACGTGCTGGGACTTCCTATTGGGGGAGGCCGTATTGTTGGAGAAACAGAGTAAAAAAAAGCTCAGCTGCATGATTTTAAGAGTGTGTCTTGCAGAGTATGTAGATCAAAAATCAAATTCATTCGGCAATTGAACATGAATGTGTCATTGATGGACATTAGAGCCAGCTTAAGGTCTATCAACACTTTTAAATTTTTGACCTAGAAACATTTAGACTAACAAATTTTAGACTATATATTTGTGTCAGATGGTGCTCCATTCAAAATCCAAGAAAGACACTCTTAGACTCCATTGTTATAGAGAAAACAAATGTTTACTGGAAATCAAGTGGTAGCATCAAAAGGATTCTAGATCTGAGGATTTACGCACAAAAAACACATATACAAAGTGATGGCAACTTTCCATCCACAATAGTTCAAATGCTACATCCAATCGAAGATGTGTATAATGTCATGTAGGGCATCTTCAGGTGGTGATGCAGACATCTGGCCATTGACCTTGGCCTGTTTTGATAAAGAGCTGCAGCTG
>NW_020769372.1:5461637-5472254 GCF_900518735.1 Pseudonaja textilis | reverse complement strand
GAAGGGAAGGGAAGGGAAGGGAAGGGAAGAGAAAATAGAATAAAATAGAAAAGAAAAGAATAAAAGGAAAGGAAAGGAAAAAGAAAATAGAATAACAGTTGGAAGGGACCTTGGAGGTGTTCTAGTTCAACCCCCTGCTATGCCATTTCAGACAAATGGTCATCCAAACTCACCTCAAAAACTTCCAGGGTTGGAGCATTGACAGCTTCTGGAGGCAAGTTGTTTAATTTGTTCTAACCGATTAATTGTTCGAATTGAGTCCAAAATTTCTGTTGCTAAACGAGGCAGTTCTTAAATGACTTTTGCCCCATTTTACCACCTATCTTCTTGCCACCGTGGTTTAAGTGAATATTGCAGTTGTTCAGTAAGTAACACGGTGGTTAAATGAATCTGGTTTCCCCACTGGCTTTGCTTCTCACAAGACTGCAAAAGAGAATCATGTGACCCTGGGACCCTACGACCGTCATAAATATGAAACAATTGCCAAGCATCTGGATTTTGATGACGTAACCACGGGGATGCTACAACAGTTGTCAGCGTGAAAGAGGGTCATTGGTTACACAAGCTGCAGGCTAACTTACCTCACTGCGCATGCGTGCGCCTCACAGCTGATTTTTCAGCCTCCTGGTGGCTTGGAAAAAGCCTCTGCAAGGCTTTTCAGGATGAATACTAGGCCCTTTTCATCACTTCCTGTAATACCGAAAATACCAGAAGTGACCCATTTTTCGGCCTCCAAAGGCTGCAGAGGCTTCCCTCAAGCCTCTGGGAGGCCGAAAAAGGCCCCCAAATCAGCTGGGAGGCACGCGCATGTGTAGTGCAGGTAAGGGGGCAATGTGGGAGGGGGCATGGGGGTTCACGCCCATTGCCTTCTGGGTGCTGGCACGCGTGAGCGCGAGTACAATTTTCGGCACAGGAAGCCCAAAAAGGTTAGCCACCACTGGACTAGAAGATCTCCAAGGGTCCCTTTGAGCTCTGTACTTTATGTCCTAGGATTCCATAAAATACAGTTAGTGTGGTTACGCATCATGCACTTAAGAAATGCCTGTCATATTAAACATTACATTTGGGGGCAGGTTTTTGCTTGTTTGTTTTTTGAATAAGAGGTGGCCCACAGTTTTCAGATAGAAGCTTGAAGCCCTGGGAAGGTCTTAAAAAACGGGCCGTCCTTTTTTGCCTAAACTATGGTTTTCAATCTACAGTGGCTGGTTTCCACATCTGCGTAAGCTAAAAATCAAACCCTCCAACTTCCACCGTAGACAGCCTGGAACGTATGGATCCAGCGAGACTTCATTTCGCTGAAGCTCATCGAAAACCTCTCCACGGTGGGATGTTCTCCCTCATTTAGAGAAAAAAAAGAGAGAGAGAGAGAGAAAGCACAATGGCATTGTTTCCCCCTCCTGTATTTTTCCTTTTTGGCTAAGGCTTAAAATAATAAGTGCTTTAAGGGGAAGAAAAACATTCAGAGAGGGAGCGGTGAATTTGAGAGATGCTCAAATTCATGCTATCTGCTGGAAGGCACTGCTCAGACAAATTGTTTTCCACAAAAGAGCACGCACAATTTCCGTTTTTTTTTTTCTGATTGTACCTTCTCCATAAATTGAAATGGCTCTTAAGATAATAAGAGGAGATCAGAGCTGTCCGTGTTCTTCCTCCGATGATCATCCCTGCCTTATTTTTTTTTTATTTTTAAAATGTAGCCTGGTAGGAGATACCTATGATTACAGCCTGTCATTCAGAGACATTTCATTCCAACCTCTCTCCCAAATGCTCTTTGAACTGAGAAAAGTCATGGCTGTGTTGTTTAGTATTTAGATTTACCCGTGTTTTTCCAAAAATAAGACCAGGTCTTATTTTCTTTTGGGCCCCAAAATAAGCATTAAGGCTTTTTTTTTGTGGGGGGGTGTCTTATTTTTTTCCCCATGTATGGGAGGTCCATAGGGACAGGGTGGCTCAGCGGCTAAGATGCTGAGCTTGTCAATCTGAAAGCTCACATGACCCCCTTTCCCGACCTTCTGACGTACAACTTTCGTGGGAAAGCCAGGTTCAGCTAATCACCGGTTTACTAACTTAACCACTGCCGAGATTCATTTAACAAATGTGTCAGGAAAGGTCATAAAACGGGGCAAAAACCCACTTAACGGATGTTTCACTTAGCCAGATAAACGTTGAGCTCAATTGTGGTCGTAAGTCGAGGGCTGCCGGTATTAGCCCGTGTCTCCTTATTGCATGAGTTTAAAAGAAGAGTTTTCGGGCCACCTTTGGATAGAACAAGAAGAAGCCAAAATGAAGGAGAAGGTTAAACCCATCTTTGTTCACAGATCTGAGCTTCCTCTCCAGGGATAACTGCAGATTACGAACTTCAACAAGAGCAACTAAGATGAAGAAAGTTCTGGAGACCAAAACATATGAAGAACAAGTTGCAGGATTTGGGTTTGGCCTGTCTAGAGAAAAGAAGGACTAGGGGGGACATGGTAGCAGTCTTCCAGTATTTGAGGGGCTGCCACAAAGAAGAGGGAGTCAAGCTATTCTCCAAAGCACCCGAAGGAAGGACAGGAAGCAACGGATGGAAAGTAATCAAGGAGAGAAGCAACCAAGAATTAAGGAGAAATTTCCTGACGGTGAGGACAATTAACCAGTGGAACAGTTTGACTTCAGAAGTTATGGGTGCTCCATCACTGGAGGTTTTTAAGAAGAGACTGGACCACCATTTTGTCTGAAATGGTATAGGATCTCCTGCTTGACTGCAGGGGGCTGGGCTAGAAGATCTCAAAGGTCCCTTCCAGCTTTATTCTGATTCTGACCCTGTTAACGAAACCAAAGAGAAAACTAACTTGGAGTTCAGCTCGCTCCCTCCCTCTCTCTCTCTCTCTCACTCACTCCTTCCCCCTCTCCCTCCTTCCCTTCTTCCTTCCATCCTTCCCCCTCCCTCCATCCTTCTCTGTCTCTGTCTCTCTATTTCTTCCTCCCTCTCTGTCTTTCTCTTTCTGTCTCTCTCTCTCTCTCCCTATCTCCCTCCTTCCCCTCCTCTCTCTCCTTCCCTCCCTCCCTGGCTCTCTGCCCCCCTTCTTCCCTCTCTCCTTCCCTCTCCCTCCTTCTCTCCCTCCCTCCCTCTTCTGTTTCTGTCTGTCTGTTTCTCTCCCTCCCTCCCTCCCTCCTTCCCCCTCTTCCTCCCTCTCTCTCTCTCTCTCCCTCCCTCCTTCCCCCTCTCCCTCCCTCCCTCCCTTCTTCCTTCCATCCTTCCCCCTCCCTCCATCCTTCTCTGTCTCTGTCTCTCTATTTCTTCCTCCCTCTCTGTCTTTCTCTTTCTGTCTCTCTCTCTCTCTCCCTATCTCCCTCCTTCCCCTCCTCTCTCTCCTTCCCTCCCTCCCTGGCTCTCTGCCCCCCTTCTTCCCTCTCTCCTTCCCTCTCCCTCCTTCTCTCCCTCCCTCCCTCTTCTGTTTCTGTCTGTCTGTTTCTCTCCCTCCCTCCCTCCCTCCTTCCCCCTCTTCCTCCCTATCTCTCTCTCTCACTTTCTCCTTTCCTCCCTATCTCTGACTCTGAATCTCTCGCTCGCTCTTCCTCCTTGCGTTCATTTCTCCCTCTCTCTCTGACTCTCTCTCTCTCTGTCTCTCTCTCCCTCCCTCCCTCCCTCCCTCCTTCCTCCCCCTCCTCCTGGCATTCAAGGACCAGCCTGTGCCACAACCCTTGTAATATTTCCAGGCTTTTGCGGCGGGGGGAGGAACACCCCGAGACAAAGAGCATGGGGGAAAGGAAGAGCGAGGGAGCAGTGTGTAAGAGGAAAAGAAAGCCAGCTTCTGGCTCAGCTCAACTCGCAACTGCACAGCTGGAATTAATTGGAGAGAATGCACAGCAATGTGCCAGCAAGCAGGGAATGGGACAGAGCCCTTCCCTGTGGTTTGGAGGCTCTTCAGCAGGGATCTGGCATTGCACAAAACTTCTCTTTTTTTGGCCTCGCCAAGAGGAAAAGCTACGCGCTCCGTCTTTTCTTTTGGCGAAAATGGAGATTTAGGATGATTTTCAGCCCCGAGAGGAGCCAAAACATCAGCTCCTTGAGAGCCAAGCTGCCACCCGCCCCCCTCTTGTTTTCTCCAAGCTAAGGTCTTGGCTTAAAACAATTAAAAAACAAAACCAGCTCTCTGCGTTGTGAATAATATGCACTTATTCCCTGTTGGGCACCAGTTTTGGTAGGAGACATCTGACTTGGCAAAGCATTGTGTAAAGAGCTTTTTGGAATCACAATCGATCAGAGACTGAGGATGAGTCAGCCGTGGCTGCCAACTTGAACAATTTAAATGCACTCTTGGATTGCCTCGATAGTTGTGAGCTTTTCAACCCTGGGTAGGGAATAGATTCACTCTCTTCTCCATTGGCTAGACCCAATTGTGGGATTCAGCCAGTTCGCACCACTTCAGGAGGACCAGTGGTTAACTTTCTGAGCAGTTTGGTGAACTGGTTGTTGGAAGAAATCATTAGAATTTACTGGCCAAGTGTGATTGGACACATAAGGAATTTGTCTCGGTGCAAAGGCTCTCAGTGTACATAAAAGAAAAGAGTCAAGAATCATCAGGTACAACACTTAATTATAGTCATAGGATAAAATGAGCAATCAAGTCATACTAGGAAACAGTCAATATAAATTGTAAGGATACAAGTGACAAGGTTACAGTCATACAGTCACAAGTGGGAAGGGAAGGGTGATAAGGAGTGATGAGAAGATTAATAGTAATAGTAGTGCAGACTTAGTAAATAGTTGGACAGTGTTGAGGGAATTATTTGTTTAGCAGAGTGATGGCGTTCGGGGCAAAAACTGTCCTTGTGTCTAGTTGTTCTGACGTGCAGTGCTCTATAGCATCGTTTTGAGGGCAGGAGTTGAAACAGTTTATGTCCAGGATGTGAGGGGTCTGTAGATATTTTCACAGCCCTCTTTTTGACTTGTGCAGTATACAGTTCCTGGAAGGCAGGTTGGTAGTAATTGTTTTTTTTGCAGTCCTAATTACCCTCTGAAGTCTGTGTCTGTCCTGTTGGGTTGCAGAACCAAACCAGACAGTTATAGAGGTGCAGATGACAGACTCCATGATTCCTCTGTAGAACTGGATCAGCAGCTCCTTGGGCAGTTTGAGCCTTCTGAGTTGGCGCAGAAAGAACATTCTTTGTTGTGCTTTTTTGATTACATTTTTGATGTTAGGTGTCCAATTTAGGTCGTGTGATATAATAGGACCTAGAAATTTGAAGGTTTCTACTGTTGGGGCAGAGAACCGGTTGTTAAATTATTTAAATCCAACCACTGGCTACATCCCATCCTGGTAGGGTGCCAGTCTGGGACAACGCACAACAGGGAAAGGGTCATAGATCTCCACACTTTCATGTTTTGATTCAATCTGAAGCCCTTCACTCGTTGGCAGCACCTGCTTTGCATTACCAAATGTTACAGATTTAATTGCCAAAGATGGTTTGAAAATTGCTCCATCCTCAACTTCTGGAGAGCTACCATGAGCATCTGGAGCTGGCTGAGCTGACGGACCAGCAGCCTGGCTTATACAATTCATTTTTTCATTGTTCTCCCAACTTTGAAATATAGCCAGCCCTCTGATCTTTCATTGCAGGTGATGCTTTCTTGCCGCTTTCCAATTTCACAGTAGGTTTTAGTTCACCAAACTTTGAGCTGAACAAAACAAGCTATATCAACATCATGTTTAAGTGCTAGAGCCAGTTTGGTCTAGAATAGAATAGAATAGAATAGAATAGAATAGAATAGAATAGAATAGAATGGAATGGAATGGAATGGAATGGAATGGAATGGAATGGAATGGAATAGAATAGAATAGAATAGAATAGAATAGAATACTTTATTGGCCAAGTGTGATTGGACACACAAGGAATTTGGTGTAAATACTCTCAGTATACATAAAAGAAAAGATACATTCGTTAAGAATCAAGAATCATAACATACAACACTTAATGATAGTCATAGGGTACAATCAGCAATCAAATCATGCTATGAAACAGTCAATATAAATCATAAGGATACAAGCAACAAAGTTACAGTCCTACAATCAATCACAAGTAAGAGGGGATGGGCAATAAAGAGTGATGAGAAGGTTAATAGTAATAGCAGTGCAGACTTTGTAAATAGTTGAACAGTGTTGAGGGAATTATTTGTTTAGCAGAGTGATGGTGTTCGGGGAAAAACTGTTCTTGTCTAGTTAGTAGATAAGGCACCAGGCTAGAAAGCTGGAGACTGTGAGTTCAGCCTTAGGCATGATAACCAGCTGGGTGACTTTGCGCCAATCAGAAGGTAATGGTGTCAGTGTTCCAGAAAACCTCTACTCCAACAAATAACTCCGAGACGGGCATCTCCTCAAAAGTTCTGTTTTATTTGGATAGTAAACTGGCACATCTGGGGAATCCCAAATCTAAAAATTCCAGATTTCCTTGAAATAAATAAAAACTACAAATCTACCTCCTGCACCCATCATCACATGACATGCCTCCATCACCATGCGTCCCAACTTGAGACTTCCCCTCACCCGGGTGCAGAAACAACACGACCTTGACTTAGAAAAAGAATGTTATTATGTCTAACTACATACCCACCAAGAAATCCACCCCCTCCCATTTTCCCAGGCTCAAGAATGGGGCAGTGTGGAAGCATTTGGTCTCAATATGGCTCCCAAAGCTGACAAATGGTGAGTTCTAGTTCCACCTTATGCATGAAAGCCTGCTGGGTGACTTTGCACCAATCACCAGGGGATTGTGAGTTCTAGTCCCACCTTAGCTATGAAAGCCAACTGGATGACTTCGGGCCATTCCCTCTGTCTCTCTCTCACACACAAGACTTTAAAATCACCGTTCTACCATGAAGACTTCGGGCCTGATAGTGAGGCTGATCCTGCTTTCTGGTTATATTGATTGACTCACAACCAATGCTGTGTGTCTCTCAGCTGCTATTTTTACCTTATTTATGTTTATAATTATTGCTTGGGCTTTTGTTTTGTTTTTATCCTGTTTTTGTCACATACCCCTAGAGCCACGTACATGAGTGGCTGTATAAATCTAATAAATAGATACGTAAAATAAGGCCTCTGTCTACCAGCATCCATCAGTATTCATCTGGCTAGCATCCTGTCAGTGTGTGAGAGAGTTGAGGGATGTTTGGAAACTGAAACAGTATTTGCTGTGTGAGCAAGAAGGAGATAGCAAGGAGCCTGGGCGTGGCTTAGCTCAACTGTTCTGTACTAAAGCTTCTAGGTGCTGTGAAACTGAAATTGAAACTCCTCCCCTCTGCTTGTGTTTTGCATTTGGAAGAGATTTCTTTTCAGGTGTGGGCGGGGAGTAGAACTTCTTAGCAGCAGAGCATGTTAATAATAATAATATAGGAAATACTAAATGCTCTGATGGTCATTTGGAAAAATATTTTCTTAGTGAGCACCTAGAAGGCAAGAGAAACATACATGCCAAATTTCAAGTTTGTAGGCTTTACGGTTCTGGAGATTTTGTGATGATGTGTGAGTGGTATTTCAATACACACACACACACAAATATAAATAAATCATTTATAATCAAGCAATAAACAATATCCCAATCAAGGAATCACCAAGAACGCTCTCACCAATGCTGACAGGGCAAGCCACTAGTATGTAAAAAGAGAGCAAACCCCACTTCCTATTAGCAGTGATGATGTTGCCTAGTTGGGTAATGAAAACATCAGCAAGAAAACCAGTCAGCTCAGAAAGCATCAAGGATTCCACCATTGAACCCTGAGATACAATATTCTACTGGAACATGAACCACTACAGCCTCAGTGGCTCAGTGGCTAGAGTGCAGTACTGCAGGCCACTTCTGCTGACTGCTGGCTGCCTGCAATTTGGCAGTTCGAATCCCACCAGGCTCAAAGTCGACTCAGCCCACCTTCCTTCCTAAGTCGGTAAAATACAGACCCAGATTGTTGGGGGCAAGAGGCTGACTCTGTAAACCACTTAGAGAGGGCTGCAAAGCACTATGAAATAGTATATGCTGCAAGTCTAAGTGGTATTGCTATTCCTTCCTTCCTTCCTTCCTTCCTTCCTTCCTTCCTTTCTTCCTTCCTTCCTTCCTTCCCTTCTTTCTCATTCCCATCTTCCTTCTTTCTATTTCTCCTTCCTTCCTTCTCTTCTTTCTCCTTCCCTTCCCTTCCCTTCCCTTCCCTTCTTTCCTTGAGCCACGGTGGTGCAGTGGTTAGAGTGCAGTACTGCAGGCCACTTCTGCTGGCTGCTGGCTGCCTGCAATTTGGCAGTTCGAATCCCACCAGGCTCAAGGGCGACTCAGCCCACCTTCCTTCCTAAGTCGGTAAAATAAGGACCCAGATTGTTGGGGGCAAGAGGCTGGCTCTGTAAAGCTCTTAGAGAGGGCTGTAAAAGCACTATAAAGCAGTATATAAGTTTTTTTAAATAAACTTTATTGAATTTTTATTACATTAAAAACATAAAAATATATCACTCAATAACAGCTATTTGTGGTGCTTATCATATAACAATCATTTGTGCAATATTTACAGGTATTAATTTATGCATAATTATATTCTTATTCTATCTATATTCTATATTTAATAATTACCTATCCTTAATCTGTCTCCGATCTATCCAGCTATACCATTGTTCGCATACCTTATAAAATATTGAAGCTTCCTTATCTTTTAAACTCAGTGTTAATTTATCCATTTCAGCACAATTCATAACTTTCTGTATAACCAGTTCCTCTACGGGTGTATATGGCTGTTTCCAGCATTGGGCAAAGGTGATCTTGGCAGCAGTCAATATGTGTAATAATAAGTATTTTGTGCTCTTTACATATTTTTTTTTGAAGATCCCCAGTAAGATCTGATTCTAGGTCTAATTGTTCATTGGTGATTTCCTGTAGCCATTTTTTTGATTTTGAGTCAATATTTTCGAGCCTCTGGGCAGGACCACCACATATGATAATATGTTCCCTCTTTTTTTTTTTTTTTACATTTCCATCATATAGGACTCATTTTAGGGTACATTTTTGCTAATCTCGAAGGGGGAAAGTGCCACCTACAGAACATTTCATATGCATTTTCTTTGTATGCTGCTGATTTTGTTAATTTGTGATTTCTATTCCATACAGTCTCCCAGTCTGATAACCTTTTGTTATGACCAATATTTTGACCCCATGCGATCATACATCCTTTCACTACTTCTTCTAAATCTGCTTCTACGAGATACTTGTAAATTTTGGTAATATTTTTTTTAATCTGGGCCAAATAAAATTTTGTCTAATTGTTGAGGTTTCAAGTATATTCCATACTCTTTTACATCCTTTTTATATCAGCTTTGTATTTGAATATAAGCCCACCAGTCTACCCGTAGCCCTTGTCCTTAGAGCTCCTGTATTGTTTTTAAGTTTCCATGTGTATCCAATAAGTCTTTATACTTTAACATTTTGTTCAGGTTTAAATTATTTGGGTGGATCGTCGCTTCCATTGTGGATAGCCAGATTGGGATTTTTATATAGTGTTTCTTTTTAACTTTGATCCAGTTGTATATCAGCGAATCTCTAATCAGATGTCTGTGGAAATATTTTTGTTTGGTGGGTCTTGTGTCCCAAAGAAAGGCATGCCATCCTCTCTGAAGATCATGACCTTCTATAGCAAATATTCCTTTATTCTTTAAATTAATCCAATCTTTTAGCCAAACTAATGTTGCTGCACTATAATATAATTCCCAATTTGGCAATCCAAAGGCTCCTCTGCTGTTCGTATCTTGTAGTAGTTTCATTTTTATTCTGGTTTTTTTTACCTTGCCAAATAAATTTTGCTGTCATTTTATTAAGATTATTGGAAAAAGTCTTTTCTAATTTAACTGGAATGGTTTGGAATAGATAAAGAAATTTTGGTAATGTAGACATTTTTATGGCACTATAAAGCAGTATATAAGTCTTAAGTGCTATTGCTACATCAAAATAGGGTCGCTAGAATTTGGTGGTTTGGTGACACAATCCCAACCTGACGAAGTGGGCTATATCTCCTACCTTTATTAAAATGTGTTACTGTAGTCAGAAAAGGTGCTATCCACCGCAACTAGCACAGCTCTTCTCCCACAAATGCCGGAAGCTACTTCTTGCAAAAACGTTGTTCCCTTAATAATAATTCTTCTGTAAAGCAACAGCTTCTTTGCAAAATTGGGGAAGCCACCAAGTGAAGGAGCCATTGTCACCGAAAGGCACCGGCTGTTCTTTCTTATCTCCTGTTCCATCAGTACATGAGATCCTCTCAAATCCCACTTAATAAAAATAAGATTAGGAAAACTATGGCTGTAGAATTAGGTGTACATGTTGGCATTGCTCTGATTGTCTCAGGTTACTGTTGATCTTATTCCTGGCAAATAAATGGGGAAGAAATGGAGGTAGTGACAGATTTTATTTTCCTGGGCTCCAAGATCACCGTAGATGGGGACTGTAGCCAAGAAATCAAATGACGTTTGCTCCTGGGAAGGAAAGCTACGGCAAATCTAGACAGCAAACTAAAAAAACAGAGACATCCCACTACCAACAAAAGTGCCTCGAGTCAAGGCTATGTGTTGTAGTTGAGCAATGAGAGGCTAGACCAGGGCTTGGGTGCAA
>NW_020769372.1:5445033-5457943 GCF_900518735.1 Pseudonaja textilis | reverse complement strand
TTTCTTTCTTTCTTTCTTTCTTTCTTTCTTTCTTTCTTTCTTTCTTTTTTTCTTTCTGGGGAATATTCCCATGCTCGGCGCTTAAAATTGATTGATTGATTGATATTCTATGTTGCTGTAATTCCTACAGTTGCTCAGAGCAGTTTAGCGAAGAGGGGAAAGGCATCTACAAAGGACGTAGCCTCCCATTTCAAGGGGAAATTGTGATTCAGAGCACAGTGGATGAACCCACAGCATCTGGCTGCAAACAAACGTGTCTTTTCCCAGGTTTGTCTAACATCTGCTTTAAAGAGCCACACACAAGGAGCACATCAGCGCTCCTAAATCACCCCATGCCTCTTTTCCCCCTTCACGGGAGAAGCATCCGGCAGCCCTATTACAATGCAGCAATTAACAGAAAATCCGCAACACTCAGAAGAAAAAATGAATAAATGCAAACATTTAAAAAAGGGAAAAAAAACATCCCAATATATCGGAGGGATGTGTCATCCCATAAATGCCTGGGGAAACTTTTAGGGCTTTTAGGGCTGCTGTCTGGAAGAAGACAAAGTGAGGGACAACTGAACATCTCTTGGGGGAGAACTTTGCAGCTGAAGCATTGTTCCAGAGAAGCATCTGTTCGTAGCCAATGCGCCGAGTCACAGTCTCCGAGGAGAACTGAGCCAGCACAACTGATCACAGTTCATAAGTTGGAGTTTTGAAGCTGTTTAGAGTTTCAGAAACAAGTGTCATCATCTTCAGTTGGGGCTGGTAGCTCAAGGGTTGGCAGAACTTCAGGGCTGATGGAAAGTGACTCCCCCTTCAAGTCACCCCCTTTAATTGTCAGATTCCTGGGCGTTGCCCTTGAAACTTGTCCAAGGAAGAAATACTTACAACTGGAGGGGAGTGGTTCAAGAATAGTATAGCATAGCATAGCATAGCATAGCATAGCATAGCATAGCATAGCACAGCACAGCACAGCACAGCACAGCACAGCACAGCATAGCATAGCTATGCTGTAATTGTCAATAGTGGTGTCCCCCAAGGCAGTGGTTCTAGGACCAACTCTCTTCATACTCTACATAAATGACCTCTGTGATCACATCAAGAGCAACTGCGTTCTTTTCACTGATGATGTAAAGCTGTTCAATACCACAGACAATACTGCTACCCTTCAAAAAGACCTTGACTATGTATCAGAATGGTCAAACAAATGGCAACTTCAAATCTCAACCAATAAATGCTCTGTCTTACATGTTGGCAAAAAAATAATAATCAGAAAATAAAATACAAGCTGAATAGTCAAGACCTTGTTGAGGATCCAAGCCCTGTAAAGGACCTTGGAATACACATCTCTAATGATCTAAGTGATAGAGCCCACTGTAACTACATAGCCAAAAAGGCATTAAGAGTTGTTAACCTAATCCTACGTAGCTTTTTCTCTGGTAATATCACACTACTAACTAGAGCACACAAAACATTTGCTAGACCAATACTCGAATACAGCTCATCATTCTGGAACCCACATTACGCATCTGATATTAACACAGTTGAGAAAGTCCAGAAATATTTCACAAGAAGAGTTCTCCACTCCTCTACTCGTAGTAGAATACCTTATGCCACTAGACTTGAAATTCTAGACCTAGAAAACCTTGAATTACGCCGTCTTCGGTCCGATCTAAGTATGGTATATAAAATCATACATTGCAATGTCCTACCTGTCAATGAATACTTCAGCTTCAACCATAACAACACAAGAGCACACAATAGATACAAACTCAAGGTTAACCACACCAAACTTGATTGCAGGAAATACGACTTCAGCCACAGAGTGGTCAATGTCTGGAATACTCTACCTGACTCTGTGGTTTCTTCCCCAAACCTCAAAACCTTTAACCTTAGACTGTCTACTATTGACATCACCCCTTTCCTAAGAGGTCTGTAGGGGGCGTGCATAAGCGCACCAACGTGCCTACCGTCCCTGTCCTATTGTTTCTTTAATTTTTCTTATATGTACCCATTTCATGTATTCATAACTATGTTTATACTTATACCTGTTATCTTATAATTGCTTGACAAAATAAAATAAATAAATAATAAATAAATAAAAATAGCATAGCATAGCACAGCTGTTGTGGTTCGCTGGCAGTAGGTGCGGACGGCTGAAGTCTCAGAGAGCGAGGATTCAGATGAGGGGCCTGTGTGTGATGCAGGAATGGGGCCAGGACCATCAAGGAGTGGACTTCTGACTTTGGCAATTGTGGAGGCTGGCAGCAGTGATGAAGAGGTCCCCGAGGAGCCTGGGCTCAGTGCGCGTGCGTGCAGGGCTACTTGAAGGAAAGAGCAGCTGCAGCAGCATGGGTGACTCAGGAGTAAGGCTGCAAGGTAATGGCCCCTCCCTTAAGAGATAAAAGCCAGCTGAGAAACTGGAGTTCTTTGCAGGAAACAAAGAAGTTTTTGCACTCAAGCCTTGTGGATGTTCGGAATATCTTGGTTGGTGTTTGGAGACTCTTTGTGTTTGAAATAGTTCTTAGTAACTTTATCTAGTGTTCTTGGCAGCCTCGCACAACCTTGTAAACAGTTGGACAGTATTGAGGGAATTATTTGTTTAGCAGAGTGATGGCATTCGGGGAAAAAACTGCCCTTGTTTCTAGTTGCTCTGGAGTGCAGTGCTCTACAGCATCATCAAAATCTCAAAGCAAAAGGCTATTTCAAACTAATTGTCTCTGATAAGAACGAGCCTTTCCAAGATTGTGCAAGGCCGCCAGGAACACTAGATAAAGTTACTAAGAAATATTTCAAACACAAAAAGTCTCCAAACACCAACCAAGATATTCCAAACGTCCACAAGTCGGTAAGCCTAGATACTGCAGGCATCTCAACCAAAAACCAACAGGGAGCCACACCTGGAATAGTTTTGATCACCAAAATTACAAAAATGATGTTGAGACTTTGGGGGAAAAGTACAGAGAAAATCAACTAAGAAGGCTTGGAGTCTAAAATATACGAAGAAGGGTTGCAAGAATTGGGGATGTCTAGCTTAATGAAAAAGAAGGACTAAGGGTGACATGATATCAGTGTTCCAACATTTGAGGACTGCCACAAAGAAGAGCGGAGCCAACTTATTCCCCAAAGCACCTGAGGACAGGACAAGAAACAATGGGTGAAAACTAATCAAGGAGAGAAGCAACCTGGAATTAAGAAGCAACTTCCTGACAGTGAGAACAATTAACCAGTGGGACAACTTGCCACCAGAACTTGTGGGTGCTCCAACACTGGAGGTTTTTAAGAAGAGATTGGATACCATTTCTCTGGTATAGGGTTTTGTGCTTGAGCAGGAGGTTGGATTAAAAATCCCTCAAAGATCCTGTTCTGGACTAGCAGGCTCGAAAGCCTGCAACTCTGATTGGCCCGTGAATAGCAGATCGTGATTGGTCACCGCAGACTGATGCGATTGGCTAGTAAACGGGCTGCCGCGGTTGGCCCAGCCAAGAGCGGCAAACTCAAATCGCCTTCATTGGCTGCCTAGCCGCAGCCAGCCCTATAAAAGGGGCTGCTGCGGCTGGGTTTAGTTGCTCAGATTTGAAGTCACTAATAAAGAGCTGTTGTTGTTATCTGAGTCTTGCCTCCGTTCTTGGACCATCCTCCCAGATCTAACAGATCCCTTCCAGCTTAACTCTGATTATTGATTATTATCGATTATTCAAAGTCAGCGAATTCTGCAAGAAGCCATCAGGAGAAAAAAAAAATGTATCTAAGATTCAGCCAATAGAGGAATCGCTGGGGATCCTTGAGTCTTGCAGTAGGTAGGCCAGAACAGAAAACGGATAATGATAGCTAAGAAGTAACTGATGATTCCTTTTTTTGGGAATCACGACTCTATTTTTAGTGGCAGCAGAATGGATAGAAATTCAATCAGCAGCGTTTTCCTGATTAATGCATCCCATTCATATGGGAGCTAATGAGCTCTAATGCCTTGTAATTTACTGGATATTTATTGGTATTTATTGAGTTTTGGGGGTTGCATGGTGGAGTTTTATTATGCCACCAGCAGCCTTGTGGGTCTTATCTTGGACTAAATGGCGGAGTAGAAGCAAAATCCGTTATTTAACAGCTGGAATGAAGAAGGACTGGAAGTAGGGATCTTAATGTTGCTAATAAAAGGGAATATTTGTAGCTCGGGGTTGAAAAGAGGGGTCTTTGGTGCTCTCTGATCATTGCTTGATTTTTTTTGCAGATGTTTCATCATCCTTAACTAGGTAACATCACTGGGGCTAAGATTATTTACAAACAGCGTGAAGTATATATAAACAAAAAGCAAACCTCAAACCCTTCTAGCACTGATGACATTACCTAGTTTGGTAATGAAACGTCTGCAAGAAAACAAGCAAGCTCATCAAGGACCCCTCATCTGAATTTTAGTCAGTTTCAGGCTTAAATTGTCTTTTCCAAATTATTGTTTTCCAAACAATGGCTTGGTGGGCAAGTAGGGAAAATCATGTGATCTATAAACTATGCAATCATAGATCTGAAGGGGCTGGATTGAAACTGATGGTTGGCATCAGGAAATAAATAAGGTAAATCTTGGCTATCACGTCTGTCGACAGAGGAAGGAATTTACAAGGTCCACAGAGCACAAACATTTGAATGACTAATGTTGTGAAACAGTCCAAAATATGTTATTAAAAAAGACACTCAAAAAGCTGGACAATATTTGATGTTAAGGCTATATCTCAGTGGTGGGATTCAAATTTTTTTACTACTGGTTCCGTGGGCCTGGCTTGATGGGCGTGGCTTGGTGGGCGTGGCAGGGGAAGGATACTGCAAAATCCCCATTCCATCCCCACTCCTGGTGGAAGGTTACTCCAAAATCTCCATTCCCTCCGAATCCCACTAACCTGCTTTCCAGCTCTGTTCTCCTGTGCAGAGCAACAAAAGAAGGCTCAGCCAATCAGCTGGGACTTGGGAGGCAGAGAAGAGATGGGAGGAAGGCCAGTCAGAGGTGGGATTTGCCGGTTCTCCGAACTACTCAAAATTTGGGGTTCTCCGGCAGCCTGTGCAGATGGCAGTGGAAGAACGGGGACCAGTCTGGGAGTCTGGAGAGGACTTGGACGAGGGTCCTGCGTCCAACGCAGAGATGGGGCCAGGACCATCTGGGAGTGGAGTGCTGACTCTGGAGCCTCCGGAGTCTGGCAGCAGCGAAGCAGAGGAACAAGGGGAACCTGTTCCCAGTGCGCATGTGCACAGAGCTGCTAGAAGGCAAGAGCAGCTGAGATAAAAGGGGCAACTCAGGAGTAAGGCTTGGAAGTGATTGCCCCTCCCAGAAGGTATAAAGGACAGGCAAAGGTAATGAAACCTTTGCAGGAAGCAAAGTAGTTCAATCGGTTCTGAGTCATCCTTAAGCTCCGTGTATTTTGGTTGGTTTTTTTTCTTGTCCTTCGGTTGGTTTCTTTTATAGTTAATTTCATACTTCTGTTTTTGACAGCACTTCACAGAACTGAAAGGTGTGTGCTTATCTTGGGGATTGTTTGAGATTAATTCCAGCAGGGAATGAAAACAATTCCCAGCGTTGCAATAAAAAAGGTTTTGTTTTTAAAACAAGTTTATGTGGGATTACGGTTTAGGAAGCCTGGGTCAGAACAACCACAACTGAATGTAGTATTCCAAGAATGTCCTTGCCGCTATGGTGAAAAGAGTCTTCAACTTACAGCAATTTGTTTCATGAACATCTGCAGTTGCAAAAGCACTGAAAGAAGTGACTTATGGCTGTTTTCCACACATAGGACCATTGCAGTATCTCCATGGTCACATGATCAAAATTCAGACACTTGGCAATCGACTCACATTTATGACAATTTCAGTGTCCTGGGGTCATGTGATCCCCTTTTGTGACCTCCTTATAAGCAAAGACAATGGGGAACAGGGGTGGGTTTCTACTGGTTCTGTCCACCTCTGTAGAACCGGTAGCTCTGAAGAGCATGTCTGCGGATGTTTTTGGCCACCCGCCCACCCGGGCTCTTACCTGACCTTTATTTCCTTATTTTTTCAACTTCAGCTGCCTTGCGAGGCACAGCTGCAGTTTAAAAAGCAGGAAAAAAGGGCTTTTTGAAAGGCTGCTTCTCTGCACGCAGCATGCTGATGATGATTTACAGGCCTGCTGGGAACGTGCAGGGAAGCACATTGTAAATCTCCGAACCTCGTAAATGACCGAACTGGTAATTAACCCTGTCAGATCCCATCCCTGATGGGAAAGCCAGAGTAACTTAATCACTCATTACTCATTTAACAATTATAACAAGAGAAGTCATAAAACGGGGCAAATTTTAACAAATTAACAAATGTTTCACTTAGCATCAGAAATGTTAGGCTCAATTTTGGTCATAAAGTGAGGACTACCTGTATTGGGACAATGGGCAGGACTGCTCCTGTCTAACTGTGGACAGTTGCAAGCAGAAGAGAAATCAGTGATTCACTTAACAGCTGTAACGAGAAAGGCTGTAAAATGGGGCAAAACTCACTGAACAACTCTCTTGTTTAACAAGCAAAATGGTGAGCTCATTAGTGGTCGTAAGCTGAGGACCACCACTATAAAGCAGCCTTGTGACATCTCGCGATCTTGATGCTCCCACTCTGTGGATGCAGCGTGCCGAGCACAAACGCGATATGTAAGTGTTGCAATGTTGTAACTTTTTCTAACAGAAAACCTTTTCTCTCTTCATTAAAGTCCTGACATGGTGCTCAGTTACATTTCTGTTTAACTCAGTGGTCGCCAATCAGTGGGCCAGGGGACCACTGGTGGTCTGCGAGAAAATTTTGATGGTCCGCAGAGAAATGTCACCCCCAAAGCAATTAATCCAGGCTGCACGGGAGCACAAGGCTGTGTTGCCCACATGGCCCGTGGGAACACAAGGCTTGCGTCGCTTGCATTGTGAACAACACAAGGTAGTAAGAGGAGGGGGGGAAAGGGTGGAGGGGGGGAACTTGCCCCACTCGCCCCATGTACCTCGCCTGGCCACCGGGCTGCTTCTTTCCGCTTCTTTCTTCTTCTACTTTTGGCTGCACTCAAGGAAAGCAGCAAAAGTCTTTCTTTCTCTCCCTCAAACTCCACCATAAATGAATCTTTGGGACCTTGCAAGGCATCCTGCTCCACAAGGCTGTGCCGACAAAGACTCATTTCTGGTGGAATTTGGGGGGTGAGAAAGAAAGACCTCTGCTGCTTCTGCTGCTTTCCTTGCATGAAGCCAAAAGTCTCTCCCTCTCCCCCTGAGAACGGAGCTGGAGACGGGATCCTGTGATCCCAAATAAAGAATGATCGATCGGTAGGAAAACAGGGTGAGGAATTTTCCTGCATACTTTTTTTCCTCCAGCAACCGTCAGTCAAAATTCATATTAATGGTCCACGGGATTTAAAATTCTGAGTTTGGTGGCCCCTGAGGTCCAAAAGGTTGGCGACCCCTGGTTTAGCTGATATGTCACAGATCCTGGAAAAGCCACTGTAAAAGTCATTTTTTTTAAAAAAATGCAACAGTACGGTACCATGTTGGTTGAAGACAGTGAAGCGATTTCTTTTGGGTGAAGAATTAGGAAACCGAGCTGCAAACTCGATTGTAACATGTTGCAATTGATTAAAGATACGAATCAGAAAATTACAGAGGCTCTTTTTTTGTTTTAGTTATTACCCGTTCCTTAATTTATGGAACAATTAGTTCGATCCTATCTCGGGCTCTTGGAAAGTGGGTGGAAAGATACAGCCTTACAGCATGTTTATTATTCATACAGACAAGTCCAGATTTGCATCAGTAATTTTGTGGTTCGTTTTATTCACATTCTCGGGGCTGTGCGCAAAGATACCACCGTTTGCTCCAGAGCTTCAAACGGTGGCTGTTTGTTTTCCACTCCACACCTGTCACGATTGGGACATGTGGGACAAAGATATCTTTTCCAACAGAGGGTTTTTGGGTTTTTGTTTTTTGTTTTGCAGTCCTTGAAGGCGGCAATATCAGTATGTGGGTGTGTTAATCTTCAAAAGTATAGATACACGACCTCTTTCTCACCAGAATTTTAGCCTTCGGATAACATCCAGAGGTTGCACACCAACAAGCGAGCAGATTCACTTCCTAAGTGAGTCCTTCAGGAGTTAGAATAGAAAGAAATCTCCATAGTTCAGACTTTTAACTTTGTTTTTGGTTCATCTGGGAGAAGAGAGCAATTTAACAAATATGAAACTCAACATGACTTAAATCAGGGGTTTTTGACTTATGTTTCATGGAACCTTGATGTAGAAAAGTATGGAATATGGAGATAGACTTGAAGAAAATACACGGTAGACATGTTACTCCCTCCAAAAAATCAGTTTTGCCCCAAAAGGCAGGAAGGGTTAGAAAGAAATTCAGCCTTGATTCAGGCTTCCGTGATTCTTTATCATATTATTTATATTATATATTATATTAGTTCTGAAACCCAACAAGACAGACACAGACTTCAGAGTGTAATTAGGACTGCAGAAAAAACAATTACTACCAACCTGCCTTCAATCGAGGACCTGTATACTGCATGAGTCAAAAAGAGGGCTGTGAAAATATTTAAAGATCCCTCACATCCTGGACATAAACTGTTTCAACTCCTACCCTCAAAATGACGCTATAGAGCACTGCACACCAGAACTACTAGACACAAGGACAGTTTTTCTCTGAACGCCATCACTCTGCTAAACAAATAATTCCCTCAACATTGTTCAACTATTTACAAAGTCTGCACTACTGTTGCTATTAATCTTCTCATCACTCCTTATCACCAATCCCCTCCCACTTGTGAGTGTATGACTGTAACTTTGTCACTTGTATCCTTATGATTTATTTATTTATTTTATTTTGTCAAATGCTTACAATATAATAGAAATAAGAATAAACATAAGTTGAAATGTAAGAAATAGGAACTAATAATTGGGGACAATAGGACAGGGATGGTAGGCACGATTGTGCGCTTATGCACGCCCCTTACAGACCTCTTAGGAATGGGGTGAGGTCAATAGAGGTTAGTTTGAAGGTAAAGGAGTGGAATTTGAGCAGGTGACAACAGAATCAGGTAGTGGGTTCCAGACACTGACCACTCTGTTGCTGAAATCGTACTTCCTGCAATCAAGTTTGGCATGGTTTACATTAAGTTTATATCTGTTGTGTGCTCTTGTGTTGTTGTGGTTAAAGCTGAAATATTCATTGGCTGGTAACATAACATATGATTTTATGTACTATGCTTAAGTCTTAGCCGGTGTAATTCAAGGTTGTCTAAGCCTAGACTCTCAAGTCTGGTGGTGTAGGGTATTCTGTTATGAACAAAGTCATTTATATTGACTGTTTCCTAATATGATTTGATTGCTTATTGTACCCTATGATTATTATTAAGTGTTGTACCTGATGATTCTTGACTCTTTTCTTTTATGTATCATTTCTTTTATGTATACTGAGAGCATTTGCACCAAGACAAATTCCTTGTGTGTCCAATCACACTTGGCCAATAAAGAATTCTATTCTATTCTATTTATAATATAATTTTTGCGATAATGGCAAATATCTGTAGCCTGAGTGTAGGATAAGGGTGGAGGTTCATTCTCCAAGCTTGTGGGTTGGTTTCCGAAGGTTTCATTACCAAGCTAGGTAACATCTTAGGCAGAATTTAATAGGTGTCATTGTTGGTTTTCTTCCGCTTGTAAGGGATTTGAGTGATCAGTAGGTCTTGTAATGTTGAGGTCACATCAGGTGAGGGTCACATCTGATCAGGTCTTGTGATGGGTCAGATACGGGTCCCTTACCCATTGAAAACCCACCACAAGACCTTCACTTGACACACCCATCACAACACCTACTGAGTAGTACAAATGGGTATGGAGCCTTCTTGAAACTGCTGAAAGCATTTGCGCTACTCAGGTGACTTTGCAGACACAGATAAACCTCAGATGACCCTGAGGACTCAGGTGACCCTGAGGACACAGAGAAGCATTCAGGTGACCTCAACAACTGTCTAAAAGGATGCAAATGACCAGCTGTTTGCAAGGAGTCTCAATCCTTCCATCCCCCACCATTCAGTCAGAGCTAAAGAAGCTTCTTGGATGAAAAGCGAAACATCTTCAAAGAAAAACCAGAAAGTCCAGTTGCCTCTTGAAAAAAAAACACCTTTGGGACTTTTGTTTAGTCTATGTTTAGTCTATTCCCCCCCCCCCCCAAAAAAATTAGGAAATTAAAGAAAAATCTCTTAGATTAAACAAAAACTCAAAAATGAAAGAAAAAAAGGGAAAACAGCTGATCTAAATAATTCTACCCCATTTAAGCTACAAGACTATTTTATCCAAATATTTTGAATCCTATTTTCTGGTCTGTCAAATATCAAATATGTCGGTCATGCCCCTGTTGGAATCTGATTCTGAAGGAGAGGTGGAACAACTGACAAGGAGTGGGAGCGTGGCTCCGGTGGCTGTAGAGGAAACTGGGGAAGGACACAGTCCGGCTGGGCATTCAGAGGAAGACCAGGGACACCTCCTCTTCATCCTAGGGCACACAGAGAGGAACGGATAAGGGAGCAATGTGAGTTGCATGGTTTGTGTGGGAGGAAAAGGCCCTGATCCCCTTCATTGGCTGCGGCTAGGAAAACTGTTTAAAAAGACAAACTATACACAGCAAAGTTTCTGGAAGCAAAGCATGAGTTATTTTGGTTTGTCAGGTCTTATCTGGGTTCTGGCGTCCTCCCAACTGTGTGTGTTTTGTTATCTTTTGAAGTCTTCAACTCCTTATCCTGCCCAGTGTCATTAATTGCTGCAGCTTTGTGGTTTGTGTTGGTTTTTATGTATAATCTATATTTACTTTGGGTTCGGACGGAATTTCTTCCCTTTAAAAACTGTTCTTGGGAGAGTTTTTTCCTCCAGTCGAAGATAACTGGACATTGGGGGCCAAGTTGGAGGAATTAAAGGGACTTTATCTACTTTTGTGACTTTGTTGCTTTTGTGCCATGCCCCGGGTCATCACAATGCCTTTGACCCCTTTAGGATAATCATTTAGGATAATTAGGATAATTTAGAATAATTGTAATTTAATAAAACGGTAAAAGTCGAGGGTCCATCCAAGACCTGCAGCAACAGAGACTTTTTAAAAAAGGAAAGAAATCCGATGTTAAGGATATGGTATTCAGCTGTTTATTCAAACTTCAAGGTGAGAGGAACCCAGAGATACACCAATATTTTTCTCCCAAGCTTCTGTTGAACACCATGTAGAGTTAATTCAGAGCAGTTCATTAGGTGCATCGGGGCAAAGCAGAAGACACTGCTTTGCCAAAACAGTTGTTTGATTTTACTATAATTTCATTAACAGCTCATTTTGATTAATAAAAAAAAAACCCCAGTTATTAGCACAATCCCCATGAGACTCTACAGTGCCATGAGGGGAATGAGTGATATATAAACGTTCTAAATAACAATGACACCCCATAATACTGTTCTATTTTGCAATAAGCGATAGTTGGGGGGCGGGGTGTGTGGGGAAGAGCTAGTAAGCAAAATACAGAAATATGAAATAAGAAAAAGAAAAGCAAGCAGAGCCGAAAATAATTACACTGTTTCCTAAGTCCATTCGACACAAGGGGTCCTTGGCTTACAACCAGTTCCTTCGGGGGCATCGGGTGGAGTGGTGCGGTGGCCTAGAGGTAGAGTTCCTGCCTCGCAATTATGAGGCTGTGAGTTCGATCCTAGGTAAAGGCAGCTATTTCTCTCTCTGGGCACAATAAGAATGCATGTACTGAACAAAACTCTGCACTGGTGACGGGAAAGGCATCTGGCCAGTAAATTCTCTGCTAGCTCCATTCAGTTGCCCAGATTCCACCCCGCGAGGGATTATGGGGGCGAAGTGCGCAAGCACTGAACCGCTTGTTATACCGGCAGCATCCCATCCCTGGAAATACAGGGTTACCCTCCTGCCCCCCCCCCCCCCCCCCGTGATATTCTAGTGGTGCGGTTTTCATCCCCAAAGAGAAGCACAACGACCCCGTTGGGTGGTCTTTTCCAACTTGCCTAGGCAAGGCGTGGGATGTGGCAATCAGATCACGCGGTGATCAGAAGACTCGTGCAAACCGTTAAAAATGTGTGCAGCCAGATGTAAGTGAAAAAGAAATAGCCTCTTGTTCCTGCGGTTGGCAAATCTGTGTTGCTTCTCCCCTTCGATAAGAAGCTTGACTCGAATTTGACATGCCAGCCGTTGGATCAAGTGATATTTTTGGGGGGATAGCGAATACCAGCTGATGCAGGGATTGGCACCCCCTGGTAGGAATTGGGTGTCAAAACCTTAGCAGCAGGATGGAACGGATATACCAGGGAACGTGCCTCTCCCCCACTTAAGATGTACAGTTCCGCCATAAATGCGATATGATGAGAACACAAATTATCATTAGTGGGAGAATCCAAGCGGAAAATCAGTGTGGAAGGAAAGTTCCCTCGCCTGTTGGACAAGACAAAAGAGCTCCACGCATCTTCTCCGAGAGTTTAAATAAGGAGCAACTGACGAGGGAGAAGAAACGCAGGAAAATGCTTTTTTTTTTTTTTTCTTCCAGGAGGAGGAGGAAGAGGTGGAAGGAGGGAGGAGGAGGAGGAAGAGGAAGAAGAGGAGGTGATCCTGGTGGGGGAAGGAGAGGAGGAGAAGGAAGAGGAGGAGGAGGAAGGAGGAAGGAAGGAAGGAGAAAAGAGGCGGAGAGGAGGAGGAGGAGGGGAGGAGGAGGAGGAGGGGGAGAGGAGGAAGAGGGGAGGGGAGGAGGGGAAGAGGGGAGGAGAAAAAGGAGCAGAAGGAGGAGGAGCAGAAGGAGGAGGAGGGGGGAAGGAGAGGAGGAGGAGAAGAAGAGGAGAAGGAAGTGGGAAGGAGAAAAAGGAGAGGAGGAGGGGAGAAGAGGAGAGGAGGAG
>NW_020769372.1:5369133-5437503 GCF_900518735.1 Pseudonaja textilis | reverse complement strand
GAAGGAAGGAAGGAAGGAAGGAAGGAAGGAAGGAAGGAAGGAAGGAATTGTGTTTTCGAGGATTTAAGACACTCGGAATCTAGATCATTTCAAAAAAACCTATCAAGGAGGTGAGAAAGGACTTCACCACTAATTAGTTGTTACTGAGAAACAATACTATCCCTCTGAGCCAAATGAAGTTGTATTATTCTTCATCTCCCAAGATTACCATTCCACGGCAATCATTTGATGAATAGTCAGGCTTATTGTTTGCAGCCATGAGGGGAAGATGTCCATGATTTCCTCACAAAAAACAATCCTGTGAGATGGTCTGGGCAGACAGAGAGGGAGACTGACCCAAACTCACCTAGCTGGCATTCCTGCCTAAGGCGGGACTAGAACTCACAGCCTCCTTGTGGTTGGCTCAAAGTCACCCAGCCAGCTTTCATGCCTAAAGTGGAACTAGAGCTCATAATCTCCTGGTGATTGGCCCAAAGTCACCCAGCAGCTTTCACACTTAAGGAGAGACTAGAGCTCACAATCTCCTGTTGATTGGCCCAAAATCATCCAGCCAGCTTTTATCCCTGAGGATAGAGGCCTCTCCACATACCCAGGTGTGGGATTCAGCCAGTTCGGACCAGTTTGGGTGAACTGGGCATTAAATTTACATCCGGTTCGTCGAACCAATAGTGACACATAAGTGAGCCAGTTTGGTCTAAGGGTTAAGACACCAGGTTAGAAATTGGAAGTCTGTGAGTTCAAGCCATGAAAGCAAGTTAGGTGAGTTTGGGCTAATCACCAGGAGACTGTGAGTTCTAGTCTTGCCTTAAGCATGAAAGCTAGCTGGATGACTTTGGCCAGTCACTAGGTGAATGTGAATTCAAGTCCCGTCCTAGCCTTGAAAGCCAGCTGGATAATTTTGAGCCAGTCCCTCTCTCTCCGCCCAACGCACCGCACAGAGTTGTTGTTGTGGGAGAAAGAGAAGGAGGAAAGTGTGCTGGATATGTACGCCGCATCAAGTTATTTGTAAAAATAATAAAGACAGGTTACAAACAAACAAATAAAAACCTCTTCCTCTTTTTTCATCACAGTAGATTACATGATTCTGAGGACTGAAGCTCAGGTTCCCATTTTTAAGCCTCCTCCCTTAACCTTGGGTTAGCTTTGGTGCGCATCAAATCCAAGTTGGCTTCCCAAGCTGGCATTTCTTATGACTTTTAATCAAGGCTCCAAGTTCACACAAGGAAATGCCAAACAACATCTCCAAGATATGCGAGCACATGAGTCAGTGTTTTGACAAGATTGCTTCCACGGCAATCACTCATGCACTTGGGGAAGTGTTCCAGATGGCCCTTCAGCTGTAACCTTCATTGCGTTAGTCACTGCGGAAGCTTTATGAGATATCCATATTTCCTTGGGGAGGAGGACGCAGGAAAATGCCCTCAAAAGAGGCACGGTTTGTTTGGTAGCGCTGGAGAAGTTGCTAAGGACCCGGTGAGGATAAGAAAGTTCAAGAAAACTCTGGTAAACAAATATATTGATGCCTTAGCTGCGTAGAACCTGTCCAATTCCATTTCTAATAGCAGCAAAGATATCTAATTAGGGTTCAAACAGATCAATGGTGAAGATGAGATCAGCCTTACAGATCCTGAAGTGTTGAATCGTCTTGGTGTAAAAGAGGCTGAGACTCTAGAACAGAGGTGGGGGAAGTATGGCCCCCTTTATGACTTGTGGACTTCATCTCCCAGAATTCCTGGAGCCAGCCATGCTTGACTCAAGAATTCTGGGAGTTGAAGTCCACATTTCATAAAAGGGCCATAGTTCCTTATCCCTGCCCTAGAAAGAGTGCAGAGAAGACCAACAAAGATAGCGAAGGGTCTGGAGTCTAAATCATAGGATGAACGGCTAAGGAAATTATTTAGTCCAATGAAGAGAAGACTTAGGGGAGACAGGACAGCTTCTTTCAATACTTGAGGGTGTCGAAAGTTATCACCTACCCTTCTCCTAGAAGAATAAAATATTCTAGGAAATATTAAAAAGGCAGAATATTATACCTCCCTGGATGAGAAAAGGAGAAACATGCTCTTGGAAAGCAGCCCCCACCTTTCTTAATAACCCCAGAAAGACTGGGTCATTCTATCTAAAAGACAAAAGGCCTTTAGCTCCAGGGTGGTAGTATTAGGCCTCACTCAAGATCCAAACCAGGACAAAGCCATTAAGCCATAATAGGAATTGCCCGACACCTTTTCAGAATACACCTCTTCATTACATCACCCAGCACATTTCAACCAAGCTTATCTCAGACAAACTCTTAGGATTTGCCCATGACTCCTACAGCAGCCAATAGGATGTATGCCCTTGCCACAGGAACAGGAAGCTCAAGGTCAAATAACACTCATTCTCCACTCCATGTGGTCAGCTACCCAGATTCACATGTAGTTTGGTGGTTCTGCTTCACCATTAAACCATCCTTCCAGGCAGCCTCCATGTTTCCAGTGTCTTTCTCCCCAATTGGATCTGAACCCAGATGGAGATTTCTTCCAATAAAAGGCAATCATAGAGAAGAGGGAGTTGATTTACTTTCCACAACATCTGAGCACAGGACAAGAAGCAATGAGTGGAAATAAGGAGGAATTTCCTGACTGTGAGAACAATTAATCAATGGAAGAGTTTGTCTCCCAGACTTGTAGGTGTTCCATCACTGGAGGTTTCCAAAAAAAAAAACATTGAACAACCATTTGTCCGGGATTGATATATTGTGAAGATCTTTTGTTATTGCTGTTCAGTCATTAAGTCATGTCTGACTCTTCATGACCAACTTCCATGCTGGGTGACTTCAATTCCCAGAATTTTACAGAATGCCAGGCCCCTCTGAACTCCATTGTCTCTCAGAGTTTGCCCTAATTCAAGTTCATTGGGTCAATGACACAATTGTTGGAAGAAAAATCCGTTCTGGTTCCAATCCAGGAGAAAGATGCTGGAAATAAAATGGAGGCTGGCTGGTTGGAAAGAAGGTCTCTGTTTATTTGGATGCCAGAAACTTCAGTGACAGCAGCAAATGTTTTTGGGGTGGCGGACAAAATGGTTAAATGAGTGGATGGATCTTTGTAGGTTTCTGGGGTTTTTTATTTGAGATGCTCCAGGGGGGTTGTGCAATGTTGTGCCCTTGTGACTTTTGCTACTCTAATGGTGGTGGGTTAATCCTGTTATGTCCTAAAGGTCCTGTCCTGTCCTTAGAATTTGGGTGGGGGCAGGGGTGGGATTCTACCATTTCAGGCCGGTTCAGGTGAACCGGGTGTTAAAGTTACATCTGGTTCACCGAACTGGTATTTCAACCAATCGGATGGCCCCACCCCACCCCTCTCAGGAGTCTCCATGTGGCCCATTTTCGATGGTGGTAAGTGCAGGGTCTGTGCAGAGGCTCTGGAAGGGGAAAAACCCAGGGGAGGCCGTTTTCGCCCTCCCAGAGGCCTGAAGGAGACCTCTGGACCCTTGGGAAGGCAAAAAATGGCCCTCCTGGAAAAACCACTAGTCACGAAACAGGCCTGTTTCCAGCTTTCGGGTGGCCATTTTCACCCTCCTAGAGGCCCAGGGGAAGCCTCCAGACCCTTGGGAGGGTTAAAATGGCCTCTGGAGGCCCACTGGAAGCTGGAAACAGGAAGTTCTGATAGGCCACGCCCACCATGGCCACACCCACACAGCAACTGGGCAGCAAACCAGTTGCTGGGATTTTTGAACCCACCCCTGGGGTGAAGGGGATATAAATTCTTAATCCCAGCCTGGGGGAGCTGTGACTGAAGGTGTTTTATGAATAGGATAGCCAGCCTTTCTGAATGGATACAAAATCTGCATCCATTCAGGGGATCATGATACCTTCATGGAACAGAAGACTATTTAGAAGAATGTAGAAGAAATATTTCCGGACGCCATCAAAGCTGACACCAGCCAGAGATCCCACCACTGGTCATAAATATGAACCAGTTGCCAAGCATCTGGGTTTGGATCACACACTCATGAGGACGTGACCAGGGGTGGATTACTGGGGGTTCACAGGGGGTTGGGAGAGCCCCTAGCTAAGATTCTGTGCAGTTCAGAGAACCCCCCCAAATTCCACTCCTGGTTGGCCCCACCCACCCTGCCCTGCCCCTCCGAGGAGTCCCAACGTGGCCTGTTTTGGATCCCAGGTAAGGGCAGGGCGCACGTGGAGGCTTCGGGGGGCGAAAAACAGGCCTCCCGGAAGTTCAGGCAGGCCAGAAACAGGCCCATTTCCAGTTTCCAAAGAGCCTCAGGAGCCCAGGGAGGCTGTTTTCACCATCCCGGAGGCTCGAGGAAAGCCCTTCCTGCCGTGGTGCAAGAGGCCAACTAGGCCACGCCCATCATTGCCACACCCACCCAGTCACCTGGCAGAGAACCCATTATTAAAATTTTTAAAGCCACCCCTGGACGTGGCCAAGGTTGTAAGCGTGAAAAATGGTCATAAGTCCATTTTTTTTAAAAAAAATTTTTTATCAACAAACATCAACATCAACAAACACAAACACAAAACAACAAATAAAATCGTCTTTCAATTATACAGTGTGTCCGTTGGTACGTATTTCTTGTGCACAATATCAATTGTCTTTCCCTCTTAAATTTAAATCTATATTCATATTATATTAATCAACTTTCCATGTCATATTATGTTATTATTGTATCATCATTAGACTTTAATTGCAAATCCACTTTATCCTTTTCGAGCAAATCTCAATTTTTACTAGTTCTAATTCATATTATAATTCATTCCATAATAATCAATTGTAACATATCAATATCGTTGTATTATATTTATTATTGTATTATGTTTCTATTATAATATATTTCATTTTCCTATTTTCCTATCTAACCATTGATAAAATAAATCCCATATGTTCTAATAATCCTTTTATTCTTGCTCTCTAATTGCCAAGGTAAATCTACTCATCTCTGCACATTCCATTATTTTCTTCATCCCCATATAAGTCCCTTTTTTTCAGTGCCGTCGTAACTTTGAACGATCGCTAAATGAACTAAAGTCGAATGAACGGTCATTAAGTCGAGGACTACGCACATTTCCTTTCTCTTTCCTTTTCCTCCGTCTTCTCCTTCGAGAGAGACAATTAGTCTCCATCTGTTGCTCTTCCGCCACGATTCCATCAACCTGAAGGAGAAAGACATCAAGTGGAACGATCGGACGAAACTTGGATTAAATTTCCAAACGGCCCCAAAAGTGACATCCCTGCATCTCCTCAGGTCAAGTGATCTCACCGAATCCCCACCAAAGCTACAGCTGCAAAAATTCCCAACTGATCATGATTATTAAATACAAAGGAGTTCCATTAAACCCAGCTGAATTTTCTTTGCCTTCACACTCTTAAATCACACACAAAAAAAGGCCCATTTTCTTGTCTGGGCCAAGATTTAATGCATTTCTCTCCCCACCTCCCACAAAATTTTTAGGAGCGGGGGGCTATAGGGTATATAGTGGTGTGATCTGATGATGTTACCAGAACAGATGGAGCTGAAATGTTTGGTCTAACAATCCTTTTCTTTTTTTTTAATTTTTTAAGGGTTGGGGGCTTTAATTTCATTCAAAACAGATGTGCTAAAAGTCTTGATTGAACGGGATATTGTTGAAACTGAGGCAAGAAAAGAGTAAGCTAAAATAAGGCCAACCCAACTTAACTTAGTTATGCAGTAAGTTGTACGAAGGTAAAAGAAAAAAAGAAAAAAAAAAGATGAGATCGGTTAAAACCAAGTTAAGTGTGTTGGATGGGAATGCACCCACAAACTGCCAGAGGTTGTTTATGTAGACTTTAGTAGCTTGGATCAGAAATACTTGTTATTGGAGAATTATAGGTTCCCGGAGCTTGGATGTTTTCTTGGCAGACGTTTCATTACCCAACTAGGCAACATCATCAGTGCTAGAAGGGAGCGGGGTTTGCTCTCCATTTATATACAAATGTCCTGTCCTCTCAGTGTTGGTTGAGAGTATTCTTGGAGGTTCCTTGATTTGGCTGTTGTTTACTGTTAGCTTGTTTGGATGAATAACAGAATAACAGAGTTGGAAGGGACATTGGAGGTCCTCTAGTCCAGCCCCCTGTTCAGGCAGGAGATCCTATATCTAGCCCCAATTACGGTTGCAAGCTGAGGGCTGCCTCTATCGGTGTGTCTTCATGACAAACCACAACATGTGTGTGCTTGCTGGTTGGATCATGTAGCCACATCCTTCTTTTTGGGGACCCCACCCCGAACTCTGCTAAGGGGCAGTCGAGGAGGGCTGGAGACCACGCCACAACACCCTCTCCTTAATGTGGACACCGCTCGGCGAAACCATTATTATAATCAATTTGACTTCTAATGCAACTTTCCTTGTAAATCAACGGGTCATTAACCTTAACAACATCAGTGGGCTGTCAGTTTCCGATTCCACCAAATTAGCGTCTGGAGGAATAGGAGAGAGAATGCATTAGAGCATTATTGGGGGCTAATCAAGACAGCCATTCATACTTACAAGGCCCGGGGAGGCATCGGCTGAAGTGTGCAAGAGAGAGGAAGGAAATAGGGCCAGAGCGAGAAGAACAAATCCAGAAGAGGAGGAGACAGGTGGAGGCCACAGGTTTCTCCTCCAGAAATATCAAATTGCTAACTAGAGCATGCAAAACTTTTGCCAGACCAGTACTCGAATACAGCTCTTCAATCTGGAATCCACTCTGCATATCAGACATTAATACAATCGAGCGAGTCCAGAAGTATTTCACGAGAAGAGTACTACACTCCTCTGCTCGCAACAAAATAGTCTGCTACACCACCAGGCTTGAGATTTTGGGCTTGGACAACCTTGAACTATGCCACCTACGATTGGACTTAAGTGTAGTACACAAAATTATCTGCTACAATGTCCTACCAGTCAATGACTACTTCAGCTTCAACCCCAACAATACATGAGCACACAACAGATACAAACTCAATGTAAACCACTCCAAACTTGATTGCAGAAAGTACGACTTCAGCAACAGAGTGGTCAATGCCTGCAATGCACTACCTTACTCTGTTGTTACATCCTCTAACCCCCACTCCTTTAACCTCAAACTAACCACTATTGACCTCACCCCATTCCTAAGAGGTCTGTAAGGGGCGTGCATAAGTGCACCATGGTGATAGGCCCAAAATCACAAAGCCAGCTTTCATGCCCAAGATAGGACTAGGACTCACCATCTTCTGGTGATTGACCCCAAATCAGCCAGCCAGCTTTCATGCCTAAGGCAGGACTGGAACTCACCATCTCCTGGTGATTGGCCCAAAATCAGCCAGCCAGTTTTCATCCCTAAGGCAGGACTAGAACTCACTGTCTCCTGATGATAGGCCCAAAATCAGGCAGCCAGCTTTCATGCTTAAGGCAGGACTAGAACTCACCGCCTCCTGGTATCCAACCTAGTGCTTTAACCACGAGACCAAATGGGCTCTTCGCGAGGCAATCAATTGGGAGGGAACCAACCAGAGGTGGTATTCCACAGGTTCCGACCAGTTCTGGAGAACTGGTAGTGGAAATTTTGAGTAGTTCAGAGAACCGGCAAATCCCACGTCTGACTGGCCCCGCCCCCATCTCTTCTCTGCCTCTCAAGTCCCAACTGATTGGCTGGGTCTTCTTGGGTTGCTCTGTACAGGAGAACAGAGCTGGAAAGCAGGTTAGTGGGGTGGAGAGGGAAGGGGATTTTGCAACACTCTTCCCCTGCCACACCCACCAAGCAACACCCACTGAGCCACACCACGCCCACCAAGCCACACCCACAGAACCAATAGTAAAAAAATTTGAATCCCACCGCTGGAACCAACCAAGTGTAGTCCAAATTGCCTGATTGAGCTGCCATAGGAAAGACTTTGAGTCCAATGATGGATTTCTACATGGCTTCCTATCTGTTAGCTGCCTACCTTTCAAGAAAGATAATTCTATTCCCTGATAGGATGGCCCAGGAGTCAAATCAATTCCTATGTATTTTTAAAAGAACCGACAAAGCTAAATAAAGACGTCAATACAGCCGATATATTCAAAATTTACAGATGAGTATACATTGGCTTTTCAATAATTCATAATGCCTTACTGTTATTAATGTCTTTACTTAACTTTTTTAAAAAACCACTCGGTTCCCTCTTTGATTTATACATTATGGGAAACAACCGGGAAGCAAAAAGGCTGTGTTGAGCACACAGATGCTCTGGATTAAATCTTTTTGTATTTCCAGGTGCAGATGATTCATGGACTCATAGGATGGGGAACCTGGAAAGAACCACGAGGTCATCTAGTCCAGTGGTCGCCAACCAGTGGGCTGGAGACTGCTGGTGATCCACAAGAAACTTTTGGTGGTCCGCAGAGAAATGTCACCCCCAAAGCAATTAATCCAGGCTATGTGGGAACACAAGGCTGCGCTGCCCACATGGGCCGCAGGAACGCAAGGCTTGTGTCGCTTGCATTGTGAACAACATGAGGTAGTGAGGGGAGTGGGGAAAGGGCGGGGGGGAGGAGGGGAACTTGCCTCACTCAGCCCATGTGCCTGGCCTGGCCACCGGGGTGCTTTTATTCACTTCTTTCTTCTTCTACATTTGGCTGCATGCAAGGAAAGCAGCAAAAGTCTTTCTTTCTCTCCCCCAAACTCCGCCAGAAATGAGTCTTTGGGACCCTGAAAGGCCTCCTGCTCCAAGAGGCTGCAAAGACTCATTTCTGGCGGAGTTTGCGGGAGAGAAAGAAAGAGTTCTGCCACTTCTGTTGCTTTCCTTGCATGAAGCCAAAAGTCTCTCCCTCTCTCTCTCCCACCAACATCAGCAAGCCATTGTCAGTCCAAATTCATATTAGTGGTCTGCGGGATTTAAAATTCTGAGTTTGGTGGTCCCTGAGGCCCAAAGTTCGGAGACCCTAGTTCTAGTCCAACTTGACACCATATACAGGAAAACTAATTATAACTCAACAGTATGAAGAGTCGGAGGGACCTTGGAGGTCTTCTAGTCCAACCCTCTGCTCAAGCAGGAGACCCTATACTATTTCATTCAAATGGTTATCCAATCTCTTCTTAAAAACTTCCAGTGTTGGAGCATTCACAACTTCTGGAGGAAAGTTGTTCCACTGGTTAATTGTTCTCATTGTCAGGAAATTTCTCCTTAGTTGTAGATTGCTTCTCTCCTCGATTAGTTTCTATCTATTGCTTCTTCTAGTACTTCTGGTGCTTTGGAGAATAGCTTGACTCCCTCTTCTTTGTGGCAGCCCCTCAAATATTGGAATTGTAGAAGGTCGGCAGCCACCCCCACAGAAGAATAAAACATTTTGGGAAATATTAAAAAGACAGAAAGCAGCCTCCAAATCTTTTTAATAGCCCCAGCAGATGCTGAGGCCAGCTTTTAGAAATGCAGATTTGGGACAGGCTATTTTGAAACAAAGGCAGAAAGGTAGGATTAGAAAGCAGCCCCTCACCCAAGATCCAACATAGGAAAAAAAAATCATTATGCCACAATAGGAATTTCCCAACACCCTTTCAGAACACAAAGCCCCTTGATTGCATCACCTCAAACTTCAACCAAACCTGGGAGCACAGACAAACACCTAGGACAGTGGTGGCTAACCATTTTGGGCTCCTGTGCCAAAAACTGTGTGCGCGCTTGCACGCTCACACTCACATGCCAGCATCCAGAAGGCAATGTGCGCCCCCCCCCCATGCCCCCTATGCATGCACTTGTAATCCCCACCCATCCATGCCGCCCCCTTAGCTGTACTGCACCACACAGCTGATTTTCGGCTGGTTTGAAACCTTTTTCGGCCTCCCAAAGGCTTGAGGAAGGCTTCTGCAGGCTTTGCAGGCCGAAAACTAGCCCTGTTTCGTCACTTCCGGTATTTTTGGAAAAACAGGAAGTGATGAAACAGGGCTAGTTTTCGTCCTGCAAAGCCTGCAGAAGCCTTCCTCAAGCCTTTGGGAGGCTGAAAAAGGCCTCAATCTGTCTGAAAATTAGCTGTGAGGTGCACACAGGCCCCGTGAGGTAAGTTTGTCTGCAGCTCGCATGCCGGCATAAATGGCTCCGTGTGCCACCTGTGGCACACGTGCCATAGGTTCGCCATCACGGACCTAGGATTTGCGTTTCCTCTTTTGTCTATAGAGACAGCTATGACCCCTACATGACCCCATAGGGATCTGACAACAGCTAATAGAATACGTGTTCTTGCACAGGAACAGGAAGTTCAAGTGCAAAGCCCAAAGAAGGTATAAAAACCCACCCACTTTCAACTCTATGTGGTCAGCTGCACCCGAACCACAAACATGTGGTTCTCAAAAAATGACCAGTACAATAAAACCCTCTTTCCAGTCACTCCCCAGCCTTCATTTTGTCTCCAGTGCCTTTCTTCCAGACTGGAACTGAACCAGACCAATATTTCTTCCCACAGAAGACAGCTAACATGTCACCCCTACTTCTATTATTTTTTTTTATTAAACTAAACATGCTTAATTCCTGCAACCATTCTTTGTATGTTTTTGCCTCCTAAACTTCTTTGTTGCTCTACTCTGCACTCTTTCCAAAGTCTCAACATCTCTTTTTGTATTGTGGTGACAAAAACTGGATGCAGTATTCCATTCAATAAATAATTTAAAATAATAATAATATTTTGGGAGCTAAATTGAGCTCCATCTTTAAGCTGCAGAGCCAGGACTACCCGACAGCATTAATTAATAATGATTACGTCTTGATAAAAGATACCATTTAAGCCTAGGATGCAGTTACTATCAGAAGGATCATGGTTAATACTGATTAATTTGATCATTAAGATCAGATGAACTAATTAAGATAAGAAGAGTTGGACAGCCACTTCCTTGATAAGTGATTGTCTACTTCTTCTTAAAAACCTCCAGAAATGGAGTTAATTTTTCCCCTATGTTATACTGATTTTACCATCTGGAACTTTTTCCATATATTTGCTTGAAAGCTACAATTCTTTTTTTAAAAAAATACTGACCTCCCCTAAACTCTGCTGTAAATGTTACCTAGCCTGGTAACAAAACGTTTGGAAACCAATCCACAAGCTTGGAGAATGAACCTTCACCCTCATCCTACACCCGAGCTACAGATATTTGCCACTATTGCAATATGAACTCTCTCTATATATTTGCATATTGCCTCCAACAATCTGGTGTCCTCATTTTACTGACTTCAGAAGGGTGGAAGGCTGAGTCAACCTTGAGCCCCAGCAGGATCAAACACCAGGCTGCGGGCAGAGTTAGCCTACAACACTGCCCTTCAACCGCTGTGCCACCAGGACATCGTAGATGGCTAAATCATGCCATTGATGCAGTGAACATGAATTTGAGCAAACTCAAACTGACACCTGATCCATCCCAAAACCCATCCCAAGATCCTCACTTGACACACCCACACCTGAAGTCCAGGGGTGGGCTGCTACCGGTTTGCACTGGTTCGAGTGAACTGGGTGTTAATTTTACATCTGGTTTGCCAAACCAGTAGTTGGGATGACTGGCTGGCCCTTCCCACTCTGCCCTTCCCTTCCCTTCCCTTCCCTTCCCAGGATTCTCCACACAGCCCATTTTGGATCCCAGGTAAGTGCAGAGCCCGCATGGAGGCTCAGAGAGGGCAAAAAACGGGCCTCCCAGAAGCTTTGGAAGGTTGGAAATGGGCGCATTTCTGTTGTATATAGACATTTGCATACTCGAAATACTACGTTCCGATTGGACAATCACTACCGCCTAGCGATTGGTGGTTAACCATGGATTACGATTGGCTGCCTAAACGGCGGGAGGTTTAAAATGATGCCATTGGTTGCGAGCCGCGAGCAGCCGCTATAAAAGAGGCTGCCGCAGCTCGAGTTTAGTTGAAGTTACTGACCGTTAAATAAAGAGCTGAACTCAACTCCGGTCTCGAGTCTACTTTGTTCTGGCGATAGAACAGTTTCCGGCCTCCAGAGAATCTCCAGAGTCTGAGAAGGCCATTTTTGCCCTACCAGAAGCGCAAAGAAAGCCTCCACAGCCCGGGGAGGGCAAAAACGCCCCGACCCCCGCTGTAGTACAGGAGGCCGACTAGGCCACACCCACCATGGCCATGCCCACCCAGCAATGGGGCAGAGAACCGGTTGCTAATTTCTTTTTGAAGCCCACTCCCAACGAAGTCCTTCTAAACAGAAGAACACTGATGCCCCCCTAAACACGTTACCTAGCCTATTAAGGAAAAATTCAGAAACGAGCCCACGAGCTCAGAGAACATTACTTTCGCCCTCAATGCTAACATTGCAAATTGTTCAGACAGTGCCGTAAAGAGTACTGCTATGAGAAAGCATGTAAGGCTAAATGCTATTGCTATTTCATCCTCTTCCGTCCCCCTCCCTTCTCCTTTTGCCTGACCTCAGGGTCTTCTTTAATGAGACCCCTCTTCTCATTAGGTTACTTGAATTTCAGCTCCATGAATTGTCCTATCAATGAACAATCAGGGTGGATTTCCTTTAGGAACCTCCTCGATCAGAATAGAGCTGAAAAGGAACGTGGAGATCTTCTAGTCCAACCCCCTGCCCGAGCAGGAGATGCTATACCATTTTAAACAAGTAACTGTCCAGTCTCTTCTTAAAAACCTCCAGTGATGAAGCATGTTATGTCCACGGAGCTGGCTGGAGTTCCCAGCCAGGTCCGCTGTTTGAGCGGGAGCATGAACCGCTCCCATTGGTTGGCTCCGTTTGACAGTCGGCTATATAAGCCGGCTGTCGAGCGGAGCCAGCCGTTGTCGTTGGTTGCCAGTCTGCATGTTAGCCGGCAGACGCGACAACCCTTTATTCGCTGGATAAAGCATGTTTGTAGCACGCTCTGGTTTGCTGCCTCTTCATTCCCATCGCTCTACAACAAAGCACTTCTAACTTCTGGTGGCGAGCTGTTCCGCGGATTAATTATCCTCACTGTTAGGGAGTTTCTCCTTAGTTCCTGGTTTCTCTCCTTGATTAGTTTCCATCCATTGATTCTTGTCCTGCCTTGTGCTTTGGATAATAACTTAACTCCCTCCTTTATGGCAGCCCTTCAAATATTGGAATACTGCTATCATGACACCCCTAGTCCTTCTTTTCTTTAGACTAGCTGTTAGATCTGGGAGGATGGGTTCAAGAATGGAGGCAAGACTCAGATAGCAACAACAGTTCTTTATTTGTGACTTCAGATCTGAGCAACTAATCCCAGCCGCAGCAGCCCCTTATATAGGGCTGGCTGCGGCTAGGCAGCCAATGAAGGCGATTTGAGTTTGCCGCTCTTGGCAGGGCCAATCGCGGCAGCCCGTTTACTGGCCAATCGCATCAGTCTATGGCGACCAATCATGATCGGCTATTCGTGGGCCAATCAGAGTTGCAGGCTTTCGAGCCTGCTAGTCCAGAACACTAGCCATATACAATTCCTGCAACTATTCTTCACATGTTTAGTCTCCAGGCCTTTACTCATCATAGTTGCCTTTCTCTGTACTTTTTCCAAGTCTCAACATCTCATCCCTTTGTTGTTACTGTTATGGATCGGAAAAAGGGGAGGCCACACCAGAGCATTCCAATAACACACTTTATTCAGGGGAATAAAGGGGCTGTCGCGTCTGCTTCTAACCAGGCAGACTACCAGCGAACAGCGGCTGGCTCGACCTCGCAGCCGGCTTTTATAACCGGCTGTCGAAGGGAGCCAGCCAATGGGGGCTGCTAACGCCCCCGCGGAAGTAACGGACCTGATGGGGAACTTGTGTCAGTCCCGGGGACATAACAGTTACTTTACTCCATATTCCTAACCGAGACAGCTTTAACTCATCTTTTGCTGACTTGGTTTTAAAACAGCAACTGTATTTTGCCCTGGAGATGAATTGGTGCAATCAGAGGTGGCATTCAGCAAGTTCTGACCAGTTCTGGAGAACCGGTAGCGGAAATTTTGAGTAGTTTGGAGAACCGGCAAATACCACCTCTGACTGGTCCCGCCCCCATCTATTCTCTGCCTCCCATTGAGTCCCAGATGATTGGCTGGGTCTTCTTTTGTTGCCCTGCACAGGAGAACGGAGCTGGAAAGCAGGTTAGTGGGGTGTGGGGAGGGAATGGGGATTTTACAGTAACGTTGGAGTGGAGAGGGAATGGAGATTTTACAGTATCCTTCCCTGCCACGCCCACCAAGCCATGCCCACAGAACCGCTAGTAAAAAAATTTGAATCCTACCACTGGGTACGATTCACCTTTTGCAAATGGGCAAACAGAATCTAGACATTGCAAATTCCAACTGAAGTGCCATGCAAAATATTTTAAATATTACTTTGGGAAGTGCAAAACATCTACTTCTCTTAAAAACAAAGGCTTTTCTTTCATCCATAGATAGGTCCCTAACATTTGCTGCTCTGATTAGTTGCATGAAGCACAGAAGGTATCTTAGCCAAAGTCCTTAGAGTCATAATTAAATCTGATATGGTTCATAAGTAGGGAGGAATAAAAGATTCAGTTGCCGTGAATTTTTGACATGCACTGATTTTGATTAAATACATCAAAGCTGTTGGAATGTGAATGATATTATAATCCACACTTTTCAGAATTTTGTGATACAGTCAGCAGTTAAAGAAAGAAGAACAACAAACAGGCCAAAATGGAAGGCAATACTTACTGAAATGTCTCTTTTAATTAAACTTGGAAGGGACACACTCGACCTTCTCTTGGGCTTCAAAAAAAAAAAAAAAAAAGGCACACCCAAAGAAAAATTGCTATAAAAATGCCAGTGTTGGAAGCAGGAACAGAAATTGCAAAGCAAGGTCTGTGCAGAGGCTTTCTGCCAAATTGCAAAATAAAACTTGTACAAACAGAACAAAACATGCAGTCAGTAAGTTACTTAAGTAAGTCGTGATCGAGTTTATCATTTGTGTCAAAATAAATAGCAAGGTGCGAAGATTTACATCACACCAGTAATAGCTGGAAGATATTAGGAAAACACTATAAATTATGGGTTGGGAAATGACCACAGAACATAGGATAATAGAGTTGGAAGGGACCTTAGAGGTCTTCTAGTCCAACCCCCTGCTCAAGCAGAAGACCCTATACTATTTCAGTCAAATGGTTGTCCAATCTCTTCTTGAAAGCCTCCAGTGATGGAGCTTCTGAACTCAGAACCTCTGAAGACAAGCTATTCCACTGGTTGATTCCTCTCACCATTTGTTCTGACCCAACTGGGTTCCCAAAGAGCAAACACAGACAAAGGCAGCAGCCCCCACCTTTTAAGGTTTAATAACAAATTCTGTTCTGAAGGCTGCTTTCCACTAATTAGCTCCAACAAGAAAGAGCCTTGCCAAGTTGTTTGTCAAGGCTGCCAAAAACCCAGAGATAAGAACTAATTTACAAGATTCTCCAAACACCGAACTAAGATGTCCACCAGTTGAGCTTCAGAGCTTCTTTGCTGTCTGCAAAGACCTCTTTTCCAAACTTGGCTTTTATCCTCTTGAGGGAGGGGCCATTACCTTGCAGCCTTACTCCTGAGTCGCCTGTGCTGCTGTAATTGTTCTTTCCTCCGAGTAATCCTTCGTGCATGTGCACTTGGCACAGGCTCCTCGGGAACCTCCTCATCGCTGCTTCCAGCCCCCACAATCTCTGAAGGCAGCAGTCCACTCCCTGATGGTCCTGGCCCTTCATCAGAGTCCTCGCTCTCCTCAGCTGTCTGCACCTGCTGCCGGCTAACCACAACACTATTAGGAAATTTCTCCTTAGTTCTAGGTTGCTTCTTTCATTGGTTAGTTTCCATCCATTGTTTCTTTTCTTGCCTTCTGGTGTTTTGGAAAATAGTTTGACCCCTTCCTCTTTCTAGGAACCCCTCAAACCTTGGAGCACTGCTATCACGTGTCCCCTGGTCCTTCTTTTCATTAGACTAGAGTTTGGACAAACGATTTCAGAGCCATTTCTACTTACTACTGGATGCAGAAAATAATTCCCAAGAAGGAGACTCTTAATAATTTCAATCAAATAGTTTGCCATTAGTATGAAGTTCCATTCATAAGGAAGTCAAGGGGAAGAAATAATTAAAGCAGTGTCACGACACAACCTCTGCCCTTTTGTGTGTGCATTGTGGTGTTGCAATCACATATAAAGAGGATGAAACCTCTATTCCAATCACCATCCAGTGGGTGTCAACTCTTAATGACTACTAGATCAGGGGTCTTCAAACTTGATAGCTTTAAGACTTGTGGACTTCAACTCCCAGAATTCCTCCTCCAGTCATGTTAGCTCAGGAATTCTGGGAGTTGGAGTCCACAAGTCTTAAACTTGCCAAGTTTGAAGACCCTTGACCTAGATAGATGTTATCCATGATGCCTTATTCCTAGTCTGGGCCTTGAAGTCTTCCAATGTTTCATCCCTCACCTATAACTAAATTCATCCACTTTGTTGCTGGTCATCTTCTTCTTCTCTTTCCTTAAAGTCTGTAGGGATTGTCAGTCATCCAGGTCGTGGTTGTCCTAAAGATGTTTTTTTCAAGAGGCAACTGGACTTTCTTGTTTTTTTCTTTTGAAGACATTTCACTTCTCATCCAAGAAGCTTCTTCAGCTCTGACAGGACAGTGGGGAATGGAAGGATTTATATTCCTTGCAGGCAGCTGGTCATTTGCATCCTTTTAGAGGGTCGTTGAAGCACTTGGAGGTTTATTACCTTGAGGACATAGATAAACCTCCAAGTGCTTCAAAGCTTATCAATGGAGACTGAGTGAAGCAAGTGGGCAATTTTAAGTTTCTGGGTGTTACCATAAAAGAGCAGCTGACCTGGGGTGCTCACATTGCAGCCCTGGTCAAGAGGACCCAGCAGAGATTATACTACATGAAGCTTCTCAGGAAACAGCAACTGAATGGAACACTGCTAGTGACCTTCTACCGCTGCACCATAGAGAGCATTTTAACATACTGCACCTCTCTATGGTTTGCCAATTGCACAGGGGCAGATAGGAAAGCACTCCAGAGGGTTAACGTCAGGGGTGGGATTTTACCAGTTCGCACCTATTCGCTAGAACCGGTTGTTAACATTCTAAGCAGTTTGGAGAACTGGTTGTTAGAAGAAATTACTGGCCTAATCCTGTAAGGAAGGCAGGAAGGAAACATTCTGGTGTTGCTTACAGAAACTGCCTCTCCGTTAAACTTTATTACAGGTTTAGTCCTTGGCAGGACTAGACTTCCTATCTCTGGAACTTCTCTGGAGTTTTTTTCCCTTCCTTTGCTGGTACTTTGCTTGTGTGGAGTGACCATTCAAAGTTACAATGGCACTGACAAAAGTGACTTATGACCATTTTTCACACTTACGACTGTTGCAGCATCCCCACAGTCATGAGAGGCCAGGCGAGGCAGATGTGTGCCTCGATGTGAGTGATGTTGAGTTGGCCACACCCAGCCAATAACATGACCACCAAGCCATGTCCACCCAGTCACATGACCACCAAGCCACGCCTACCACCTAAACCACACCCACAGAACTGGATGTTAAAAAATTTGAATCCCACTCCTGGTTAATGTCATTGCCCAGAAGATCATTGGTTGCCTTCTCCCCTCTTTGGAAGAGCTCCTGCTTCCTTAAGAAAGTTCAAAACATTCTCAAAGATCCATCTCATCCTGGGCACCGTTTTTTTTTTAACTATTACCAGTACAGGACAATAAATACAAGAACAAATAGGCTGAAAAATAGCTTCTATCCCAGGGCAGTAACTCTATTGAATTCTACTGTATAGTGCAATATTAATAGCAATAGCACTTAGACTTATATACCGCTTTATAGTGCTTTCCAGCCCTCTCTAAGTGGTTTTCAGAGTCAGCATATTGTCCCCAATAATTTAGGTCCTCATTTTACCCATCTCAGAAGGATGGAAGGCTGAGTCAACCTTGAGCCTGGTGGGATTTGAACTGCCAAATTGTAGGCAGCTGGCTGCAGAAGTAGCTTGCAATACTGCACTCTAACTACTGTGCCACAGTAGTTAGAGTAATACTGTAATATCAATATTACAATGCAATATCAGGGGTTTTCAATTCAATGTATAGAACGCAAAGGATGTGTGTTTGTGTTTATTTTCATAGTCATGATGTACACTGAAGATGGTCTTTAATTTCGTTGTACGAGGTGCAGTGACAATAAAGTAAACTAAACTAAACTAAACTAGAATTCCAGAATTTCCGAGTCAACATGGCCATGGAGGAGAATTCTGGGCATTGAAGTCCGTACACCTGGAAGTTGTCCAGGTTAGGAAACACTGCCTAAAATGCAAGCAAAAAAACCCAAAAAAACCCACCTGTAATGTGGCACATCCTTGCCATATACCAGATCATAATGCGGATGGATTGTCAGTTGAATTGACAGCTTCCTGAAGATACCAAAATGAAACTGATACCCTGTGTGTATTTTAACTTCACAAGGATGACAGCATTGACAATTATAGTGCTGTTGTTCCCTCAGCCGACAGATAAAATCGCGAAATTGGCAGCCGCGCCTCTATCTTTTGGCAATCGTGGCTCCAAACAGCCAGTGTGACACTCCAAGGGTTGATCAACTTAAGGAGAGTTTGCATCTCAAAGTCATCTCTGTTAATAATACATACACAAATGTGACTATCATCATGCTCAAGAGAGAAAAAAGTACTGCCAAGGATAATGGGAGACACGCATACTGTACAGTAGATAGGAATGCCTCTTTGTGTGTATAGAGAGGTATGTCTCGCTATACACTCATGTCAGTCATGCAGTGTGTATGTCACTCATCATTCATGCAATGTCAAGGATTAGGGGTGATAGGACAGCAGTGTTCTGATATCTCAGGGTTTGCCACAAAGAAGAGGGTGTCAAGCTATTCTCCAAAACACCTGAAGGCAGGACAAGAAGCAATGGGTGGAAACTAATCAAGGAGAACTAAGGAAGAATTTCCCAACAGTGAGAACAATTAACCAGTGGAACAACTTGCCTCCAGAACAGTGGTGGGATTCGAAAGGTTTTACCACTGGTTTGGTGGGCATGGCTTGGTGAGTGCACTTTGCACATGTGCACACACTTTGAGTGCACGAGCATGCCAAATGTGCACTTTGCGCAGGTGCAGAGGTGTTTGTGCAAGAATAGAAGCTTTCCAACCAGGGATGGGATTCTACCAGTTTGCACCTATTCGCTGGAACCGGTTGTTAACATTCTAAGCAGTTCAGGGAACCGGTTGTTAGAAGAAGTTACTGGCCTAATCCTGTAAGGAAGGCAGGAAGGAAACATTCTGGTGTTGCTTACAGAAACTGCCTCTCCGTTTACCCTTATTACATTCTTGGCAGGACTAGACTTCCTGTCTCTGGAACTTCTCGGGAGTTTTTTTTTTCCCTCCTTTGCTGGTACTTTGCTTGTGTGGAGTGACCATTCAAAGTTACAATGGCACTGAAAAAAGTGACTTATAACCATTTTTCACACTTATGACTGTTGCAGCATCCCCACAGTCATGAGAGGCCAGGTGAGGAGATGCGTGCCTCGATGTGAGTGATATTCAGTTGGCCACGCCCAGCCAATAACATAACCACCAAACCATGTCCACCCAGTCACATGACCACCAAGCCACGCCCACCACCTAAACCACACCCACAGAGCTGGTTATTAAAAAAATTTCTATCGGTTCGGCCCAGTTGGGGAGAACCTGTAGCTCCGAAGTTCAGCTGGGAGCGAACTGGTTCACTCCAATGATCAGCTGTGTTGGGCCCACTTGCCTGCCCGGGGTGCCTATATACACAGCCCATAATTTCAGCCCAACTACCCCCTTCCCAAGTCTTCGCTGAAATTCATGGTTTTGCTGAACCTCCTCACCATTTTGCAAGCGACAGGTTTTCCTCACAGCCAGAAGTAACGAAACGCCACCCACTCCATGAAAATTGCCGGCAATTTTGGGTGACAATTGATCATCCTGTATGTCCCTGGAAAGCCATTTTCTCATAATGGTCCTGTTTCTTTTCAGCACTCAAAACATCTTGAAAGGATATAATCACTCACATCACCAAATGCTGCTTGTTGTGAAGTGGAGGGCTTGTTTAGGGCTAAATCTTCTCAGATAAGAAGAAATAGAAAGTTTTTCTTTTTTTAAAAAAATAGACCTTTTTTTGGGTTACAGCTGAGACTGAACCAACTGAACTGACAGACTCAACAGCTTAAAATAAATAACTCAGATAAATACCATTCTTTGCTTTAAGCACCATGCTCATGGCAAAAAGAGTCATTTTAGATAGATATAGATAGATGATAGATAGATAGATTAGAAAAAAGAAAGAAACAATAGGACAGGGACGGTAGGCACGTTGGTGTGCTTATGCACACCCCCTACAGGCCTCTTAAGAAAGGGGTTAGGTCAATAGTAGACAGTCTAAGGTTAAAGTTTTTGGGGTTTGGGGAAAAAAACCACAGAGTCAGGTAGAGTATTCCAGACGTTGACCACTCTATTGCTAAAGTCGTATTTCCTGCAATCAAGTTTGGTGCAGTTTACCTTAAGTTTGTATCTATTGTGTCCTCTTGTGTTGTTATGGTTGAAGCTGAAGTATTCATTGAAAGGTAGGACATTGCAATGTATGATTTTATATACTATACTTAGATTGGACCGAAGGCGGTGTAGTTCTAGGTTTTCTAGGTCTGGAGTTTCGAGTCTGGTGGCATAAGGTATTCTGCAATGTGTAGAGGAGTGGAGAATTCTTCTTGTGAAATATTGCTGGACTTTCTCAACTGTGTTAATATCAGATACGTAAAGTGGGTTCCAGACTGATGAGCTGTATTCGAGTATTGGTCTAGCAAATGTTTTGGATACTCTAGTTATTAGTGTAATATTACCAGAGAAAAAGCTGCGTAAGATTAGGTTAACAACTCTTAACGCCTTTTTGGCTATGTAGTTACAGTGGGATCTAGCACTTAGATCATTAGAGATGAGAACTTCAAGGTCCTCAACCGAGTTTGGATTATCAACAAGGTCTTGACTATTCACCCTGTATTTTATTTTCTGATATATATTTTTTTGCCAATATGTAGGACAGAGCATTTATTTGTTGAGATTTGAAGTTGCCATTTGTTTGACCATTCTGATACATAGTCAAGGTCTTTTTGAAGGGTAGCAGTATTGTCTGTGGTGTTGAATAGCTTTACATCATCAGCGAAGAGAACGCAGTTGCTCTTGATATGATCACAGAGGTCATTTATGCAGAGTATGAAAAGAGTTGGTCCTAGAACACTGCCTTGGGGGACACCACTGTTGACAGGTACAGAATTTGATAGGACGCTCCCAACTTTGACCACTTGTTGTCTGTTTGACAGGAATGCTTCTATCCAGTTATGCAGGTGTCCAGAGATATTGTAAGATTTTAGTTTTAGGAGTAGTTTGTCATGTACCATTGAATCAAAGGCTTTATAGAAGTCTATGTAGATTGTGTCTATTGTTTTGCCCTGATCAAGTTGTGTAGTCCATATCTTTTTGCAGTGTAAGAGTTGCAGATTATATGATAGTTTTTTTCCTGAAACCAAATTGTTTATTAGAGAGTAGGTTGTTTGTTTCTAAGTGGAGGATGATGGATGTTTTTTTCTGCAGTCCTATCTGTTGGAGTCTCTACCTGTCCCATTTGGTTGCTGTAGCAAGCCAGTTGTCAACTCATAAAACATTTTGTATACACATTTTACAGTTGTCGAAACAAGGGGGGAGTTTCAAAGAGTGGGCAGCAGTGTGGAATCGAAAGTACATTCCATTCATATTTTCTTCAAAGACTGATTAGATGGATGAAGCTTCTGCTGTGCAAAAATCTAATTGGAGAGCATGAATGATGACTCTTGGCTATGGACATTTTTCGTTGGATGATACACCCAGAGGGGTAGGGAGGAAACAGGATCAAGGGTGACAGTGAATTATGTATCTCAGAGTTGGCTACGTCCAGGTTAATGCCGGATGTAGAATGTTAACTTCAAATAAATCTTTTTTAGTTTGGGGAGCCTAGCTCGAGGCTCGTGATTTAGTTGGAGTAACTGCCTGAATCCTGACACCAGCAAAATAAATAACAAAAATTATTCGCATGACAAAAATCATAACTGCATCTCTGCATTTCATTATAAGAAATTAGTTATCATTTCATTACTTTTTGCTTGAACACAACTATTTAATCGGCTGGATTCATGGAGACCCAGTCTGGAATCGATCGATGGCCATTGACTCTTAATATTTAATTTTTTTCTACAGTTCACTGGTCTGTGAATTTCTACTCTCACCTTTCTTCCATGCTACACTATTTGGATCTAATTATATTCTAAGGTCTGCTTAATACATTTAGCAACACAACAACCTTTTGTTCCTACCTAATTAAGGATAGAAGATTGCATTTTTCTTTGGGAGCTTTCCAGATAGTCAATCAACAGTGTCAATCAGAATAGAGCTGGAAGGGACCTTGGAGGTTTTCTAGTCCAACCCTCTGCTCAAGAAGGAGACTCTATTCCATTATAGACAAATGACTGTCCACTCTCTTCTTAAAAACCTCCAGTGATGAAGCACCCACAATTTCTGGAGGCAAGCTGTTCCAATGGTTAATTCTTCTCACAGTTAGGAAGTTTCTCCTTAGTTCCACGGGCTAATTGTTAATTGAGGCAAAACCCACAGAATAGAATAGAATAGAATAGAATAGAATGGAATGGAATGGAATGGGATGGGATGGGATGGGATGGGATGGGATGGGATGGGATGGGGTAGAGTAGAGTAGAGTAGAATACAATAACAGAGAGAATAGAATAGAATAGAATAGAATAGAATAGAATAGAATAGAATAGAATAGAATAGAACAGAACAGGAGGAGAAAGAGGAGAATAAAAATAATAGAAGAGAAGGAGAAAGAGAATAGAATAGAAAAAGAATAGAAATAGAAATAATAGAAATAGAAATAGAAATAGAAATAACAGAACGGAACAGAACAGAATAGAATAGACGAACAAAGTTGGAAGGGACCTTGGAGGTCTTCTAGTCCAACCTCCTGCTCAGGCAGGAAGTCCTATACCACTTCAGACAAATGGTTGTCCAATCTCTTCTTAAAAACTTCCAGTGTTGGAGCATTTACAACTTCTGGAGGCAAGTCGTTCCATTGGTTAATTGTTCTCACTGTCAGGAAATTTCCCCTTATTCTAGGTTGCTTCTCTCCTTGAGTTGTTTCCATCCATTGCTTCTTATCCTGCCCTCAGGGGCTTTGGAGAATAGCTTGATTCCCTCTTCTTTGTGGCAGCCCCTCAACAACGGTCTCACTTAGCAACAGAAGTTCTGGGCTCCCTTGTGGTCATAAATCGAGGACTACCTACACTGCCCCACAGTGAGTTTCTACTTCCTTGTCATTGGGGTTACAAATAACCTCCTGTATTCCAGCATGAAGCTCTGTGAGGGAAAAAAAAAAGAAAGGATTCAAATGGACAAAATAAAATAAACATTAATGTTTCTGTATGTTGACCATCGGCTAAAATTGTCCCTCTTTTTTTAACTTGAGGTCTGAGAACGCTTTTACAAATAGCTGTTTGTCCATAAATCTATTGACCTTTCCAAGTTCCAGGCAAGCTGCAGTATTTTCACCATTCTAAGGAACAGGAACTTCAAAAGAGCATCTCAAAAGGGTACATCATGTTTCTTGGACTTTCTGTTTTATTGGAGATTAGTTCTTTCTGACGCAAATGGCCTCACGCTGCCAACTCAGTCAAATATATTTCATGTTTTATTTTCTCTCGCTCTCCCTCTTCCCCCCTCTCTCTTTCTCTCTCTCTCTCTCTCTTGCCTTACAGGATTTTGTTGGCAGTAAACTGGAGGAGGAAGGAAGTAAATAGTAACCTTTATTTTTATTTTATTTTTTTTGAAGTGAAAAGGAGACTTGCCAAGTGTTGTTAATGGCGTAGAGGCATCGATGGCAAGATATTGCTAAATAGATTTTAAAAAGAAAGCTTCTACAGCCAGTGGCAAATTTTTAATCCTTGCCTTCCTTTGGTCGTGCCTGCTGAATGGGTATCTCCGTTTGCAAAGTGGGCAACATAAAGAAATACTCTTGTATCCAGGCTTGAAATTTTGGACCTAGACAACTTAGAACTACGGTTTGACCTAAGCTTGGTACAAAAAAATGTCTGCTACAACCACCTTCCAGTCAATGACTACTTCAGCTTCAACCACAATAACGCACAGGCAAACAATAGATACAAACTCAAAGTAAACCGCTCCAAACTTGATTGCAGAAAATACGACTTCAGCAACAGAGTGGTCAATGCCTGGAGTTCCCTACCTGACTCTCTTGTTACATCCTCAAACCCCCAAAACGTTAACCTTAAACTGTCTACTATTGACCTCACTCCATTCCTAAGAGGTCTGTAAGGGGGCGTGCATAAGCGCAACAGCGTGCCTACCATCCCTGTCCTACTGTTCCCATTTATTTGTACTCATTTACTATGTATATACTTATAACCATTTATCCTTATAGGTTTCTACGTTATGTTTGTACTTACACTTGTTTTCTCATACATGCTGGACAAACTGAACCAAATAAATAAAAATAAATAAAGTATTACCAGTGCATCTCTTTGAGCTATTCTCATTGGGCTTAGAAAAGGGGTGTCAAACTCAGTTTCATGGAGGACCACATCAGCATTGTGTTTGACCTAAGGAGGGCTGGGGTGGATGTGGCCAGGATGGGTATGGCCAGCTCGACGTCACTCATGTTGGGGCGTCACTCATGGCCCGAGGGCTCTGCCAGAGAAAATGGAGCTCAGGGGGGGCCATGTGGCTCTCCGAGCGCCATTTTCGCTGTCCGAGGGTTGCAGGAGGCCATTTTCATTACACCACAGTGTCAGCCCTTGTACTTCCTTTCTATAAGTAGACTCATTGTTCTTATTAATGAGCCCCACCACTGTTGTGTCATCCACAAAATTTAATAATTGTGTTAGTGTTATACAATGGTGTGCAGTCGTGTGTACAAAGAATAAAGGAAGGGACTTAGCTCACAACCCTGGGGGTAGGGGGCTCCTGTGCTTAGTATGAGAGTAGAAGAATGGTGAGAGCCCATCCTTACTGACTGTTGCCTATCCATCAGAAAATCCTTTATCCACAGACAAATCTTCTGATTTATACCCAAATTGGACATTTTAAGAAACAACCTGTTGGGTAGAATGATGTTAAAGGCAGAACTATAATCCACAAATAACAGCCTTGCGTAAGTTCCCTGTTGTTCCGAATGATTCAATACAGTATGGACCAGCAGTCACCAACCGGTGGGCTGCAGACCATTGGTGGTCTGTGAGAAAATTTTGGTGGGCCGCAGGGAAATGTCACCCCCAGAGCACCCCCCAAAGCAATTAATCCAGGTTGCGCAGGAACGTAAGGCTGCGCCGTGAAGGAACCCTTCCCACCCACTCATTCTTTACCTTGCCTTCTAAATTATTATTTTTTCTTTCTTTCTGACCATCAGCCGTTCTGCTGTGCTGGGAGATTTAGATTAGCTAGAAAGTAGGAAATGGTTACATTTCTTGCTTTCTAGCTATCTTTAGATCTTCAGCTCTGCTTTTAAGCACAGCTGAACCTTCCTTAGGACTGAAGGTTCTATTATTCAGTGCAGACTCGTGGCAAATAAATTTTATGTGACAGACTAAGCTAGCCAATGGCAGATAGATAAATCACTGAATGATTCTGTGAGCAACTCAATCTGCCTGTCTGCTTTGCCTGATTTTGGGTAAAAGTTGCTCTTTTTAAATAAAATCTTAAATATTTACATACATGATGTGTTGTGAGTTAATTTTGTGAGTTTACTTGCTAGCAAATTTTATGAGGTTGCTTGCAAGCAAATTTTAGACTGAGCTAGCCGATGGCAGATAGATAGATCTCTGAATGAATCTGTGATTCTGTGAACAACTCAAACTGCCTGCTGCTTTGCCTGATTTTGGGTAAAAGTTGCTCTTTCTTTAATAAAAAATTCAATATTTATATAAATATTTATAATATTTACGTACAAGCCATGCCCAGCCAGTCACATGACCGCCAAGCCACACCCGCAAATTAGGCCATGCCCAAAGAACTGGTTAGTGGTCCCTGGGATTTAAAATTATGAGTTCGGTGGTCCCTGAGGTCCAAAAGGTTGGCGACCCCTGGTATCGACAACAATAGACGTAGCGTCATCAGTTGATCTGTTGCTCTTATATGAAAATTGGTATGGGTCCAAAGTAGATGGAAGACTAGCCTTAATGTAATCCAACACCATCCTCTCAAAACATTTCATGACAACAGATGTTAAAGCTACTGGTCTATAATCATTGAGAGATGCTACTACTGTCACTGAGAGATACTACTACTTACTGAGAAAAACGTAATAACCGAACCGGTAGTAATACCGGTTGAATCCCACCCCGGGTTGGACAAGAAGACCTCCAATGTCCCTTCCAACTCTGCTGCATTGGTGTTGATCTTTGCTCGTCTGGGTGTTGATTGCTGGTGGGGAGATGTTTTGGGTTTTTTCGTTCCCTCTTTGGCTTGTTGATTGTCTCTTTTGCACAGTATGTAGAAGTTGTTTACGTCTGTGTGTCTATCAACGGCCAATTTCTTGAAGGTCAGTTTGTCACCATGCCAGGCCTCCAGGAATTCTCTGGCAGGTTGACAGGCAGTTAAGTTCTGTCCAACCTATTGGACATTTTTATGTATTACCACGCAAAGCTAAAAGAATTTCTCTGTGGCCAGTTTGACAAATGGCAAACTTTTAGCATGTTACTGGAAGGAAAATCTTCAAATCTGATTCTTCAGGATAAAGTTTGGGAATGCTTCCAATTCCTTTGCTTATTGAAGCAATTAATATATCCCTCTCTCGCGCCAGAGATGTTTGGAAATAGCTTGCAAACAAATTTGAGTAGCGTTTCAAAAAAAAGAGTCTGGATAGCGTTGAGTATTTATGGTTTAATGAAAAGAAAGACATTATAGCAGTGTTCCAATATTTGAGGGGCTGCCGGAAGGAAGAGTGGGGGGAGTCAACTTCTTTTCCAAAGCACCTGAGGGCAGGACAAGAAGCAATAGATGGAAACTAATCAAGGAGAGAACCAACCTAGGATTTGAGGAGAAATTATCAGTCAGTGAGAACAATTGACCAGTGGAAACGCTTCCCTTCAGAAGTTGTGGGTGCTCCAACACTAGAGGTTTTTAAGAAGAGATTGGACAACCAAATGAAATGGTATGGAGTCTCCTTCTTAAGCAAGGAGTTGGACTAAAAGATCCAAGGTCTCATCCAACTTTTTATTCTGTTATCCTAGTATCCAAAGCACCAGAGGGCAGGACAAGAAGTAATGGCTGGAAGATATAAGGAAACATTTTATGACAGTGAGAACCATCAACCCATGGAACAGATGTTGCCTTCGGAAGCTGTAGGAGCTTCATCACTGGAGGCTTTCAAGAAGCGACTGGATTGCCATTTGTCAGAAATGGTGTAGGGTTCTCCTGCTTCAGCGGGAGGGAGGGTTGGACTAGATGACCTACAAGGTCTGTTCCAACTCTGTTAATCTGTAAAAAGACTATTAAAGAGAGAAGCAACCTAGAAAAATAAAGAGAAATTTCATGACAGTTAAAACAATTAATCAGGGGAATGGCTTGCCTCCAGAAGATGTGGATTTGGAGTTTCAAAAAATAAATCCACGCTAGTAAAAACTGAGATTAAAAAAAGGCAACAGACCAGTTAACATGCAAGAAAAGAAAAGATCCAGATTAAATATGAATTAAAACACTTAAAACTGAAGAGATAGCAAAAGTGCTAATGGAAGCAAGCCAACAAGTACAGAACAAGAATGTGTAGCTTAGAGTAAGAGAAAATGAAATTTTGTTTAGGTAAAAAAAAAAAAACATATCTAACCAATATCATGTTTGGTAATAAGCCACTTCTTAATACATCTTAATAATCAAGATAACTATGTACAACACTAACATAATACCTATTAGTATAGATATAGTGTAAATCCATAACAAATAATGCAAAAGGAATTTTTCCCCTGCTTTATAAAGATCTTGCAAATTGAAGTTTTTATTTTCACGTTTTTTTTAAAAGTATATGTTCAAGTTTAAAAATGTATTTTTTTAATTTTATTCTGTTTAAAGTCCAAGAGATCTGGATAAAAAATTTAAGTGGCTGATGCTTTTCAAGACTAGGAGTTATGTGGAAAAAGCGGCAAAATGTGAGATTGTAAGACAGTTGCATATATACCAGGGGAAAGAGTTACAAAAGACTTGACCTATTATGAAAGCATTGCAGTAATTCTATCATACTTAAAATTTCGCTTAAAATCTTACAATCGGAATGAAGCCATCCGTGGAACGGGAAATGACAAATGTAACAGAGTAACTGAGTTGGAAAGAACCTTGGAGGTCTTCTACCTCAAGCAAAAAACCCAAATGGTTGTCCAATCTCTTCTTAAAAACCTTCAGTGTTGGAGCACCCACAGCTTCTGAAGGCAAGATGTTGTACCGGTTGACTGTTCCCGCTGCTAAGAAATTCCTCCTTAGTTCTAGGCTGGTCCTCTCCTTGATGAGTTTCCATCCATTGTTTCTTGCCTTGCCTTCTGGGGCTTTGGAGAATAGCTTGACTCCCTCTTCTTTGTGACCATTCCTTAATGCAACCCTCTTCCCTATTTCTTTGTGGTTTGGGCCATCCACATGTTTAGAGTGATGTGTATGAGACTTGGGAAGTGCTTTACAGAAGAAGAGTCAGAGCTGAGTTCTCCCCTTGATTAGTTTCCATCCATTGCAGAAGTGATATTCAGCAGATTCTGACCACTTCCGGAGAACCGGTAGTGGGATTTTTGAGTAGTTCAAAGAACCAGCAAATACCACCTCTGACTGGCCCCGCCCCCATCTCTTCTCCGCCTCCCGAGTCCCAGCTGATTGGCTGAGTCTTCTTTTGTTGTTTTGCACAGGAGAACGGAGCTGGAAAGCAGGTTAGTGGGGTCGGGAGGGAATGGGGATTTTACAGTATCCTTCCCCTGCCATGCCTACCAGGCCATACCATGCTCATCAAGCCATGCTCACAGAACCGGTAGTAAATATTTTTGAATCCCACCACTGATTCATTGTCCAGCCTTCAGAAAATATGCTGGCTCCCTCTTCTTTGTGGCAGCTCCTCAAATATTGGAAGACTGTTATCATGTCACCCCTAGTCCTTCTATTCATTAAACTAGACATACCCAATTTGTGCAACCATTTTTCGTATGTTTTAGCCTCCAGTGCCTTAATCTTCTTTGTTGCTCTTCTCTGCACTCTTTCTAGAGTCTCAACATCTATTTTATATTGTGGTGACCAAAACTGGTTGCAATATTCCAAGTGGGGTTCTTACCAAGGCATTATAAAGTGGTTTGAACACTTCACATGATTTTGAGTGCCTAAGTAGCTTTCAAAAAAAAAAAAATGCAAGTGGATATAAGATCAGAAAGCTAACGTTAAATAGAATATTGTAGTTGTTGTTGTTAGTTGCAAAGTTGTGTCCGACTCATCGAAACCCCATGGACAACATTTCTCCAAGCCTTCCTGTCCTCTACCACCCCGCTAAGTCCATTTAAGCTCATGCTAACTGACTGCTTCAGTGACTCCATCCAGCCACCTCCTTCTCTGTCGTCCCCTTCTTCTTTGGCCCTCGATCGTCCCTAGCATTAGGCTCTTCTCCAGTGAGTCCTTCCTTCTCATGAGGTGGCCGAAGTCTTTGAGTTTCATCTTCAGGATCTGGCCTTCTAAAGAGCAGTCAGGGTTGATCTCCTCTAGGACTGACCGGTTGGATCGCCTTGCAGTCCAAGGGACTCGCAGGAATCTTCTCCTCCAGCACCAGAGTTCAAAGGCCCCCATTCTTTGGCGATAGAAAATAGAGGGAGTCGAAGAATTTAAGAAAGAGGCTTAGCTTTACTTTGCTAAAGACAGCAAGGCCTTTGATTCTGCATCTTTTGCCAGAATGTGGAAGACATTAAGCTTCCTGGGCGGGCCAAAAAAACTGAGTTATTCCAAAGAGCTTTTACAGTGAACAAGCCATTGTAAGAACCAGTTTGTGAGAAACATAATAGTGCAGAATAGAAAGGGAGAGAAACAAGGATGCATATTGTCCTGGTGTTGGTTTAATGTATTCAGTGAATATATTAAAAGGTTGGTAGGATTGGAAGAGATGATAGCGCAAAGCTTTTTCTCTGGTAATATCACACTATTAAATAGAGCATACAAAACATTTGCTAGACCAATACTTGAATACAGCTCATCAGTCTGGAACCCGCATTACATATCTGATATTAATACAGTTGAGAAAGTCCAGAAATATTTCACAAGAAGAGTTCTCCACTCCTCTACTCATTGCAGAATATCTTATGCCACCAGACTTGAAATTCTAGACCTAGAAAACCTAGAATTACGCCGCCTTCGGTCTGATCTAAGTATGGTATATAAAATCATACATTGCACTGACTTACCTGTCAACGAATATTTCAGCTTCAACCATAACAACACAAGAGCACACAATAGATACAAACTCAAGGTAAACTGCACCAAACTTGATTGCAGGAAATACGACTTCAGTAACAGAGTGGTCAATGTCTGGAATACTCTACCTGACTCTGTGGTTTCTTCCCCAAACCCCCAAAACGTTAACCTTAGACTGTCTACTATTGACCTCACCCCTTTCCTAAGAGGTCTGTAGGGGGCGTGCATAAGCACACCAACGTGCCTACCGTCCCTGTCCTATTGTTTCTTTTTATTTTTCTTATACGTATCTATTTCATGCATTCATAACTATGTTTATACTTATACCTGTTATCTTATAATTGCTTGACAAAATAAAATATAAATAAATAAATAAGAAAGAGATTGCAGGTGACATGGCTTTGTTAATTAGAAGTCAAGAAGACTTCAAAAAGCTTGTTATAAAAGTTTTTTAAAAATGGAAAAAGGGAATGTTCCATTAATGCTAAATAGTCAAAGAAGAAGTTTAAAGTTAGGCTTAGTGAATTTCCAATTGATAGTAAGTAAATAGAAAGGGTAGAAAATGTGTTCATGCTGACGGATCTAGATATATGTTGTGCTGGAGAAATGAAGAGAAGATTATTCTCAGCTCTCCTTCTCGAGCTGAGGGATGGACTAGAAGACCTCCAAGATCCCTTCCAACTCAGGTATTTGGTACAGGTAGTCCTCAACTTAGTTTATTCACTGTAACTTCATTCAAGTTACAGCGGCACTGAAATAAGGGAGTTACGAGCGTTTTTCATGCTTACGATATTGGCAGACGCACCGTGTGAGCCAGTCCTTTTTTGCTGATTCAAGGTGGCTCCACAGGCCACCTGATGACATTGCCTAGTTGGGTAATGAAATGTCTGCAAGAAGACAGCCGAACTCAAAGAGCACCAAGAATCCCTCATTTCAACCCCGAGAAGAATCCCTCATTTCAACCCAGATTAATGAATATTGGAAATGCAATATCTGCAAGGAAACAACCAGACTCAGAGAGCATCAAAGAATAAAAGATTGTGCAGTGCATGAATTTAACTAAATGCTCTTCTAGCTCCATACTTACGATGTTCCTGAAAACCAACCAGAAGGCTCTTAACTAATTTAAAATGGACTGTTTAACTTAACTTAGCTTATTTTAGCTCAGCTTATTTTATCTCAGTTTAGTTTAGTTTAGTGTAATTTAACAACTGCACTGTTGTTAGTACACTGGACTACACCGTTATGATTGTTGGAGCGGGGTTGTATTGTATCCATTTCTCTCCAGAGAAAAAAAATGTTTTTGCACTCGTGTCAGAAGCACTGAGGTGGCAGCCAAAAAAGCCAATGCAATCCTAAATTGCAATAACAGAGGAATACAATCAAGAGCAAGTGAGGTACTAATGCCACTCTATAAAGCCTTAGTAAGACCACCCCTAGAATACTGCATCCCGTTTTGGTCACCACACTATAAAAAAGATGTTGAGACTCTAGAAAGAGTGCAGAGAAGAGCAACCAGGAGGATTAGGGGACTGGATGCTAAAACATATGAAGAACGGTTGCAGGAACTGGGTATGTCTAGCCTAGTGAAGAGAAGGACCAGGGGAGACAGGATAGCGGTCTTCCAATATTTGAGGGGCTGCCACAGAGAGGAGGAAGAGGTCAAGCTATTTTCCAAAGCAGCTGAAGGCCAGACAAGGAATAATGGATCAAGATTCAACTTCTGAGTTGAAAGGATTAGCTGGTGACGTCACCATTGCTCTTCATGTTCCTTGCGGAAGCGTCATCCTGACGCTGAGGTACTTCTAGGTTGAAAAGATTAGCTGGTGACATCACCATTGCTCTGGGGATGCCCAGTTGGGGGGGGGGTGTTCTTTCATGTCCACGACAGGAGCTGGAGTGAAGGACGAGAGCTCGATCCCACCCCATGGCAGCTCTCAAGTCTCGAACGAGGGCTTGCTAACCTCCCGGCCAGCGTTCCAACCACTTGAGCCACCGTGCTCGTTAAAGCTGGTTGTTAAACCTAAGGTAGACCCCACAGTTCACTCATGAGGATTTAGGAGATTCTGAATGAGATTTGGTAGAAGAATCACCCAGGTGTTTTAACAGAACAACAGAGTTGGAAGGGACCTTGGAGGTCTTCTAGTCCAACCCCCTGCTCAGCCAGGAGACCCCCCATACCATTTCAGACAAATGGTTGTCCAATCTCTTCTTAAAAACTTCCAGTCTTGGAAGGATTTACAACTTCTGGAGGCAAGTTGTTCCACTGATCAATGGTTCTCACTGTTAGGAAAGTTCTCCTGAGTTCTAGGTTGCTTCTCTCCTTAATTAGTTTCCATCTGTTGCTTCTTATTCTGCCTTCAGGTGCTTTGGAGAATAGCTTGACTCCCTCTTCTTTGTGACAGCCCCTGAGATACTGGAAGACTGCTATCATGTCACCCCTAGTCCTTCTTTTCATTAAACTAGAAAAATCCAATTCACAGTTCCATTCCACAGGGTGGCTCAGTGGATAAGATCAGAAAGGTTGGAAGTTCGGCGGTTCGAATCCCTAGTGCTGGGTAACTGTGTGAGCTCCCGTTACTTGTCCCAGCTTCTGCCAACCTAGCAGTTCAAAATGCATGTCAAAAATGCAAGTAGCAAAATAGGGACCCCTTTGGTGGGAAGGGAACAGTGTTCCATGCACCTTTGCCGGCCACATGACCACGGAGACGTCTTCGGACAGCGCTGGCTCTTCGGCTTTGTAACGGAGATGAGCACCGCCCCCTAGAGCCGGAAACGTCTAGCAGGTATGTGCGAGGGGAACCTTTAACTTTAACTTACCCAATTCCAGTTTTGAGGGAAACAGGTCTTGGAAAAGGAACAAGCCGACAGCTGGCCTTTAGGTTCAGCTGGGGTTGAAGAAGATGGAAGATAAGAAACCCGTAAGATCAAAGTTTTGCCTGCCAAAGCACTAAACCAGCCAGGCATCTATCATCTGCTCAACATGAGAGCGGATGGCACCATGCCAGTTAATTAAACAAGCTCTTCCCTTAAATCTAGAGCAATACATAAGCAAATTTCTAGGAATTCGGGGCTGGAAGAGTTCACGTCAGTTAGGAATTCACATGTGTCAGGCACCCGTTATGTTGAAATTTGTTGTCTTAGAAATGCTTTGGACACAAAAGGTGAGGGGGATTAAAAGCCCCCAAAAGGTGATTTTATTGAATCTTATCATTGGAAAGGTTGGAAGTCTGCAGAGTGGAGGAGGAGGAGGAGGTGTTGTTAGAGAAAGGTCTTTGATGCTTTCGGAGCATAGTTGTTTCTTGCAGACCTTTCATAATCCAACTATATAACATCATCAGTGCTAGAAGGGAGTGGGATTTGTGGCCTGGAGGGATAAGGAGGAGGAAAAGGAAGAGGACTGTCGTCGGGTCCTTGGTGCTCTCTGAGCTTGGTTGTTTTCTTGCAGACGTTTCATTACCCAACTAGGTAACATCATCAGTTACCTAATTTGTTGATATGTCTGCAAGAAGGTGAAGCTGTGGAGGATAGGTATGCGTGTGTGCTGATGTGCTGTGGGCCATGGGGTTACCAAGAATCAGACATGACTTAGTGACTGAAGAATTAAAAAAAACAAACCTCTTGGAGCAACCTTGACGTCGAATATTTGCTGGGGCTTCACCATGACCCATTCTTGCTTGAATTTCCTTCTGGTCTCCCTTGCTTGAAAGACAAAAGCAGGGGTGGGATTCTACCTGGTTGGATCAGTTCTATAGAATGGACCAACCAGGACCGTTACAATTCTGCAGAGTTTGGAGAACCAGAAAATCGCGCCAGTGGCTGGGCCCTCCCCTCGCCCTCACTCCTTACCTGGCATGCACGCCATCCAACTCGCCTGCTTTGTGCCTTCACCTAATTTTTGGGTAAGTTGCTATTTTTCCTTCCCCCTCCCCAACCATCAGTTGTTCCGGCTATCAGCTGTGCCGAGAGATTTAGATTAGCTAGAAAGCAGGAAATCTCGTTGGAATTCTTGCTTTCTAGTTAACCTGAAAGCAGAGCTGAACCTTCCTTAGGACTGAAGCTTCTATTTTTCAGTGCGGACTCAGGTAGCAGATCGCAGAATGGTAGATCTCTGAATGAACCTGCGATTCTGTGAGCAACTCAATCTGTCTGCCTGCTTTGCCTGATTTTGGGTAAAAGTTGCTCTTTTTTAAAATAAAAAAAATTCAATAAATATTTACACTATTTACATACAAGCCATGCCCAGCCAGTCACTGTGACCCCCCCAAGCCACGCCCAGTCAGCAAGCCAAGCCCACCCAGTCACATGACCACCAAGCCACGTCCACAAATTGGGCCACGTCCACAGAACCAGTTGTTAAGAAATTTGAATCCCACCCCTGGACAAAAGATAACATAATGGCGATTAACTCCTCCATCTTATGGCTTCTGGCCTTTATCTTAGGGCACGGCATTTGTGTGGAAAACTAAGTGATAAAAAAACAAAAACACAACAGACTTATTCACTGTCTGACTTTTTTTCTTTTTAAATCATCTTAGCTGCTGTCATCGATGCTTTCGTCACTTGAGAAAGGATGGTTTAGCTTGTGACTGTAAAGCACATATAATGGACGATGACTGCAGCGTGGAAAAAAAACTGTATAATTTAAATACCAACGTTCGTTTATCTTCTTCAGAAAAAAGCTACTGCTTGCTACTGTTACTACAAGCTACTGTTTGTAACCATGCAAAAGTTACTCATTTTATCGGAGCGCAAGCAGGTTGATCAGTAATCCCAAAGGTGCTTTTTCCAAAAGGCAAGAGGAATTTCTTTGTTTTTCCTTGAAGAAAAACAATCCAAGAAGCTTCTTCAGTTCTGACTGAATGGTGGCGGATGGAAGGATATTTATTATTTGTAGTCATCTGGTCATTAATACTCCCTCTGAGAGTCATTGAGGCCATGGAGGTTTATCTGTGCCCTGAATCAAAGTGCGAATGGATGTGGAAATTTCTTAGGACCGTTGAAACAGGAGATGCATGGTGTTGAATCTCTTCTCCTTTGTTGAGAGAAGTCTGACACAGATGGCCCCTTTGACCCCTTTTAAACCAGTGGTCCTCTCTGTCTAGGACTGTGATGGCAAACCTATGGCACATGTCCCACAGGTGGCACGCAGAGCCATTTGTGCAGGCACGTGAGCCCAAGCCAAAGTTACCTGCGCATTTGCGTGCCTCCCAGCTGGTTTTTGGCCTGTTTGAGGCCTTTTTCGGCCTCCCAGAGGCTCGAGGGAAACCTCTGCAGCCTTTGGAGGCTGAAAAATAGGCCCATTTCATCACTTCCAGTACTTCTGGTTTCATCATTTCTGATATTTGGAAGCAGAAAAATGGGCCTGTTTTTTGGCCTCCAAAGGTCGCAAAGGCTTCCCTTGAGCCTCTGGGAGGCCGAAAAAGGCCTCAAATGAGCTGGGAGGCAGGCGCATCCACAGTGCAGGTAAGGGGGCAGCGGGGGGGGGTATTGCACATGCATGTGCAGGGAGTGTGGGGCGCATTGCATTGTGGGTGTCGACATGTGCGCACTTTTGGCACACCACAACAAAATGGTTCGCCATCATTGGTCTAGGAAGTGGACTTTGTTGTCCTCAGAAGAGTGGCTTTTGTTTTTCAAGTGCTGATGGACTGCTGAGTCTTGCCCTGATGGATTTGTTCTCCTGTGCTGTGCCATACCTTTGTGAAGTGGTTGTTTTGTTTCTCCGACGTACAGATCTGCATGGGGCTCACTTCATTGTACTGTGTAGATCAGATTGCTCAGTTTGCGGTAGGAGTTTTATGTTAATTGTAGAGGTCGTCCACAATTTACCGCCACAGTTGGGAGGCGGAACATCCATTGCTAAGTGAGGTAGTTGTTAAGTGAGTCGCATCTGATTTTATGACCTTTTCGCCGTGGTTAAGTGAATCACCACCGTTATTCAATGAATCCAGTTTCTCTTGTAGACTTTGCTTGTTGGAAGTCGCAAATGGAGACCGTGTGATTCCCGGGATGTTGCAACTGTCACAAATACAAGCACAAATTTTGATCATACGACTTGGGAATAGTATGACAGTTGTAAGTGTAAAAACCAGACGCAAGTCACTTTTGTTTCCAATGCTGTCGTAACTTCAAATGATTGCTAAAAGGTTGTGACCTGTTGAATGCCAGCCTCTCTGGCAGTCATATCAGTGTGGGAGTCAGGTCCGAGGGTTAAGAGGGAATGGAGTTGTCAGAGATAAAGAGAGAGGCAGAGCCTGGATCACCCGTCAGCCCTCAGATGGAGAGTCAACAGCCCCCAGGTCTGGAGGTGGCCGAGGAGGAAGAGCTGGGGCCAGTGCCTGATGCACAGATGCGCAGAAGGCAGAGGAGAGGAGAGCAGTGGAAATCTACGTGCTGGTCTTCAGTATGGAAGAGCCACTGCTGCTAGTGAAGCCCCACCCTAGCTCTGTGGATAAAAGGCAGCGGGTGGAGACAAACAGGTGTGGCAGACAACTATTCATCTCTGTCAGCCAGCCGCTGATAGCCTGAACTTCTGAATCCTGTCTGGAACTGATCAGAATTCTTTCTTGGAATCTGAGGCGCTGAGAATTGGGCGCACCTTCTGAGTGCATGCGTGTGTCTCTGCTGCTGAAAAAAGCGAGCGCACCTTCCAGGACTTCTTTTGCAAGTGTGGGGGAGGGGGAGAAAGAGACTCCTGGTGTGTTGGGCCATTTCAGGGGGGAAGGAAATGAGCGTCACTTTCCACAAGCACTTGGAGAAGTTTGTAAGCCTGCTGTGAGAGAGAGAGGGATTCTTGGCCAGGGCTGCTGGCGCTCCTAATAAAGGGAAAGTTTAGTTAATTACAGAGGGTTTGTCCTGTTTGGGAGCCAGGTCAGAACACTATCTGCAGTTTGATTGTTTTACATTTAAAAGCTTTCATTTTTAAATGCTAATTTCCCTTAGAAGGAACAGAATGAGCAGATGCATTAATACATTCACATTCGCCCACAAAAAAGGGCTGTGAAAATATTAACAGACCCCTCACATCTCAGACATAAACTGTTTCAACTCCTTCCCTCGAAATGACGCTATAGAGCACTGCACATCAGAACAACTAGACACAAGGACAGGTTTTTCCCGAAAGCCATCACTCTGCTAAACAAATAATTCCCTCAACCCTGTTCAACTATTACAAAGTCTGCACTACTATTACTGTTAATCTTGTCACTCCTTATCACCCATCCCCTCCATTTGTGACTGTATGACTGTAACCTTGTCGCTTGTATCCTTATGATTTATATGGACTGCTTCCTAATACGATTTGATTGCTTATTGTACCCTATCACTATCGTTAAGTGTTGTACCTGATGATTATTGATGAATGCATCTTTTATGTACACGGAGAGCATTTGCACCAAGACAAATTCCTTGTGTGGCTAATCACACTTAGCCAATAAAGAATTCATTCATTTATTCATTCAAATAAATGGATCCCATATATACAAAAACATAAACAGGTAATCCTTGACTTACAACCATCAGTTTAGCTTCCCCATGTTGACGTTTGGAAAACGTTTTCCAAATTCAGATACTTGGCTACTACAGGGCTCATACATATGATGCTTTGCCGTGTCCTGAGTTACGCGATCATCTTTTGCAGTCAATGGGAAAGGCAGATTCACTTTTCAACCATGTTACTAACTTGACCAAAAAAAAAAATGATTCACTTAGCAACATCATAAAATAGGGCAAAACTCACTCAACAGCCCTCTTGCAAAGGACATGTTGGACTTACTTGTAGTCAGTAAGCCGAGGATTACTGCAGCCTTGCCTACTGGCCCCAAGTGTCTTTTTCTTAGTTACTCTTGAGGTTGTAAATCTGGCACAGTCACCTGATTCGTTTAATGACCTTATCGCTTAGCAAAAAGAATTGCTGGTCCCAAATGTTGTTGTTCAATAAGAACTACCTCTAGTAATAAGGCTTTGCCTGTGATGGTGCAGGGAGAAACTTTGCAAATAGTAAGGAATAATATCATAGTCTACCTTACGTTCAGTTGCTGAATAAGCATTGGATTTCTCTTTGGTGACACTCCAATGAAACCTGCTGGATCAAGCTAACTGGGTGTCTTCAGAATCAGTACTTCAAATAATCACCTTTTAAACTACCCATGTTAATATGACATTACAAACAAGCAACCAACAAATACGGGCTCCCCGCAAATGAAACTTCCATCTACTGTGTTTTCCTGAAAATAAGACTGTCTTATATTTTTTTGCCACCAAAAAAGGGGACCAGGCCTTATTTTCGGGGGATGTCATTCACTAACCTCACTTGCGCGCATCGCCCCCCGGCCTCTTTTTCACTGTCAGAGGCCTTCAGGAACTTCTTCTGCGGCCGGCAAGGCTTTCCTGAAGGCCTCTGCAGCCCATAACAGAGCTCTGGATCGATCCAGAGCTTCTTTGTTATCAGCTAGAGGCCTTCAGGAAAGCCTTGCCGGCTGCAGAAGAAATGGGCTGGCAAGGCAGGTGTCGGGGTGTGCAAGGCCTGGCTACAACTGTCCAAAGGTAAGTAATAGGGGAGCTCCACCCTATCATCCCCACGCTAGCTTAATTTTTACCTGTGGACTCTGGAGTGGGCGGGATCTCAATTAGGGCTTATTTGGGGGGGGGGTAGGGCCTATATTGGGTGCACATGTAAAAATCAAGCTAGGACTTTCAGGGTAGGTCATATGTTCAAGGAAACAGTTTTCAACCAGAACAAATTTTATGGCTGCTCAAGTTTTCTTCTTCCGTCCTCATCCTACTTCCTTTTGTGCCCTTGCCTCTGAAATAACAAATTCGCGTAACAAATTACAAATTTGTTGCTGGTTTTGCAGGAGCTGCTCTCGGGAAGAATGGGGATGCTATAAAGTTTTAGAAAATGAGCCATTGTCCTTTATGAAGACGCATAACGTAATAGGGAAACAGCAGCGAGAGATTGGTGTTTCTTTCTGAATTTTGCCACACTTCTCGGTAAAAAAACAAGAGGCTCACACTGCTACCATTTTTCTTCCCCGAAGAAATATTTCATTTTTTTAAGGGCCCAAAAGGAAAAGAACCAAAAACCAGATTTATCCAAGACCACAAAAAAAAAAGAAAAGAAAAAGACATGGTGCCCATATGCATTTTTACTGTTAGAGCTATTAAAACTGATGTGAACCAGATGGAAAAATAAGACAAAAGAATTCACAACTTAACAGACTGATTTGAATTCCTTTAATTTCACACAATGAATAACATATGAATAGGATTAAGGTTTTTTTTTCCTCTTTTTCCTCCCCCCCTTTTAATAGTTAAGTGCTCTATACTGGGCTAACCTGATTTGGTAGCGAAGACTGGAGCTCTCTTTTAGAAAAAAATGTTTAAAAACCAACATCTACAATTATGAAAAAAGCATGACATTTTAGCATGCCAGATGTACCTAACTTTCAAAGAACAACGAAGTCCGTATCCGTTTTTTTTTTAAATGTACAAAAATGCTTCATGAATAAAAACCGTTACAAAAAGAACATTTCAAACAAATGTACAAGGTTTTTTTTCCGTCTCGCCTCTATATTCAATAAAATACAAATACATTTTTTGCTCTAAAATATGTTTACATACAATCAAAGTAGGACATGCAAATTACACGTTAAAAAAGGCTTTTAAAAACCACTTACAAACTAAAAAGTAGCCAGCACGACTTGTAAAACAATCTTGTGCCCCGTTCATTTTGTAGGATTTTAAGTTTTTGAAATACAGTATATACATATTTAACACTTCGTGTGCATTTAGTATTAGTATTTAAGAAACAGCACTTAAAAAAAATAACTGATCCACATGATTTTTGTATTAGTTTTTCTCCCCATGTCAACGAATCTCCTTTGCTTAATTGTATACATATATATTTTTCCTATTTGAAAGTTAGGGTGGTGGGAATGGATTTTGGAGTTTCTGGAGATTTTCTTGTTTTAGTAATAAATTGGCAGGGTTTTTATGAATATTTCCAATATATTACCTTAGCTGGCTAACATTATGATCCAAAAATTTGCTGTGCTTGTGATTAACCCATCTGAACGGAGAAAAGTCAATAAAAATAGACACCAACTTTTCAAATATGATTACTCTTAACACAGGGGTGTCCAACCTTGGCAAGTTTAAGGCTTGCGGACTTTAATTCCCAGAATTCCTCAGTCAACATGGCTGGCTGGGGAATTCTGGGAGTTGAAGTCCGCAAGTCTTAAAGTTGCCACGGTTCGACACCCCTACTTTTAACATAAGAAGCAGGCAGGTCAGTTAAATCCTCTGGCATTTTGGGGGAGTGGGATGGGGATGCAACTCAGTTAACTTTTCATTTAAATTTTTGAAAGTGGGTGGGATACCCCTGACTACTGCCATTCACATATTAGCAAAAACAAAAGTTACATTTATTTTTTGAGTACAGGAGTTTAAACTGGAAGATGTGCTTATTCTAATATATATGTATATTTAATAAGTGGCAACCAAGCATCACTCCTACAACTTCAAAGTGGAATGTCATATCCTCAAGACATGTATCCAAAGGGCTGAAAGAATAGTAGGTGCTAAATTGTATATATTCAAGCAGTTTATATACCAAGGTTTGTTCCGTTGGGTTTGAACTCCTTTGCTTCTTTCTAGGAAGGATATTGATAAGCGGGCTTGAGATTGTAACTCTGAAGGACTATTTTATGGATTAATTACCTATTCATCATCTTCTTTTAATGACCCCATAACCCCTTGTGGGGTGGAGTCTGGGCAACTGAATGGAGCTGAGTGTTTACTGGCCGGATGCTCTTCCTGTTGCCAATATGGAATTATATTCAGCAGATATATTCTCATCGTGCCCAGAGAAATATTTACCTCTACCTAGGATTGAATTCACAGCCTCCTGATTGTGAGGTGAGAGCTTCACCTTAAGGCTACCACATCACTTCATTTATTACCTATTCCCTACAAAAACCACCATGGTCCAGCTCAACTCAAGAGAGAGACAAATATATACCATAATCTCTTTAATTGTGTCCCCGCAGGACATACCTTTGTGTTCGGTGAATTTAACTTTAGCTGAATTGTCTAGGTGTTCAATGTTCAAATTAAATAATTTCTCCCCTTGGCCTCTGCATTTTAAATAGCTTATTACCCACTCAATACGCTCAACAGCTGTGGCATTCTTGTTATCCACGGTGCCAAAATATGTAAACGATGGCTTAGTGAGATGGTTTCATACAGGTATCCTGTTGAATGATGGTTTGGCTGGTTTTCTAAAACTCATTCTTAATCAGACTTAATGCATTTGGACAAAGTATTTGGTAGGCTCCCACTCCCAAATCAAATCTGCAGCCAACTATATTTAGTTTTTGATTTTATTGTGATTCTCTTTATGGCTTTGTAGAACAATCCTACTGGTAGCTGGAGAACACAAGTTTGTTTTGCCACTTCACAACTCAAGTTTGCTGTTAGCACAGGGGGTGTCCAACATTGGACTGGGCTGGTTGGGGAATTCTGGGAGTTGAAATTCACAGAACTTAAAAAAAGTTGCCAAAAGTGAACAACCCTCTCTTATTTAGACAATGTCCAGCTGCCAATTCTGCTCTTCTCAAGGAAGATCAATGAGCACAGGTGACCAATCTTTGGCCAAAAAAACCAAATACGACCTGTAGCATTGACACTTATTATGATATAACTTATTTGGACATCTCTTTAGAAGACAAATACCTAGAAAACTAACTTCTGGCATTTCTTCTGAGTGACCAACTAAAAGCCGATGGCTTCAAAATGGCTCCATGATTCCCTCAGGATGTTAAAACTTTCACTCTTCTCTTTTTGTTTTTATGGAAACCGACTGGGACATGAAATATATTAAACGGAGGATTTTATCATTCACTTGTCCTGGGTATCTCTCTTTAGATTGTAATGGTTGAAGGTGATTCTTGTCATTTTATAAAGATGCCTCTTCAACGAAAATTGGTTCATAAGTCAGGATGACCCTTTGCAATCCAACGCTCTTTCCTACTCACTGGGTTTAAGTAACCTGAAAGTACAGCTTTATCTTTGCATTATGGGTTCATTCCTATATTTATGATTTGGGGGAGGACATCTTTTTAACCGCTGAGTTTTTTAATGATTTGTAATAACTGTGGCAATTGTTTTTAGATGTTCTCCAGAAAAAAAAACAACAGCTGGCCATTTCTGTCCATAGAGTCCTCAAATATACTTTAAAAAAAATTCTGAAGTGGGAAAGAAATGCAGGAATTTTTAACTTCAGTGCCCCTCTGATAGGAATTGATGCAATGTATTTTACATGTATAAATTATTAAGTTTTGAGGGAAGGAAAGCTCTGGGCGTTCCAATGACTGAACAATTCTTTAGCAATATGTAAATTCAGTCACTGAAGGTGTCTATCATTGTCAGGAGAACAAATTAAAAGTGTACCTATGAGAATAGATGCACAGTGAGGTATCAGACACAATCCACCCATTAAATGTCAGTGAAAGAAACAATTTGGCCTGAGAGGCCCTTTCCTGGTGATCAAACCCCCAAGAAGAGTTATCACTTATAATTCAACATCTCAAGTTCAAAATCACTCAGAGACCCCAATTCTGCTACCGAACACTTAATCTACTTGTTGCAATGAAAAGGAACAAAAAAGAAATTAAAACTAAAATTAAATTAAAAGATGAATTCAAATGAGTTTGAAGAAAGAAGGAGACAATTTTACACTGAGACCCATAATGGTTATTTCAGTGTCTCTCACTCGTGTGTGCTAGAGTTATTTTTCTCCAAAGGGGATTTGATAAACTAAAATGGCAGTGTTTGAAGGCCTACAGTCTGTGGTCAATAATCTATGTTGGCTTGTATGAAGACTGGACCCTCAATGTAGATTTACGTGAGCTGTTCCTTTGCAATTTCTTCGAAAGGCTTTGCAAAAGTTGGTCTCCCTGATCTTGGTCTACATTGGTTTACATTGCCTAGGTACTGTTGTGGCTTGCCAGTGGAGCTAGCGGGAAACTCGAACAGTGAGGAGGTTGGGGAGGAACACGGGCCAGTCCTGGAGTCTGGGGAAGGCTCTGACGAGGGCTCTGTGGCGGAGGCAAAGATGGGGCCAGGGCCGTCTGACAGTTATCAGCTTCTTTCGGAGTGAGAGATCAGTGGGGAAAAAGAACAGCTGGAGCCTGTTCCTGATGTGCACATGCACAGAACTGCCAGGAGAAGGGAACAGTTAAGGAACAAGGGTTGACTCAGGAGTAAAGGCTCAGGTGGACAGTGAATGGCCCTTCCCATAGGGAATACAAGAGTAGCAAAAGGGGAATGAGGTTTTGCAGGAGACAATTAGTTCATTTGGGTAAAGATCTGTTCCTGCATTCTTGACAAGTATTGTCTGCTACGGTATGGTATCTGAAAGATATTGGCCGGCAACTCTCCAAACCTGATAAGGTCTGTGGTTGTAATTCACCCTTTAAAGACTGTTTGCCGGGACTTTGCTGGATGATAGGAATTCACATTAGCCTAATAAAAAGGGGCTCTGTCGAGATGAGGGGTCTGCTTTGTGATTTTGTGAAGCCTAGGTCAGTACAGGTGCCATGTCTACAATTGCTCTGGCATGCTATAGGTATTACCCATCCTCTTGTTTTAATTTTCATCACTGTTGTTTAGTTAACATCAATTTTCTTTGGTGCAGAGGTAGAGAGCAACCTCAAACCATCCATCCCACTAAAAAAAAAATGTCATCCTTTGGAGACACCTATTTTGGTAGCATCCATGTAGGGAAAACTAAGCAATGAAATACTAGTCCCTGGGAGAAGCAGTTTGGCTCTGCTCCAAATGTACTGGGATTATGGCAATGTTGGAATGAAAACCCAAATGTTGACATGGGTAGGGCTGATGAAATGTGTTTTTCAAAGACTTATGAGAATGACCACGTTTCCCCCAAAATAAGACTCTGTCATATTTTTTTCTGCCACCCAAAAAGGCACCAGGTCTTATTTTGGGGGGATGTCATCCACTGACTAACCTCACTTGCGTGCGTTGTCTCCTTTTTGCTTTCAGAGGCCTTCAGGAACTTCTTCTTCTGCAGCGGGCAACGCTTTCCTGAAGGCCTTTGCAGCAGATAACAGAGCTCTGGATCGATCCGGAGCTTTGTTATCAGCTACAGAAGCCCTAGGGCTGGCAAGGCAGGTGTTGGGGTGTTTGAGGCCTGTCTAAAACTGCCCAAAGGTAAGTAGTAAGGTAGTTCCACACCCCCATTCCCACCCTAGCTTAATTTTTACCAGTGCACTCTGGAATGGGCAGGATCTTAATTAGGGCTCTTTTTTTTGGGGGGGGGGGGTAGGGCTTATATTGGGCGCATGTGTAAAAACCAAGCTAGGACTTACTTTCAGGGTAGGTCATATTTTCAGGGAAACAGGGTATTGCCAAATCGCAGCATGGATGGTCAAGATGCACTAATGAGGATGTGGAGCATGTGGGCAGTGTAAGATGGTTTGGCCCTGTGGTTTGTAGGGCATTTCATCACTTAGAACCCATGGAGATGGAAGGAAGCTTTGAGGTTGTTACCCAGTTGTCTTTAGCGTTGATGTCTTCCTTGACATTTTAAGACACAATGCAAAATCAAAATCTCCTCTTTCAAAGGTGCTTTGTCAAGAGGCTACTGGACTTTCTTTGTTCTTCCTTGAAGAGGTTTTGCTTCTCATCCAAGAAGCTTCTTCAGTTCTGACTGAATAGTGGAGGAATAAATCCTTCCATCTTCCACCGTTCAGTCAGAACTGAAGAAGCTCCTTGGATGAGAAGCAAAACCTCTTCAAGGAAAAACAAAGTAAGTCCAGCTGCCTCTTGAAAAAGCACTTTTGGGACAACCATGACACGGATGACTGAGAATTTCCACAGACACTCTCTGCTTTCAGTATAACCTCCAAAATTTTTCCAAAGGTTACTGATTTTTCTTTTTAAATGCAACCTTAGGGAAAACAACAACATAGAACCATATGGGGAAAAATGATTTTAACTGCATTTGTTTAATGGGACCTAACAAGACAATTTAATGGAATGAGATAGGTTTTAGTTTTTGATCTGATTCTGTTCCCTTTGGGCTTTGTAATCTTTGGGAATCATGTCTGATCAAAAATAGGGTACTCCTGGCCTAAGGAGGCCTTGCTAATGGTTGCAAAGATAGATTCCTGCTTCAAAAACAATGAAATAACCCAAGGAACAGGGTAACAATTTCCGAGAATTGGTTATTCATTTATCTATTGAATTTTAAGACGGAGAAATTGTTGGTTCTAAATATTCCTAAGATGTTATCCTCACATTGAATCCAAACTCAGCAACTTCCTTATTTCATTATTATTATTATTTGCTAAAATTTCTTCTTCACTCTGAGCTTATTGCATACATTATGCCCTGCCTGGTTTGTTGGTTTGTTTTCTCAATAAGATGAAATTAACAGGGGAATGGAAAGGAAGTTATCAACAACTGCCTTTACCTTCCTTTGTTTTGTTTTTTTTCTTTTCGGGGGAAAGATCATTATTGCCATGAAAGGATAATATAAAATATGCTGCTTAATGCAAAACAACACAAACAAGTTGAGTTAGCAAATCAAATCTGCTTCAGAAATAGGAGCCAACGACACAGTGAAAAGGGCAATTTGTATTCGATCTGCTCAATTGGAAATGACAACTTTAAAAAGAAAACAATAACTGGTCACACAAAAGTTGGGGTCCATGCAGATTTGATTTCTCCCTTCGTCTTTATAATTACATTATATACAGGACAGCCCCACCCCAAATAATTTTCAATTTATTAAGGCAACCACACCTTGGAAGGAAAGACTTCCAGAGTGGCATTAATTCAAACACTATCTTTTGAACATCTAGATCTTTTTTTAAAACAGTATTATTATTATTATTTTAAGATAAGAACACTTGGTCATTTTAAAATTTTCATTTAGAAATTCTGTGTTGAGAAATTTACACGGTTTTCCTCTTGTTAGATTTTTCTCCCCGGTGAATTATTACTTCAAAATGGCTTTTCCTATTTTATTTTATTTTTTCCACTGTATTGAAAAAAAACAACAACCAACCAGCACTGAACACAAACGTGCAGAAATGTTTCTCGTAATTAGAACGAATTTGCTTTGAGTAACCGCTATTTTTCCTGCTTGGATCCTTTTTAATTTCTTGCCTTTTGAACATTCCTATTTATTTATTTGTTTGTTTGTTATATTTATTTATGCTGATAGCTTATAAGGGCATTCACAGGTGAATCGAAAGAACCAAGTTGAGGGGTCACCACATGGCTGTATTTTGTGTACACACTGATGTTGTGTGCATACACAAAAGGGCATTGCATTGTTATGACCGCCATCTTGTTCTTTGTTTTTTTTAAGACACCTTGGTGGGTCTCCATTTTCTGCAACCATACTAGCCAACTGAGGCTGCTGGAAAATTCCTGTTTCTATCAGCCAGTCGACCTTCGGAGCGCTTAGTTGGGGCAGTAAAAAACTGAATTTAGTTTTCAAATGAAGCGACAAGCAATGGCACCCATTTTGTAAATACCCAATCCATTCGGCAGCAATTGTTTGAGGGAAGCTACCACAAGCTCTTAATGTCTGAAATGACTCCTTCATCTATCCTGTGTGATTCCTTATTTTTTGCCTACATGACTCATTTTTTTGAAACCAATTTCCTTTTCATCGGGCACTCTAGGAAAGAGAGACAATAAACACTCTTCGAAATTAGTGGCAAACGTTTCTCAAGACTGGAGGTTGGGTGAGGGTTAGATGTTTGGTTACCATCAGCCTAGGCAAATTTTCTTTTCATGTTCCTTGACCCAATGAACCCTTTGTTCAAAAGGAAAAGCACATTTGAGGAATTTGCAGTATCATTCTTACTTTTGAAAAAAGTAAAAATAAAAATAAAGGGGACGCGATTTTCAGACGTAACCTGGCATCTTGGTTCCTGGGCAAAGAACTCTTGTGACTTAAATAAAAACTGTGCGGCGGGAAAGACATTCGACCTCCACCCTCGTTCGCTGTCACAGCAGTGACGAGAAATGCTGCTGGTGATTTCTAGGTGACCTACCAAAAAAAAAAAAAAAAGGAGGGAGGGAGGCAAGGACCATCATTTGAGAAAAATATTGACCGTACTGGTAAGGACACCATGTTCTCCTACCCTTTAGGGACATCTGGAGACACAAGAACAATGGTGAACGTGTCTGAACAACAACAACATAAAAAAGCAAAACTCGGTAAGTTTGAAGAACGTCTTCCGTACTCTCTCCCCTGTTATTAACCAAGGGGTTCCCATCGCAGTTGAGTTCTTATTGTTATGAGGAGGAGGAGGAGGAGGAAGACGATGAGTGATCAATTTCATCTGGATTCTTCATGGCTGCTGTGCTACTGAAATACAGAGCAAATTTGATGCTGTAGAAGATGTGAACTAGAGTTTTCCCCGCTTCGGCCTACTGGCTGAACTGAATGTCCCACCTCTGTCTTTCGTTGACTGCGTCGGTCAACTAGGGAAGGTGTTCGTTCTCACTTCCTCTATTTTTCCGATGCCTTTTCCCTTTCACTTCGTCCTCCTCATCCTCTGGAGGAGGTTGCGACTTGCTTTTCCGCTTCCCGGCTCTTGACGTCCGTGACGGAGGAACCGGCAGGAGGGGAGACTGAGAGGTTTCTCGGGCCATGTGGACCACCGCCTCAATGGTGGCGGCCACCGCATCTTGACTGCTTGCCTGTTCCAGGATCAGAGAGTTCAAGAGAAGTTGCTGACCTCGTTTGCAAGGCAGGTCCACGCATTTCTCCAGCACGGGCATTTGGTCTCCGGAGTCTTCGTCAAACATGGGGGGCTGCTTCCGCGGACGGCCTCGCCTCTTCTTGACAAAATTATTCCCAGTTTTCGATTGTCTTTGCAACCGTTTGGCTTTCAGGATTTTGTTGACGTGGTCTAGGTTCTTCTTGGTGGAGAGGATCTTGGTGTAGTTGCACATCTTACGTACCTCACACTGGATTGCTTCGATTTCACAGCGCTTGAATCTCTTCTTGAGGGTTGAGCTGGCTGGAGAAGACAAAGAGAAGAGAGAGTTACCTCGCATCAGAGTCAACCAAGATGGAGAACAGTTGGTTACCAACATGGCGTCCTGAAAAAATACCTGATGAATTATGATTAATGCAGGCCAAAGTAAACCTTTACTGAAGCTGAAAATTCATGAGTAAATGTTGAAAATATGGGAAATGGCAAAGAAAAAAGGGGAAAAAAATAGCATTTTGGAATTATTGGGAAGATACATTTAAAATCACTGTCACTGACGCTTATATATTTGCAATAAATTATATAACTTAGGACGTTAAGACAAGGAATGAGAATCTTACAGAGAAATTCTGTTTTTATTTTCTAATATTCTGGAGTTCAGCTTCTTTAGATGGAATAGGTTTTTGCAGTCCAAATGTTTTTTACACTTCCTAAGTCTAACTGATTCATATCAGTGAACCTTAAGACTAATTTATTTATATCAGAGCCATTTATATTATTTATAGCCTGCCACAAGATTTCAAGTCAGTACAGAATCCATTAAACATGCAAAGTCAAAGTGGTAACATCGACCCCACTCTAGCCAGTAAAAAAAGACTAATAATAATTTAAAGGCAAAATAATAAGAGGAGCCAATTTGCTCTAGTGGTTAAGGCACCAGAAATCGGAGTCTGTGAGTTCCAGTCCTTTCCTTAGCCATGAAAGCCAGCTGAGTGATTTTGGGCCAATCACCAGGAGATGGTGAGTTAAAATCCCATCTTAGCAATGAAAGACAGCTTTGGGCCAATTACCTGGTGCATGAGAGTTCTAGTCATGAAAGGCAGCTGGGAGCCTTTGGGCCAATCACCAGGAGACAGTGAGTTCTAGTCCCACCTTAGCCATGAAAGACAACTTTGGGCCAATCGCCAGGTGCAAGAGAATTCTAGTCCCGCATTAGCCACCATAAGGCAGCTGGGTGAATTTGAGCCAGTCCCTCTTTCTCTTAGCCCAACCCACCACACAGTGTTGCTGTTGTGGAGAAAACAGGAGGAGGAAAATGTGTCGGACGTTTGCTGCCTTGTAAAAATAATAAAGGTGGGATACAAATAAATAAAATAAAAAATAATAATGGCATTAACGGATGCCAGTCTGGCCACAATCTGGCCTTCAGGAGAAGACATTCCAGAACTCAAGATAACTCCACACACAGCTCCCTTTCTCATCCATACGGGACACGTCCCTCCCTGTAGTAAAATGTGAGGAGGCCCTTCTTAATGTGTGTGCAGATAAATGCTGGGAAAAGATCAGTTTGCAATCAATTTCTGAATTAAGTCCCAGAAGATTTTCCTATTTTCATTTCCACTGATGGCTCACAGAGCATCCTTACAGAAAATTAAGGAGTTGGGCCTAGTTATCTGGTCTTCATTTTGTGTCCTTTCGATATACGGAGGGTTAAAAGGTACAGGTAGGCCTCGACCTACGGCTGTAATGGAGCCTGCCCATTATGGACACAAGTCGTGACAGCCGTTATATAAGGTGACCATGTTATCAACTCACTTAACAGGCCCATCCCTGCTCTTCCCAATGAGGTTGTTAAGCGGCCACATGGGACGTTCAGCGAAGCACGGGGTACCTGAAGGGGAGGGGAGGCAATTCTGGGAAGTCTACCACTAACAGTCCTCAACCTACAACCGTAAGGGAGCCTGCCCATTACAAGTCATGACAGTCATTAAGCAAGGCGACCATGTGATTGCCTTACTTAATGACCTTCCCGTTCCTGCCCTTCCCAATGCAGTCGTTAAGTGACTGTGCAGGTCGTTAAACTGAGCACGAGGTGTCTCATGGGTAGGGGTGAGGCTCCTGGGAGGCCTCTTAGTACCTGTGATGAGTAGCACAAATGTTGCACAAAGTCAACACAGTCAGATAATCAGTAGGAGCCCCTTTATTAGCTCCAACTTTGCCCCCAATGTCCTGGGTACCTTCTGGCTGGAGAAAAAACTCTTCCAATAACAGATTGGAACGATTTTGTCTTCGGGCAACTCTTCTATTTTTTTAAAAGATGATTTCATAAGTTAGAATAGAATAACAGAGTTGGAAGGGGCCTTGTAGGTCATCTAGTCCACGCCCCCCCCACCCAAGTAGGAGAACCTACACCATTTCTGACAGATGGCGGTCCAGTCTCTTCTTGAAAGCTTCCAACGATGAAGCTCCCACAACTTCCAAGGGCAACTTCTGTTCCATGGGTGGATTGTTCTCTCTCTCTGTCAGAAAATTCCTTCTTATTTTCAGGTTGAATCTCTCCTTGATCATCCATTATTCCTTGTCTGGCCTTCAGATGCTTTGGAAAATAACTTGACCCTTCCTCTCTGTGGCAGCTTCGCAAATAATGGAACACTGGCTATCGTGTCATGTCACATCAAGTTGAGAACTATCTGTACTACTTCACTCAAGATTGACAAGGGATTGTTGATTCCCTGCAGATTCACAAACTGGTTGTACACCAAGAGCCAACCACTCCGTCCACATATAAATAACCACCACTCCGTCCATATATAAACAAACAATAAATAATATTTTGATCTTCAAAATATTAATCATTTGTTAAGAATCCACTTGCTTTGCGGCTGGAATTTTTTTCAAGGTGTTTCCAGGTGCAAAGTTGGGGGGGCGGGGAATGCAAAATTAGGGTAGAGACAGTTACCTGTTTCTGCTGCTGTTGGAGAAGGTAAGAGAGATAAGATAGGTGTCGAAGACACGGCAATGCCATTGAGAGCTGCTGGTTTCCGACGAGTGACTGCCGCTGAAGCCGAACATTCATTCTTACTATGGAGCAAAGCCTGGTCTGCTTTTAGGTGAGAACTGGTAATTCCTAGAAAATACATAAATAAAGAGGACTATTAAGTGGAGGAGAAACTTAAGATTCAACCAAATATACAACAGAGCTCTGAAATGGACTTCCAAGCATCTTGGCTCACAAATGTGCTTCAGATTAAACAGATTAACAAAGTTGGAAGGGGCCTTGTAGGTGATGTAATCCACCCCCCTCCCCCCGCCCAAGCAGGAGACCCCACACCATTGCTGACAAATGGCAGTCCAGTCTCTTTGTGAAAGCTTCCAGTGATGAAGCTCCCACAACTTCTGAAGGCAACATCTGTTCCATGGGTTGATTGTTCTCACTCTCAGAAAGTTTCTCCTTATCTCCAGGTTGAATCTCTCCTTGATCAGTTTCCATCCATGGCTTTCAGATGCCTTGGAAAATAGCCTAACCCCCTCCTCTCTGGGGCAGCCCCTCAAATATTGGAAGACTCCTATCCTGTCTTCCTTGGTCCTTCTCTTCACTAGACTAGCCATACCAGTTCCTGCAACCGTTCATTGTATGTTTTTAGTCTCCAGTCCCCTTATCATCCTGGTTGCTCTTCTCTGTACTTCTTCTAGAGTCTCAACACCTTTTTTATAGTGTGGAGACCAAAATTGGAAGCAATACACTAGGTGTGGTCTTACTAAGGCTTTATAGAGTGATATTAGCACCTCCCTTTATCTTAATTGTATCCCTTTGTTAATTCAGGACTGTATTTTTGGCTGCCGGCGCATACTGCTTCTAATAATGTTGTTTCATGCTAATGAGAATTAGGATTTTTTTTGTAAAAAAAAAACAAAGTTAGGTATTAGTCAATTTGCCTAAGGAGGGAACGTAAACATTGATTCACATCCAACACACAATTGCCTCATGAGTCTATTTTTAAAACAAAAGGAGGAAATATAATTGCATTGCTGTTTCCATGTAGATTTTTTGTATCTGGAGAAGTAGATGTAGTAGACCTTGGCGAACGGATCTCAATGGAAGGGGACATACAATAAAGGAAACTGAACGGTGTGTTAAATGTGGCTGGCAGGCATTTGGCGAGCGAAGCATAATTTTCAAGAACCACAAAAAGTTTTCGACCAGTGTCTGCTACCTGTTCCAACATATGCTGGCAAAACATGGGCACTAACACCTCACAATCGATACAAAAGCTCCTAGTGCCACAAATGCCATGGAAAGAGGACATCACAAGACTCACACATAGATTAGAGAGAATGAACGAAAATATACGATGCCATCAAGACAGTAAAAGGATTGAAATGGAAACGGGCTGGTCAAACGGGGAAGAAGAACTGAGGACAGGTGGATGAAGGCAGTCATAGAATGGATCCGACTTGATCAAAAGCTTCCACGAAAGAGACCTCAAACGAGATGGACCGACCACATCAGCAAGTATGGCAGCCCCAATTGGCAAAAGAAAACTTAGGACCGTATGGGTTGGAAACATGCGAAGAGGTCTTCATATCTTGTAGTGGCTAAAATGAAGATGATGACGAACAGGGAAATGAAACAGCCCAACACACCCTTGTGTAAGTTGGAAACCCGCTTATTCATTTGTTTTCCTGCCACAGTTCAAAGCATAATGTGTGTATGATGTGTTAATATGTCGATGTATCTGCATTTATGTTCAGTTAAAACATTCACTTGAAACAATCCAGAAGACCCTTTCCTATAAAGCAAAACAACAACAACCCAGCCAAAATAATGATGATATTAATAACAACAACAACAACATCAGTGGTGGGATTCAATTTTTTTTTACTACCGGTTCTGTGGTGTGGCTTGGTGGGAGTGGCAGGGGAAGGTTACTGCAAAATCCCCATTCCCTCCCCATCCCATTAACCTGCTTTCCAGCTCCGTTCTCCTGTGCAGGGCAATCAAAGAAGAACCCAGACAATCAGCTGAGACTCAGGAGGCAGAGAATAGACGGGGACGAGGCCAGTCAGAGGTAGGATTTGCCGGTTGTCCGAACGACTTAATATTTCCACTATGGGTTCTCCAGAACTGGTCAGAACCTGCTGAATACTACCTCTGAATAATACCCATTGTCATTGTCATTGGGGCGCTTGGTACCATGTCCAGGTACAAAGTGTATCAAGAAATTGCAGCTTCCTGCAATAACACCGGTGGAACTGCAAAAAAAACCCTGCACTCCTTGGAATCTCGTATATTTTAAGAAGATACTTGGTTGATACTTAGGATGCTGGCAGCAACCCATACCAACCATTAGCACTAGTCACTGGTATCTGTGATGCATTTTTCAATGTTCAGTTGACTGAGTTTCAAGTTTAAGGAATAAAAGAGATAATACTAATATAAACTAGAAGGGCATCGGATGGCTTAAATCTTTATTACAGTTTCTCGGGGATTGTTCTTGTGCAGAAATAATTGCAAGAGGCCAAAAAAAAAGTTAATTTATGGGAACTATGGAACGATGGCTTTTTATAGGTGGGCTTGGAATTGCATTATCACATCGTAATAGCTTGACGTTTTGCAGTGGGATTTTGAAAACGCCTTATTTCTCCTGCTTGGCTAATTTTCTTAACCACGGCTTCAATTTTGAGGCCGGAAGGGCATATTTATTCAACTAGGATTTTACAGTGAAATCAGTGCCATGTTTGTAACGGCTGCTGGATAAGAATAACCCTAGAGCAGGGGTGTCAAACTCGAGGCCCGCGGGCCGGGTCCAGTCCGTGAGGTGCCTAAATTTGGCCTGGGAGGCTGGCCTGGAAATAGCAAAGTATTGGCCCGCAGTGTCTCTGGTAGCCACGCCCTCCCCAGAGCCCGGCCCGTGGTGCCTCTGTCCCCCTACAGCCCTCTCACAGCCAGTGCCTCCTGCAGCACTCTGGTAGCCAAAATGGAGCAGAAGGAGGGAATGTGCACAGTGCACCCGTGGTCTGCCAGCCAAAATGGGGTGCTGTGCGTGGCCCCCGCGTGGCTGTTTTGCCCGACAAAGTGCTGCAGGAGGTGTCCGTCCCATTCTCACCCCCTCCTGGGCCGGCGGAGAACTGCAGTGCTGATCCGGCCCTCAAAGAAATCCAATTTGACCACCCCTTGCCATAGAGTCTGGTTTGGTAGAGCAACCGAATGGGACAGGTACAAACTCCAATGGATAATTAGGCCTGCAGGGGAAAAAAAACTAATTGCAGCCAGCCTGTCTTCCATAGAGGACCTGTATGCAGGTCGTTCTTGACTTGCAACAGTTCGTTTAGTGACTGCTTCAAAATTACAGTGGCACTGAAAAAAGTGACTTATGACTGTTTTTCACAGCTACTACGACTGTTGAATGTTTCCCCATGTTCTGATCCCCATGTTCATGGGATCAAAATTCAGGTGCTTGGCAACTGATTCATACTTATGACCATTGCAGAGTCCTGGCATCAAAGTGATCCCCTCTTTTGACCTTAAGGAGAAGCAACGTCAATGGGGAAGCTAGATTCACTCAACAAACTTATCAACTTGTTCTGACCCAAGCAGGTTCCCAAAGAGCAAACAAAGACAAAGGTAGCAGCCCCCACCTTTTAAGGTTTAATAACGAATTCTGTTCCTTTACAGATAGAAGGCTGTTTTCCACTAATGAGCTCTGACAAGAAAGAGCCTTGCCAAGTTGTTTGTCAAGGCTGCCAAAAACCCAGAGATAAGAACTAATTTACAAAATTCTCCAAACACGAACTATGATGTCCACAAGTTGAGCTTCAGAGCTTCTTTGCTGTCTGCAAAGAACGCTTTTCCAAACCTGGCTTTTATCCTCTTGAGGGAGGGGACATTACCTTGCAGCCTTACTCCCGAGTCGCCTGTGCTGCTGTAATTGTTCTTTCCTCTCTGAGCAATCCTTTGTGCACATGCACTTGACACAGGCTCCTCGGGAACCTCCTCATCACTGCTGCCAGCCCTCACAATCCCTGAAGGCAGCAGTCCACTGCTGGCCCCTCATCTGAGGCCTCGCTCTCCTCAGCCATCTGTACCTGCTGCCGGATAACCACAACACAACTGCAGTGGTCCATTTAACAACCGTGGTAAGAAATGTCACAAAGTGGGACAAGATTCCCTTAAGGAGTGTCTCACTTAACTACTGTCGTAAGTCGAGGACTACTTCCGTTACAAGGAGGGCTGTGGTGATGGGAACACGGTCAGTAGCGAAGCACATGTTGGTGCATCAGTGAGAATACAAGTTTATCAAGTGTGTTTTCATTTACAACAGGGAAGGGGGTCTCCCACCTTGGCAGCGTTAAGACTTATGTCAAATTACAAAAGGCAACTGGACTTTCTTTGCTTTTCCTTGAAGAGGTTTCGCTTCTCATCCAAGAAGCTTCCTTCAGTTCTGACTGAATGGCGGAGGATAGAAGGATTTATTCCTCCACTATTCAGTCAGAACTGAAGGAAGCTTCTTGGGTGAGAAGCGAAACCTCTTCAAGGAAAAATAAAGAAAATCCAGTTGTCCTTTGAAAAAAACATCTTTGGGGACAACCATGACCTGGATTGACTGAGAATCTCTATGGACATTTAGCTGGCCATCAGGTGACACAAAATATTGGAGCCTTGATAAGCCATCTTACATTAAAAAGGTATCTACTTTACACTTTCCCTTGCTTACAGGAATGATAGCAACTCTGTTCCGAATGTTATTAGAACAAGATTCCTCTACTTCATTCCATTTCTGCTCCTCTTTACATTTTTAAAATCTGTGCTGTGCCAAAGAAAGAAAATGCCAGATATGTAGACACGCAAGCTGAACCAGATCCACTGAATAGTGTTAATAGTCAAAGAAAGTCCAGTTGCCTTTTGAAAAAGCTCCTTTGGGGACAACCATGACCTGAATCTCCTCAGATGTTTAAGACTTCAACTCCTAGAATTCTCCAGCCAGCCAGAATTTTGGGAGTTTGAAGTCCACAAGTCTTAAAGTTGCAAATACGATAACGATGCTAGATGCCCCTGTACTCTGCATCTGTTGATCATTAAGCTGAAAATCCCTTACAATTTTTTTTAAAAAAATCTGTACTAACTCCTGGCAAGATTTGGCCAAAATGTTCCCTAACAGGTTGGAGAGATGTGACCATAAACAAGGAACTTTCTTCCATATGTGGTGGACCTGCCCCAAAGCTAAGAAATATTGGCTCAAAATTAAAAATTGGCTAGAAGAAATTACAAAACAAAAAATCGAGATGAAACCAGAGATTGGGTATATTAAGATATCATATTTGTAAAAAACCTTCAATACATTATACTTCATATAATAACTGTGGCCAGAAGTGCTTATGCTCAGAATTGAAAACAAGACAATATTCCTTCTGACACAATGATAATAAAAAAAACGGTTTTAGAATGTGCAAAGATGGCTGGGTTATCAATGGAATTAAAAGAGAAGAATCAAGAGTACTATGAAATTTGGAATTTATGGTACAATTGGTTGGAAGGTACACGCAAAGCTGATAGATGAAGGGCATGTAGGAGCTGTAACAAGATGACATAAATATTGTTTGAAATCTTGTAAATATTTGGTTTAAGTTGAATGCAGAAATAACTACGTAACATATAGTAGCAACGTACATAATTAGAGAGATGTCAATGGGAATGAATACCGATACTGGAACGCTGTAATGAATGGAAATGTGTTTTTTATGATGAAAATATGATTAATAAAATTTATTTATTTTTTAAAAAACCCCTGTACTAAAAGTAACAGCTGTAAACCTCGGATCTGGATGGATTAAAAATAAATAAAATAAAAACTCCAAATCAACCAATTCAAACCCTAACTTCTTCCTTCCATGCCAGACACCGCCTTTGTCCAGATCTCTGCATTAAAATCTATTTTGCCATCTCAGGAGGCTGCCATCCTTTCCTTCAACGGAATCCTTTGTAAGCTGTTTTCATCCGCTAAGCTAGCAGACTTCTACTTCTCTCTTACCTGCACACCGGCGTTTGCATTAGGACAATTCTTGATTTATGGATTCCTGCTGCCGGGATGCAGAAGCTGACTTCCTGGTTGCCATGGAGACTCGGATCTTTGGTTCCATCCTCCCAAACAGCAACATTGGCAGCGGGCCTAACTATCTCACCGCACGATCTTAGATTCGCTTCAAAGGCCAAACACCAGAGAGGTTTCCCCCCCCCCCTCGATATTTTAAATATTTTGATTGGGCTCCCACAGGAAGAAAAAGCAAGAGATGGGGGAAACGTGTGCCCTGGGCTGCCACCTCCGAAGCTTTGCAAGGTCACCCCAAGCTTGGAGGAACAGAGGAGCCGTTACAAATTTGACAAGCGGCTTCAAAGACCCTCTTGCCTACCCCCGCTTGATGCATCATTAACTCTCCACGGGACCACTGGAATTATGCCTTGAGAGAACACTTTGGTTTCTAATTTACTTTGGCCCTGGTTGGGAACCCAAGTCGGTTGCCCCCTCTTAAAACGCTGAATCCAGATGGTGGCAGGTGAAGAAGTCAACAAAGGAGAAGGAAGACAAGCTGGCAACAGGGGAAAAAACAAAAACAAAGCTACCCTGGGGGACGACATATGCTTTCCTTAGGTCTCCAAAAAGGAGGAAAATCCACTACTCAAAGGTGGATTTAGTTTGTAGAGGAATCCACAAATCCTCCCAGACAGCAATGTCTGCATTCTGGACAGAAAGGAGCACTGGTTTGAAAGAATAACAAGGAGGACATCTACGGTAAGATAAAGTCCCTTTCAAATCTGTTATTCTGTATTAAATAGCCGGCTCTCCACAGAGGTGGAGAGATACGACACCAGCCATCACTTCCCGTTTACAACACAGTCCTTTCAGCAATTCCAAAGCAGCTCCACACCCATTTGCACTACTCAGGTGACCCTGAGGTTACAGATAAACCTCCAAGTGGCTTCAAGGACTCTCAGAGGGAGTACTAATGACCAGATGACTGCAAGGCATATAAATCCTTCCTTCCTCTCACCATTCACTCAGAACGGGAAGAAGCTTCTTGGATGAGAAGCGAAACCCCTTCAAGGACAAGCAAAAGGCAGTCTAGTTGCCTTTGAAAAAAGCACCTTTAGGACAACCATGGACCTGGATGACCGAGAATCTCTATAGATATTTTTCTGAAAATGGGAACGCATGGAAAGCACAAGTATAAATCTGGGTGGGACCTCTTGGGAATCAATGCAGGGGTAAGCTGCTACCGGTTCGCACTGGTTTGGGTGAACAGGTATGAACGACGATCAGTTGGCCTTGTCCACCTGCCCCTGCCTAGTCTGTCCTATATTTCCGTGTTTTGCAGCTCAGCTGAGATGCGGCACAGTGAATTGCTGTGCCTCAGCTGTTTTACTCACCGGCGCTGCAGCAGAAGGTATATTTTAGAGTTGTAAATTGGTGGCTGTCAATTGCTGCGCACAAAAAGCGCACACTCACTGAACTGGCTGTTAAATGGGTAGAATCCCAACACTGAATCAATCTCTCAAGAAACACAGCTTTCCTCTCGGATGAATTCTCCAGAACACTCCGGTCAGCGTGTTTGAAAATATAGTGGTCCAATACATCTGGAAAAAATCAGGTTGGGTAAACTGACCTGACCTCTTTTACTTCTATGTACATTAAGCAGCTGCTTCAGAAAAGAGGCCAATAAACAATGGGTTTCTATTGCAGTGAAATCAGATTGCAGTTGGATATCTGGAATTATTTTTTGGGGAAGGGTAAAAGCTGTTCAAACACAGAACAATACTGAACTGGGAAGCAATAGAACCTCAACTTTAAAGAGAGGCAGAATGGCCTTACGGTAGCTTTACAGTTAAGACTACCAGTACGACTTACGACCACAGTGGAGCCCAAATTTCTTGTTGCTAAGTGAGACAATTGTTAAGGGATCTATATTGATGGTTTCCCAGTATGATTTGATTGCTTATTGTACCCTATGACTGTCATTAAGTGTTGTACCTGATGATTCTTGATTCTTGTTGAACGTATTTTTTCTTTTATGTACATTGAGAGCATTTGCACCAAGACAAATTCCTTGTGTGTCCAATCACACTTGGCCAATAAAGAATTCAATTCAATTCAATTCAATTCAATTCAATTCAATTCAATTCAATTCAATTCAATTCAATTCAATTCAATTCCTATTCCTATCCTTTCTAGCTTGAAATTCTAGGATTCATGGGCACTCTCATAAAATCACTACTCTGGTCGGTGTGACCAACAATAAATCCATTTAGCACAAGGCAGACTGATGAAGTTGTGTGCTACCACAAAGTTTCTGCTTTGTTTTTTTGTGTGTATGTGTGTGTGTAAATGGGCATTTTCACAGTGCTGGATTACAGCCATCTGTAGACTTCTTTCTAAAAATGTCTCCAAAATATACACGAGATCCAGAAGGTTTCTTGGAAACGAAGCTTAGGTGTGAGGCTGGCGCTGTTTTGGGCAGTATTCTAACCTTGAAAAACAAAAGGCTTTTTATTACAAGAGTAAAAAATGTGGTGGATGTAAAATATAGTATAGGTCCATGATGGTGAACCAATGGTAGGCGTGCCACAGGTGGCACGCAGAGACATTTGTGCCGGCATGTGAGCTGCAGGTAAACTTACCTCACTGCGCATGTGTGAGCCTCCCAGCTGATTTTCAGGCCTTTTTCGGCCTGCCAGAGGCTTGAGGGAAGCCTCTGCAGGCTTTTCAGGCCGAAAAATAGTGTGAGAAATGGTCATAAGTCACTTTTTTTCAGTGCCTAAGTTGAGGATCTCCTGCACGCTTTAAGACAGGTGTGTGGTGAACCAATTGCAACCCAAGGGTTATCCTTCATATCAGAAACTTAAAAACACATGAAAGAATCTCGCATGGCTTCTTGTATATTGATGTCAGCCCACTCCTCTGGCAAGCCTTGGGTTGAGGACTGGGCAATGTATAATAATACCCTGGGTGGAAGGCAGTGTGTTGACAAGTTGTGAACGGAAAGTGCAGACAGATATTCCATGTAAAGAGCGCTGAAAGTGGTTTGAAGGCACATTTTTTACCCTGAGAACAGATTCTGGAATGCAACAGCTGTGCATCAAACCACCGTCAATGCACTTTCGGGCTTATGCCTGTCTTCACCCGCAGAAAAATATTTGGCTGAGGAAGAACTTTTTTAAAAAAAAAGGTTCTGTCAAATTTGTTAGCTGGAAACCAAAACTTCCTGTAAGACAGCAGATGTCTGCTGGGAAGCTGGTAAGTTTCTATCCGGGGCTGATAAACCAAGATTAATACCACCATATAGTGGTATTTGGTAAGACCACACTTGCAGTATTTGCATCCAGTTTTGGGTTTCACAAAAACAGATCATGCCAAACAAATCTTATTTTGTTCTCTGACAAAGGGACTCAAATTGGTGGACTGGCGAAATGCTGTGGGCATAGTATACTTGGATTTCAATAAGGCATTTGACAAAGTAGACCACAACCTACTTCTTGATAAATTAGAAAAATGTGGAACAGATAGCATCACTACTAGGTGGATTTGTAACTGGCTGACAAATTGCACTCAAGGAGTAGTCCTGAATGGAACTACATCTACATGGAAGGAAGGAAGCAATGGGGAACCCCAAGGTTCCTTTGTAGACCCAGTACTTTTCAACGTCTTCATAAAAGATTTAAATGAGGGAATAAAGGGGGAAACTCATCAAATTTGCAGATGACATGAAACTGGCAGGAAGAGCCAACACCCACAAAAGATAGACTCAAGATCCAGGTGGATTTGAACACTGGGCCCTAGCCTACAAAACAAAATTCAATGCACAGAAAAATAAGATTTTACACTCAGGCAAGAAAAAACAAATTTACAGATTAGGTAAAACCTGGCTCAATAGCAGTAACTGCCTGAGGGAATCTTGAATTCCTAATGGACAATCATTCAAATACGAGCCAGCAGTGAAGTATAGCAGTAGAGAGAAGAGCAACCAGGATGATTAGTGGACTGGAGGCTAGAACATACGAAGAACGGTTACAGGGACTGGGCTTGGCTAGTCTAGTGAAGAGAAGGACCAGGGGAGACAGGATAGCAGTCTTCCAATATTTGAGGGGCTGCCACAGAGAGGCAGGATTCAATCTATTTTCCAAGACACCTGAAGGCCAGACAAAGAACAATGGATGGAAACCGATGAAGGAGAGATTCAACCTGGAAATAAGGAGAAACTTTCTGATAGTGAAAATAATCAACCTATGGAACAGAAGTTTCCTTCAGAAGTTGTGGGAGCTTCATCACTTGAGACTTTCAAGAAGAGATTGGACTGCTATTTGTCAGAAATGGTGTAGGGTCTCCTGCTTGGACAGGGGGTTGGACTAGATGATCTACAAAGTCCCTTCCAACTCTGATGATCAGTTATCTGCGTGCGGCAAGCAGCAGCCCAAAAAGCCAATGCAATCTTAGGTTGGTTGCATTAATAGAGAGACAGAATCAAGATCGTGTAAAGTATTAGTACCATCTTATAAAGCCTTTGTAAGATGACAGTTAGAATACTGCATCGAGTTTTGGTCATCGTATTATAAAAAAGATGTTAAGACTCTAGAAAGAATGGGGAGAAGAGCAACAAATATGATTAGGGGGCTGGAGGCATACAAAGAACAGTTGCTGGAATTGGGTATGTCTAGTTGAATGAAAAGAAGAACTTGGGTGACATGATGGCAGTGGTCCAATATTTGAGGGCCTGCCACAAAGAAGAAGGGGGTCAACCTATTCTCTAAAGCAATAAGCAATGGATGGAAACTAATCAAGGAAAAGGAAGTGTACATGCAACACACACACACACGCACACACAAAACTAGTGAATCTTTGGTCACACCGTTGTGATTCCCATCTTGAGTCTCTTTAACCATAATTTGCAGCCACCCCTGGTTCTGCAATTGCTACAAACCCTTTACTTTACCACGTCCCACCGATAATATCTAGGCATAATACACGAAATTGTCTGCTATAACATCTTGCCTGTCAATGACTTCTTCAAATTCAATCACAATAATACATGGGCAAACAACCGATACAAACTCAAGGTAAACCACTCCAAACTCGATGGCAGAAAATGCGACTTTAGCCACAACAGAATGGTCAACGCCTGGAACGCCCTACCAGATTCCGTATTTACAGCCTCAACCCCTCACATCTTCAACCTCAAACTGTCTACCATGGACCTCACCCCATTCCTAAGAGGTCCTTAAAGGGGGCGTGCATAAGCGCACCAGCGTGCCTACAGTTCCTGTCTTACTGTCCCCATTTATCTGTACTTACTCCCTTTGTTCATGTTTATGTTCATACCTATTCGTTATCTTGTACATGTTGGACAAACAAATAAAATAAAATAAAATAAATAAATAAATATGCAGCACCTTTATTTCCAAATAATGCACACGTATTCTTCTATTTATGAACTGGTCATTTCGAAGTTACGACGGTCCTACCACCGGATTTGAAGTTCCTATAGCCAGCCCCACCCCCTGCAGTCACATGACTAGTCAGCAACATGGCGGTCTTTAGAGCTGATTGCACTGTGCCAAGGTCACATTTTAGGACAATTTTGCCAAAAACTTACATTTCCAGGTTTAGGCAAAGCTGCATTGTCCCTTGATCAGTTCGCGTGAAACCCATTGCAAAAAAAGGTCATAAAATCAGGTCGGTCACATTTTATGACCGTCACGACTTATGACCGTGATGGGTAGGCTCCATTGTGGCCATAAGCCGAGGATGATCTGTGGATGAAGGGTTTAAAATTTACACTAAATTATAATCTAAAAGAAAATTTCCGTAAGATGATGCATCACTGATACTTCACACCAGATATTAGTTTAACAGAATAACAGAGTGGGAAGGGACCCTGGAGGTCTTCTAGTCCAGCCCCCTGCTCAAGGAGGAAGCCCTACAACATTTCAGAACAATGGTTATCCAACATCTTTTTAAAAACTTCCAGTGTTGGAGCATTTACAACTTCTGGAGGCAAGTCGTTCCATTGGTTAATTGTTCTCACTGTCAGAAAATTTCTTCTTTTTCTCGATTGCTTCTCTCCTTGGTTAGTTTCCATCCATTGCTTCTTGTCCTGCCTTCAGGTGAATAGCTTAACTCCCTCTTCTTTGGGGCAGCCCCTGAGATATTGGAACACTGCAATCATGTCATCCCTGGTCCTTCTTTTCATTAGATTAAAAAGATAAAGGTTCCCCTCTCACATACGTGCTAGTTGTTTCCGGCTCTAGGGGTTCATCTCTGATTCAAAGCTGTCCGAAGACGTCTCCGTGGTCATGTGGCCGGCATGACTAAACACCGAAGGTGCACGGAACGCTGTTCCCTTCCCACCAAAGGGGTCCCTATTTTTCTACTTGCATTTTTTAATGTGCTTTCGAACTGCTAGGTTGGCAGAAGCTGGGACAAGGAACGGGAGCTCACTCTGTTACGTGGTTCTAGGGATTCGAACCGCCGAACTGCCAACCTTTCTGATCGACAAATTCAGCATCTTAGCCACTGAGTTCCTATTAAGATGAATAAAAGTAGATCAAATCAATGTTGGAAGTGTAAAAGTATAGAAGGGACTTTTTACCATCTAGGATGGACACGTGATAAAGCAAAAAAATAAAATAAACTGGAGTATTATTCACACTTTAATGCAGAAATTTTTTGAAAATGGAGATAAAAATGAATCCAGAACTTTTCCTTTTGGGCCTAATGGAAAAAGACCCGGAGAAAAACAAAATTGGAACTTTGCTACTATATATGTTGACTGCAGCAAGACTATTTATCGTACGCAGAAAAACGGAAGGACCCTTTGATTCCTACCATGGACGAATGTTTGCAGAAGTTGATGGAATTGGCTGAAATGGCAAAACTGACTACTTTGATTAAAGAAAACAACACTAGTACTTTTGTTTCCATGTGGAAACCGCTTCTGAACTTTGTGCTTGATGTGGAAAAGAATGAAAATCTAACTTTGGGTTTTACCGATTAGACTGACAGATCTTTATAGAAATGGTTTGTTCATAGTATTATGAAAAAGCAAAAAGTTGTGATTTGATGTTAATGCCTTATTTTACTGCAACTGAGAGAGTTGGACGTCAATGCTTCTTTTTCTTTTCTTATCTTTCCTCACTTCTCTTTCCCTTCCCCCTCCCACTTTTTAAAAATTTACTTTGTATTTTATAATGCTTTATAACTCAATAAAAATGTTGACAGTAAGTCAAAGATGAGCTGTATCTTCCCATTTTTCATCTTAAAAACAAAAAAACAGTACAACTGGTTCAATCGCGACACAGTTGTGGGTCCTTTGATACAACTTTTTCCTGAAGAAAACCCTTGGCTCTTTTTTGGTCTTTCCAAATGGAACATGTCAACTGGCATATTATTCTCTGCCGAGCCATCTCTTGCTTTTTAAAAATTCCATTACGCCATTCATTTGCAGCACAATACACCTCAAAACATTAGCGGGGTCAGGTTATTTGCATTTTGATTACTATCTTGAATAAAGAGCGCGGGAAAGACGTATGATATCCTGGAAACCCTCTTTTGAAAAGGGGGGGATGAAACGGGGTTGCCCACAAACCGATCACTTATAGCTATATCTTTCTTTGATGCCCACAGGAGAGCCTGGAATTAGCATTCTATAAATATAACAAAGAACAAAATAATAATTCTTCTTCTTCTTCTTAAAGGAAGGCCGATTCGGCTTCGTGACAATTTTAAATTGACTTTTAAAATATAGATAGCGCAACCCTTAAATTTCACATTCCCATAAATACCGCAGCATCCTCACCTGCCAAGGAAAACTAATAAGAACACCTGAGCTTTAAAGATGAATCTATCTCTGCAGCATAGGATGGAAAACCAACGGCACTAACATTTGCTTAAACAAATCATGGTTTTGCTAAATTAATCGCCAAGACACTAAGCATGAAGCAATGGTTTCACTCCTTTATGCATCTGGATTGCAAAATCAGATTGATCCCTAGATGGCAGCAGAGAATGAGTTTTGTGGGTGACTTTACTGCCATCTACTATCTCTCTGGATGTCTGCAGTCCAGATATTGTAGATTTACAAGGACAAGAGTTGGATTCTTACATCTTGCTAAACCTAGTCCAAACAAATGGCATGAGGTGAGAGATGCCCTGGTTAGTGGTTATTCTTTTTCTTTCAGGAACAAGACATGAAGAACGTAACTAATATTGGATTTCTCCTCTGTATAAAATGGCAATTAGTTATTTTGTTTGAGTTTTCCCTCAGTATGACGTGGCAGAATGGTTTGTATTGTTGTTACTCGTTGTACTGTTATTATGGTAGTGTTTATTTTGAGGTATGACTACTCATGATCGAAGCACCGTCTAAAAGATAGACAAATATAGATGATCGATAGATAGATATAGATAATAGATGATAGACAGTCAGATAGGCAGACAGATGATTGATAGATAGATGATATATAGACAGAGATAGGCAGGCAGGCAGACAGAGATAGATAGATAGGCAGGTAGGTAGCAGGCAGATAGATAGACATGGAGATAGATATAGAAGATAGATAGATATTAGTTAGATAGATAGATATAGATAGACAAACAGTCACACAGACAGAAATGAAGATATATAGATATGCATGATAGAGATAGATAGATAAACAGAGATAGATAGACAGGCAGACAGGCAGGCAGATAGAAATGGGGATAGGTATAGATGATAGAGATAGATAGAGATAGACAGACAGACAATCAGTCAGGCAGACAGATAGAAATGAAGATATATAGATATAGATGATAGAGATAGATAGACAAAGATAGATAGATAGGCAGGAAGATACAGTGAGAGATGTTAGAAAGATGACAGATAGACAGACATAGATAGACAGGCAGGCAGACAGAAATGGAGATAGATATAGATGATAGATAGATAGATAGATAGATAGATAGATAGATAGATAGATAGATAGATAGATAGATAGGCAGGCAGGCAGGCAGGCAGGAAAGCAGGCAGGCAGCAGGCAGGCAGCAGGCAATCATGGTTTTGCTTATGGTTTCTAAAACTCTAAATATCTGGGGGCCAAATCTCTAAAGGATTCCATTTTCCAATTGTGCACAATGTTTGAGTTGGGCAGCTACACAAATGTTCCATCTCAGTAAATACGAATCTGCTGGGTTCCCTTTTGCGGAGACCTTGAATGCCTGAGGCTCATGAAGTTGGCAAGGGTCTATTCCAGACCTCTTTCCAAGTTAAATTAATTTGGGGTTTGTTTTTTTTAATCGGTTCCTTTCAGCCTTCTGCCATATACCTTAAAACAAACACATCACGGTTTGTAAAAATCCCAATTTTACATAACTATTGTATTTCTAAATAATCTCTATTGCTTTTTTTGTACCATTATGATCAGCTGTGAGGGGTTCTTACTCACCGCAAGGTGAAACATATGTCTAAATAAACCATGTATGTACAGGAAGTCCTCGACATGAGCCCAAAATTTATGTTGCTAAGCGAGACATATTAGGTGAGTTTTGCCTCATTCTACAACCTTTCTGTTCCGACCATAACGTGGGAATTGCTTGACAATTATCATTTTCGCACAACGGCTAACACCAAAAAGGTAATAAACTCAGGTTAGTCACCTGGGTGACTTGATTTATCACTGTCATGACTTATGACCCTAAAGGGCAGGTTCTATAATGGCCGTATATGTTCTGACCCAAACCTTGTTCCAAGGAAACAAACACCAAACAGAGATAAAAGCAAAACCTTTTAATGCTTCTCTGCAAATTCTGTTAATTCACGGTTAAAAGGCTATTAAAATGAATTGTCTCTGATAAGAACGAGCCTTGCCAAGGTTGTCCAAGGCCGCCAGGAACACTAGATAAAGTTACTAAGAACTATTTCAAACACAAAGAGTCTCCAAACACCGACCAAGATATTCCGAACGTCCACAAGGCTTGAGTGCAAAAACTTCTTTGCTTCCTGCAAAGAACTCTGGTTTCTCAGCTGGCTTTTATCTCTTGAGGGAGGGGCCAATGCCTTGCAGCCTTACTCCTGAGTCGCCCGTGCTGCTGCAGCTGCTCTTTCCTTCGAGCAGCCTTGCGCACTCACGCACTGGGCACGGGCTCCTCGGGGGACTCTTCATCACTGCTGCCAGCCTCCACAATCTCTAAAGGCAGCACTCCACTCCCTGATGGTCCTGGCCCCGTCCCTACATCACACGTAGGCCCCTCATCCGAGTCCTCGCTCTCTGAGACCTCAGCTGTCCATACCTGATGCTGGTGAACCAGAACAGTATATCAAGGACTACCTGTACAATCTATGTATGAAATACACAATGGCCTCAACCAAAACCACATGAACTCCCCTCACGAAATGCTGCTCTGACAAACACACAACAGGGCATTTGAAGGAGGAGGATGCCATCATGTGTACGTCATTCCCATCTGTCTGTGGTGTTCATACACTCGCACAGGAATTCATAGGCCGATATCATATGAAAATATGCTTTTGTAATAAAGATTGCAATGTATTTTGCTTCCCTTCCCTCTTCTGTTAGCTTTCCTCTCTTTCCCTTCCCTTCCTTTCATTTCCCCTTCTTCTATATCTCCTTTCTCCTTCCCTTCTTTTTATCTTCCCTTTCCTTTCTCTTCCTTTCCCCTTCTTTTGTTGTTTCCTTTCTCCTTCTCTTCCCTTCTCTCTCTTTTCTTTTTTGCATCTGAGTATATAAGGGGTTGAAGTCTGTATTTGTTTTTCCTGGAATAAAACACATTACGTTAGCTTCATGAAAGTCAGCTACATTTCCCTTGCTCTTACAATGTCCTTTCGGAAATCTTTATAGTCCTCTTTCTGAAGAGGAGGGAGGGGAAGAGAGAGAAGGAGGGAGGGAGGGAGAGAAAGGGAAGGAGGCAAAGGGAGGGAGGGATGGAGAGGGAAGGAGGGAGAGAGGGCTGGAGAGAAAGGAAAGGAGGTAGAGGGAGGGATAAAGAGAGGGGGAAGGAGAGGGAAGGAGGGAGAGAAAAAGAGGGAATGAAGAGAGAGAGGGAAGGATGGAGAGGGAAGGAGTGAGAGAAAGAGAGAGGGAGGGCTGGAGAGAAAGGGAAGGAGGCAGAGGGA
>NW_020769372.1:5350105-5368195 GCF_900518735.1 Pseudonaja textilis | reverse complement strand
GGCTTGGCTCAGTGGGCGTGGCTTGGTGGGCGTGGCAGGGAAAGGTTACTGCAAAATCCCATTCCCTACCCACCCTACTAACCTGCTCCGTTCTCCTGTGCAGGGCAACCAAAAAAGACCCAGCCGATCAACTGGGACTCAATGGGAGGCAGAGAATAGATGGGAGCGGGGCAGGTCAGAGGTGGGATTTGCCAGTTCTCCGAATTACTCAAAATTTCCGCTACCGGTTCTCCAGAACTGGCCAGAACCTGCTGAAGACCACCTCTGCATCGTGTAATTGCAAAATCCAGAATTCCTAACCAGCACGACAGTCCCAGAACTTCTGGGAAGATGCAAAAGAAGCCTTATTATTGTTATTTTTTTCCAGTAGAATTTGCCGCTTTGTAAATCCTACGGAAAAAAAAAAATTGTAGCAAACTCGCTGTCCATATTATCTCTCCCTAAGAAACTTTAGGTCCGTTTTGGCTGTTTATGATGCCTATAATATGAAATGGCGCCATTTGTGCCATCAAACTCCTCTCTTCTTTCCGAGGCAATATGATTTCACTGCTTTTTCTTTTTAAAGAGTGTTAAAGGGCAAAAAAAAAAGAAAAAAAAAGAGAGAGAAGTCCACTCAGTATTAATAGTCCTGGATTAAATGTAACTTAGCCTCTGTTGTCTCATCTCTAAGCCTGCGGAGCTCCGAGCATGGCATAAACGTTTTATGTCTTCATCGCAACGCGTAGCATGTGATGCCTGCTGTGGGAATCCTGGTCTTTGCATACTTCTTCATTTTGGCCCTTTGGTTTGCATTCTTTGCTGCTGTCCGAACAGGGGAGACAAATATTCCTGGACTTGCCAAATGATCCAGTTATTTAACTGGAATGGTTTCCACAGATTATTTATCATTCATGCTGGGCTCTCTCGGCAGGGGGCGCTGCTGAGTCCAAGGTTTGGGTAAACCCACCTGTGTGTAGGCATTTCAACCAGGTTAATCTGGTCGCCAGGTGTGATTAACCCCATCTGGTATGTTCAGGGCCTCCTGACTTTGGGACAATCACTAGGAGACTGTGAGTTCTAGTCCTGCCTTAGGCAGGAAAGCCAGCTGGGTGATTTTGGGCCAATCACAAAGAGACAGTGAGTTCTAGTTCTGCCTCAGGCATGAAAGGAGGCTGGGTAACTTTGGGCCAATCACTAGGAGACTGTGAGTTCTAGTCCCACCTTAGGCAGGAAAGCCAGCTGGGTGACTTTGGGCCAATCACAAGGAGACAGTGAGTTCTAGTTCTGCCTTAGGCATGAAAGGAGGCTGGGTGACTTTGGGCCAATCACTAGGAGACTGTGAGTTCTAGTCCCACCTTAGGCAGAAAAGCCAGCTGGGTGACTTTGGGCCAATCACTGGGAGACTGTGAGTTCCAGTCCCACCTTAGGCAGGAAAGCCAGCTAGATGATTTTGGGCCAATCACTGGGAGACTGTGAGTTCTAGTTCTGCCTTAGGAATTGAAAGGAGGCTGGGTGACTTTGGGCCAATCACAAGGAGACAGTGAGTTCTAGTTCTGCCTTAGGAATTGAAAGGAGGCTGGGTGACTTTGGGCCAATCACTCGGAGACTGTGAGTTCTAGTTTCACTTTAGGCAGGAAAGCCAGCTGGGTGAGTTTGGGCTAATTACCAGGAGAAAGTGAGTTCGAGTTTCACCTTAGGTATGAAAGCAGCTGGGTGATTTTAGGCCAACCACTGCCTCTCAGCCCTAGCAAGTAAAGCAATGGCAAACCACTTATGGGAAACCTTTGGAAAAAAACTGCAAGGATGTGCAGTTCACTCAGACATCAATGAACAGAAGAAAAAAAAGAGAAAATATCATTTCTTCAGGCAGCTACTCTAAGGATCTTTTCCCACAGTCCTGTAACAACAACTGTGCCTGAATTTAATGTCTGTTTTCTGTACTCGGGCCCCAAAGACCAAAACCACAGCGTAGTTTCAAACAGCTGGTCTAAAATATGTACCTTGCAAGCAACTAATTTAACTCATCAAACAGAGACCTGAAGACAGGAAGAAAATAATAATAATAGTAAAGATGATAAAAGACAGCCTAACATCATGCACCTGAGCTCTGCGGTTATTGTGCACGGATATCCTGAGAAAACCTTCCAGTTTATTGACAAGGCAGAAGTCATTTGTACCGGGGACAGCATCGCAAACAAGCAGCATTTTTGTTTAAAACTCGGACAAGAGACAGATGCTCAGAAGGGTCAAAGTTTAGGCTTCAATGGGAATGATGGCGGCCGGCAAGGATGTCTTCCTTGCATGTTAAACAGGGAAAAACCTTGAAAACATCCTCCTGGCTCTGGGAACCTGAAGAAAATTAGAAGGAGGCCAATAGGCGGGGATGGTGGAAATAAGTACGCAACGACGCTTAAGAGATTTAGAGGAAGCCCCGGAATCGTTGCAAACTCAGCCAAGCAGGTTCATTAAAACTGCTGGCTGGAATCCGGGGGTTAAAATAATAGGCAACATATTTACTGGGCGTTGTTGAAATCCACCTGGAATGGAACCAGTATCAGACCCTAGAATGTTGGTGGTGGTGGTGGTGGGTGGTGGTGACGGGGAACCCAGAAGAGAGGATCGGGTTAAATAAATAAGACCTGAGTGAAATTAGGTGGAAAAGCGGGGCTGTGATTCTGCATGGCAAGGAAAATGCATGGAGCGTGACCCTGGTTGGCCGCAGCTGGGAAGAAATTCAAAGTGTGTGTGTGTGTGCTAGAGAGAGAGAGGGAGGGAAGGAGGGAGAGAATGAGAAGGAGGGAGGGGGAGAGGGAGGGAGAGAGAGAGATTAGACACTAAATAATTAGCCTTTCACCATCATAAAAGTTGTTCCACCCTTTTCCTTACCATAAATTTGGGGAAATAAATTCTTGCCCATCAAATTGAATGGGAACTGATATGAGAAATCACACGGAGGGAGGGAGGAGGGAGAGAGAGAATGAGAAGGAGGGAGAGAGGGAGGGAGAGAGAGAGAGAAAGAAGGGGGGATGGAGAGGGAGGGGAGAGAGAGAGAGAGAGAGAGAAAGAGAGGGATTGTGTGTTTGTGTCTTTTCATCCTGGAATGGCCCAGCCAGGCTGAACAGAGTTAAAATGCTGCAGGAATTACCTCTGAAGGCCAAACGAACAAGACGGATTTGCAGGAACAGAAAAGTCATTTCAAAAGGCCACCGAAGCATCAAACTCACGATTCTAGAGGTGGGCGACTCTGTTATAAGCGGCCACAAACTCCATTGCACAACTGGGCAGGACTTTTGCAATCTGCTTTGGTTGTCCACGTGAGGCAGATTTTCATCATTTGCACCAACAATGCAAGGATGCATGACATCACCTCTCCCATGTTTTGTATATACGTGCGTGGCGATACGCCAAAGAGCAGCGTGCCAGAAAGCCTGAAGTTTAGAAAAGGCACAGGTAATCCTCAAATTACGACTGTAATGGAGCCTGCCCATCAATCAGAATAGAGCTGGAAGGGGCCTTGGAGGTCTTCTAGTCCAACCTTCTGTGCTCAAGGTAGGAAACCTTATGCCAACCCAGCCAAATGGTTGTCCAGTCTATTTTTCAAAACCTCCAACAATGGAGCACCCACAATTCCAGCAGGCAGGTTTATTCCACCAATTAATTGTTCTCACTGTCTGAACATTTCTTCTAACTTCTAGATTGGATTGATAGCATTCTGCAGTGGTCAGAACACAGCACTGCAGGCTACTTCTGCCGACTGCCAGCTGCCTGCAATTTGGCAGACTGAGCCTCACCAGGCTCAAGGTTGACTCAGCCTTCCATCCTTCCGAGGTGGGTAAAATGAGGACCTGCTGGCTCATATTTAGCTGGTTGTCCAGTAAGACTCCAAGATCCCTCTCACCATTACTGCTATTGAGCCTGGTTTCACCCAGTCTGTATGTGTCCTTTGGGTTTTTCTTCTGAAAACCAACTTCTGAAAGCAAGCTGTTCCACTGGTTATAAGCCCATCATGGTGGCAACTCATAAAACACAGAAAGGGTTCATTATCCACCCATTCCTGCTGCTCCTCAATATTATCTTGGTCTGTCCGTACTGGAGACCCCCAAGAAGAATTCCTTGCTTCTCCACCCCATAATACAGGGGGTGTCAAACTCGATTTCATTGAGGGCCGCATCAGGCTTGTGTTTGACCTTGGGGGCTTGGAGTGGGTGTGGCCAGCTTGATGTCACTCATGTCGGGGGCACCTTTGTCGGCCTGAGCGCTCTGCCAGTGAAAACGGGCTCCCGAGCTCCGTTTTCGGCTGTGACGGCCTCCTGCAACCTTCTGCCAGCGAAAACAGAGCTTGGGAGGACCGTTTTTGCCGGCAGAGGCAACCGCGGGTCGGTCCTTCACTGTTTCTAGGAAGGCCCTGTGGGCCAGATCTAAGCACCCCAGGGGCCGGATCCGGCCCCCGCGTCTTAAATTTGACATCCCCGCCAAAATAGACCCTCCCATTTTTATGTTCAGCGTAGGCTAAGCCAGTGGTGGCTAACCTTTTGGGGCTCCTGTGCCAAAAATTGTGCGCATGCTCGCATGCGCCAGCACCCAGAAGGCAATGTGTGCCCCCCATGCTGCCTACACATGCGTGTGTAATCCCCACCCACCCACACCATTCCCTTACCTGCACTGCACCTCACAGCTGATTTTCGGCTGGTTTAAGGCTTTTTTTCGGCCTCCCAAAGGCTTGAGGAAGACTTCTGCAGGCTTTGCAGTCTGAAAACTAGCCCCGTTTTGTCACTTCCGGTATTTTTGGAAAAACAGGAAGTGATGAAACGGGGCTACTTTTTCGGCCTGCAAAACCTCAAAAAGACCTCAAACCGGCCGAAAATCAGCTGTGAGGCACACACTTGCCTGCAGCTCGCATGCTGACACAAATGGCTCCGTGTGCCATCTGTGGCATGCATGCCATAGGTTCGCCATCACGAGGCCAAGCACTCAGGACTAAACCCAGCATTAAATCTCTTACAAGCGTCAGGCTGGGCACTGACACCGTTAAAAGCCGGGAGAGCATTTTTCACAAACGCAGTTAAAAAAATAAAATAAAAATCCAAGTGAAACACGGCGGCTAAATTTAGTGCTGTTGCGCCCTTCTCCCCCTTTCCCGGGCTCAGTTGCCAAATTGCGCTGTGCATTTCCCATCATCTGGGAAGTAAAAACGGGGCATTAACGGACCCCTCTGATTGGGGGGTGGGAAGAGAGAGAAAAAGACACATGATTTATAACCACGGTTTTCACTGACCCTCCAGTGCTGGGGAACTAAGCGATTCTCCACTTTTAAAACAATCACCTATTGATTTTGGGTGGGTGGGCGGGGGTCCTTTCAGCTTTAAACAAGCCTTCGCCAAACAGCTCCGCTCATTGACCATTCTGCCGGCTTGAAGAATAATTGGTATTCAAGGGAAGTTTAATCAACATATAGCTGACTTCAACCCCCAGTTGGGTGGGGGTGGAGGATCCAGGCATTTCTGTAATTATTTTAAAGTGTTCGGTCTTTTTTTTTAAAAAAAAAAAATCCTTTTTTCCCCCCAGCCTTTTGTTATATTTTGTTATGCAAAGAGGAAGCGAGGATCCCATAAATGAACCGAGCAACGCAGTATTGCATGATACCATGGAGTCCTTTCGAAAAAAAGAGAAATTTGTTTTTTAAATAAACTTGTCATTGTGGAGATTGTCCCCACTTGGCTGAAAATGGAACTACAGGAAGTCCGGGACTTATGACGGGTTGCTCAGGGACTGTTTGAACCTCTCCAGGGATATTACATTACTTGGTAATGAAACATCTGCAAGTAAACCACCAAGCTCAGAGAGCACCAAGGACTCCACAGTCATCTTCCTCCTCTTCTTCACAAACCCCACTCCCTTCTAGTACTGATAATGTTACCTAGTTGGATATTGAAATGTCTGCAATAAAACCACCAAGCTCAGAAAGCACCAAGGACCTCATTATTCAACCTGTTCTCCAACTATCTTCTTCTCTTGATACCAAATCTTAGAGAGATGTTAGATCTTAGGCCCCTTTCTAAAGAGGTCAAACAAGAAGACCTCACCATCTCTCTGGTCCAATAGTTCTTTACTGAATTGTTCTTATAGGGGAATGCTTGAATTGTTCTTATACACTCTTCTCAACTTGCAAGCTTTTGTTTAGCCATCATTTGAACTTACCACACACTGAAAAAAGTGACTTATGGCTGTTTTTCACCTACGAGCATTGCAGCATCCCTATAGTCACTTTATCAAAAATCGGACACCTGGCAACCGTCTTATATTTATGATGGTTGCAGTGTCCCAGGGTTATAGAATTACCTTTTGCAATTTTCTGACAAGCCAAGTATATGGAGAAACCTGATTCACTTAATGTAGGCAAGAAAAACCAAAAGTGCACATACAGACTGGGTGAAACCAGACTCAATGGCAGGAACTGTGAGAGGGATCATGGAGTCTTAGTGGACAACCAGCTAAATAGGAGCCAGCAGTGTGCAGCAGCCGGCAAAAAAGCTAATGCAATCCTAAATTGTATTAACAAAAGGATACAATCGAGATCAAGAGAAGTACTAATACCACTCTGTAAAGCCTTAGTAAGACCACGCCTAGAGTACTGCATCCAGTTTTCTTCACCGCATTATAAAAAAGATGTTGAGACTCTAGAAAAAATACAGAGAAGAGCAACCAGGAGGATTAGGGGACTGGAGACTAAATATACGAAGAACGGTTGCAGGAACTGGGCTTGGATAGTCTAGTGAAGAGAAGGACCAGGGGAGACAGGATAGAGGTCTTACAATATTTGAGGGGCTGCCACAGAGAGGAGGAAGGGGTCAAGCTATTTTCCAAAGCACCCGAAGGCCAGATGAGGAATAACGGATGGAAAGTGAACAAGGAGAGATTCAACCTGGAAATAAGGAGAGATTTTCTGACAGGGAGAACAATCCACCCATGGAACAGAAGTTGCCTTCAGAAGTTGTGGGAGCTTCATCCCTGAAAGCTTTCAAGGAAAGATTGGACTGCCATTTGTCAGAAATGGTCTAGGGTCTCCCGCTTGGTTGGACTAGATGACCTACAAGGTCCCTTCCAACCCTGTTAATCTGTAATAATCATGTTACTAAGTGAACAACTGCAGGGATGTACTTCACAACTGTGGCAAGAAGGGCATAAGAGGAGACAGGACAAATGAATGGAAGCAATCGAGGGAAACAACCTAGAACTAAGGAGAAATTTCCTGACAGTGAGGACAATTAATCTGTGGAATTGCTTTCCTCCAGAAATTTTGGGAGCTCCATCACTGGGTTTTGTTTGGTTTTTTTGAAGAAAAGACAGGACAACCATTTGTCTGAAGTGATATAAGGTCTCCTGCTTGAGCAGGGGGTTGGACTAGAAGACCTTCAAGGTCCCTTCCAACTCTGTTATTTTGTTGTTCCAGTCAATGGAACAGGCCTGCAGCTAAAAAGGCTGTAAAAACGGTTTCCCGAAAATGACTGATTTTGCCTTTACCTGAATTGCCATGGAAACCTGGAAGAGTGCCAACAAGGAAAAAAAAGAAAACATATCTTTGTGGTAAATGCTGGCAAGGAACTCGACTTACGGCAACAACAATGGAGCCCCAAATTTGTTGTCGCCAAGTGAGACGTCTGGTTAAGGTGAATTCTGCTCCATTTTATGACCTTTCTTGGCACAGTTCTGAAGTGAGTCACTGAAGGTGCTCACTTAGTGACACGGTTGTGAAGTGAAATCTGGCTTCCCCATCGACTCTGCTTGCCGGAAGGTCGCAAAAAGGGACATTGCAAACCATCATAAACGTTGAGTCAGTTGACAAGCATCCGAATGTAAATCACGTGACGCTGGAGAGGCTGCAACGATCGTAAATTGTGAAAAATGGTCACAAGTCACCTTTTTTCAGCGCCATTGCACCCTCGGTCACTAAACGAACTGTCATAAGTCAAAGACCACCTGTGCTGATCCCCACACTTCCCCTAAAGTAGGGCTGGAAAGTCCTATTGCTCTCTACCTACCAGGTTTAATCCACACTCCTCAACTTAAAACGAGCATCACGTCATTATTATATAATCTCAATATATATATAAAAGTGAAATACCCCTCACACATTATCATAAAATCTCCAGAACCGTAAAGCCTACAAACTTGAAATTTGGCCCATATGTTCCTCTTGGCTTCTAGGTGCTCACTAAGAAAGGATTTTTCAAAATGACTATCAGAACGTTAGTATTTCCTATATTATTGTTATTGTTATTGTTATTGCTGTTGTTGTTATTATTATTATTATTATTATTATTATTATTAACAACATGCTCTGATGCTAAGGAGTTCTACTCTCCCTCCCCACCTGAAAAGAAATCTCTTCCAAATGCAAAACGCAAGCAGAGGAGGAGTTTCAGTTTCACAGCAGCAACCAGCTTTAGTCCAGAACAGTTGAGCTAAGCCACGCCCAGGCTCCTTGCTGTCTCCTTGCTCACACAGCAGATACCGCTTCAGTTTCCAAACAGCCCTCAACTCTCTCACACACTGACAGGATGCTAGCCAGATGAATACCGATGGATGCTGGTAGGCAGAAGCAGATTCCCCGCCCCCCCTTATTTTCCTCCCCAAAAACTAAGCCTGATGACATAGTTTCGTTGCGAAGCAAGCTGGTAATAACGATAAAAAGAGACTGGGGTATTTTTTTTTTCCTTCCCTTCCTTTCATCCTGGGGTGAATTTTTGCTTTCTCTCTCCACATGTGGAAGCAGGATCCATGCCAGAGTGATGAATGTGAGGGGAGCCATGCAACCCCCTTAAAAAAAAACCAAAAAAAAAAAAAACCCACCTGGCAGCCACGTTGGAAACCTTTACGCTTTGTTCACATAAATGAAAAAGGTGGATAATGCAGGTTGGAGGAGGTTAAACTCACCCGGGGATGAAACTGGCTCGTGAAATGTCTCCTTGTTGTCATTAAAACCAGGGCACGGAGCTGAATCTCTACCCACCCCTCCCTCTCTCTCCTCCCCCCTCCCCCAGAATAACAAGGACTCTGCAAGCAAAAAAAAATAAAAATCAGAACGAAACGCCACCCGATTAGAGAGGTGGTTCGTTTTATTTTGCAAACGGCGGAGACGGCTGCTGCAGAGGTTCCCAACTAGGAAATAATTGGAATCCTGAAGCTTGTCTTTAGGAGAATGGGGAATACTCTCCATCAATCCTCCTGGATTCTGTTTTTTTTTTCCCTCTCCTTTCCCCCGTCTCCCCATTTTTCCTTTTTTTTCTTTTTGGCTCATGCAAGGAAACAAAAGGGAAGAACGACTCGGGGGTGGGTGGGGGGAAGAGAATAAAAAGAGAATTGATCTTTGCAAAATAGCATTTTGGAACGGTTTCCGCATTCAAGAACGGCCTCGGTGGAGCTGGGGAAGGAAATCTGGGCATTTAAACTGCCACTCCCAGATTCCGGATGCAGGTAGAAGTGCTGTGGCTGTGGCAGATGGACCCTAAGGAAGATCCTTCTCCTCGCACAGTTATTCTGCAAACACCCTTTCTTATTCTGTCGAGGCTGCAAATGATCTGCAAGGAGCCTAAACAAGAATAACAGAGCTGGAAGGGACTTTGGAGGTCTTCTAGTCCAACCCCCCACCCCTGCTCAGGCAGGAAACCCTCTACCCTTTCAGACAAATGGATGTCCAGTCTCTTCTTAAAAGCCTCCAGTGTTAGAGCATTCACAACTTCTGGAGACAAGTCATTCCACGGGTTAATTCTTCTCCCTGTCAGGAAATTCCTCCTTAATTCTAGGTTGCTTCTCTCCTTGGTTGGTTTCCATCCATTGCTTCTTGTCCTGCCTTCAGGGGCTTTGGAAAATAAATAGATCCCCGCTTCTTTGTGACAGCCCCTCAGATGTTGGAAGTCGACCATGTCACCCCTGGTCCTTCTTTTCACTAGACTAAAGGTAAAGGTTCTCCTCGCACCTACGTGCTGGACGTTTCTGGCTCTAGGGGGCGGTGCTCATCTCCGTTACAAAGCCGAAGAGCCAGTGCTGTCCGAAGACGTCTCCGTGGTCATGTGGCCGGCATGACTAAATGCCAAAGGTGCATGGATCGCTGTTACCTTCCCACCAAAGGGGTCCCTATTTTTCTACTTGCATTTTTACATGCTTTCGAACTGCTAGGTTGGCAGAAGGCGGGACAAGGAACGGGAGCTCACTCTGTTACGCGGCGCCAGGGATTCGAACCGCCGAACTGCCGACCTTTCTGATCGACAAGCTCAGCGTCTTAGCCCCTTGAGCCACCATGTCCCTTTTTCACCGGACTAGATATATCGAATTCCTGCAATTGTTCTTCGTAGGTTTTAACCTCCATACATCTAATCATCTCCGCTGCTCTTCTCTGCACTCTTTTCATCTTTTTTTATATCATGGCAACAGGCTCAAATTAAATCCTATCAAGACAAAATTGCTAGCCTTAACTCCGAGGGTAACTAACTTTGTGAAGTTTCTCTTTCTTTTCCAAACATCTATTTGCTTAAAGACCGCACAATTCATTTAACAACTGCAGCGATCTGTTTAACAACCCTGGCAAAAAAAGTTCAAAAAAAAAATCAGATGCGACTCATTTAACAACTGCCTTGCAGGCCGCCATCAGAAATTCTGATTCCAACTGTGGTCCTAAGTTGAAGACTACCTAAACTCTCTGTGCATGAACATTCGGCCAATTATGAATCCAGGAAGATTAAACCTTCTTGCCCATATTTCACACACACACACACCCATTATTAATGAAGATATCATGAGAAACTTGGTTGAATGCTTTACTGAGTCAAGATATATTATGTCTATGGCATTCCCTCCATCTATTAAGCTGGTAATGTTATCAAGAATAGACTGGCATTATGAAAAAGAAATGCTGGCTCTTATGAATTATTGCATTCCTGAAATCTCACAGATACACTGCTTAATACCCTTCCCCCCCCAAAAAAATACAACCTACCAGGAAAGTAAGTCCTAGCTTGATTTTTACACCTGCACCCAATATAAGCTTTATCCACAAAATAAGCCCTAATTAAGACCCCGCCCACTCCAGAATGCATGGGTAAAAATTAAGCTAGGGTGGGGATGGCTGTGTGTGGAGCTGGCTTACTACTTACCTTTGGACAATTGTAGCCAGGCCTCACACACCTTGACACCTGTTGCGTTGCCAACCCATTTCTTCTGCAGCCAGCAAGGCTGGTAAGGCTTTCCTGAAGGCCTCTGTAGCTAATAACAAAGTTTTGGATCGATCCAGAGCTCTATTATCAGCTGCAGAGGCGTTCAGGAAAGCCTTGCCGGCCGCAGAAGTTTCTGAAGGCCGCCAAACGGCGAAAAGGAGGCCGGGGGCGACGCATGCAGGTGAGGTTAAGTCAGTGGATGACATCCCCTGAAAATAAGACCTGGTGCCTTTTTTGGTGGCAAAAAAAAAATATAAGAAAGGGTCTTACTTTTGGGTGAAACACGGGAAATGTGTTCAAGGACTTTGTCTCAATAGAGGCATCAAGATGATGAGTTCTTCTCCCGTTTTTCTTTTTGAAAACAGGAACAACAATGCCCTCCAATCTATTGGGAGCTTGCTAGTTCTCCGGTTACTCTCAAAGACTATACTTAACAGTTCTGAAATCACCTCTGTTAGTTCCAGCAGTACCTGAGGATGTAATTAATCTAACTCTGGAGACCTGAATTGATTTACATTAGCCAAGTGTTCTTTTACCTTCTTATCTATCCTGGCGGCAGCCCTTGGCTTCTTTTAGCAGCGGCATAACTAACTGCCAGCGAGCTAGAACATCATTTTCCTTCCAAGAGAAGGAGAGATTAGGACATTTTGGTCCTACAGGCAAGTCCACAGTCGTTAAGTGAATCACTGCAGTTGGTAAGTTAATCACCCGGTTGTTAAGTGAATCTGGCGTCCCCATTGATTTTGCTTGTTAGAAGATGTCCTGCCCTTATTAGAGTCAGACTCTGAGGGAGCATAGAAACAGCCGACAGGGAGTGGAGGTGTGGCTCCGGAGGTTGTGGAGGAAACGGAGGAAGGGCAGAGACCGGCTGGGCAATCAGAGGAGGACCCAGGCCCATCCCCTCTTCATCCTAGGACACGCAGGGAAGAATGGAGAAGGGAACAACTTGGCTTATGAGAGAGGAAGCGGCCATGATCCTCCTCACTGGTTGCAGATGGGGAGAATGGTATATAAGAGAGATGGTTAAAACACAGGATTGCCAAAAGCAAAGCGTGTTTTATTTTGGGCTAAAGTTATTTTGGTTGGCGTCCTTCCAACAGACTGTGCCTTGTTATCTCCTTGAAGCTGATAATGACTTATCCTGGTCCTTTGTGGAAATTCCTTCATTGTAGTTTGTTTTAGTTTTTTTTATTTCACCTCCATCTGCTCATTAAGTTTGGACTGTATTGCTTTCTTTTGAAGACTATTTTTGCGTAAGTTTTATCTCCATCTGAGAATTATGGAATAGTGGGGCCAAGTTGGAGGCATTAAAGGATATTTATTTATGTTTTGGATTTTGTTACGTTTGTGTTACACTCTGGGCCATCACAGAGGGTCGCAAAAGGGGATCACATGACCTTGGGACCCAGCAACGGTTGTAAGTCGGAAGCAGTTGCCAAGCGGCTGAATTTTGATCATGTGATCGTGGGGAATGCTACAGCAGTTGTAAGTCTGAAAAATGGTCATCAGTCACTTTTTTCAATGCTGCTTTGGTCACTAAATGAACTGTTGTTAAGTCGAGGACTACCTGTACTTGTCAAGAATTCAATCTTTGTGACTTTTACCACAGGCCTACAGTTTTTATGCCTTTTCTAATTTATTTTTTTTGCTGACACACCTGAAAAGGTGGAACAGGGAGTTCTTGACTTACAACCATTCGTTCAGTGACCGTTAGAAGTTAGAACAGCACTTCAAAAATGTTTTCCACATTTAAGACCATTGCAGCATCCCCCATAATCAAAATTCAGATGCTTGGCAACTGACTCATATTTATGACGTTGAAGCAAAAGCAATGGGGAATCCAGATTCACTTAACAACCGTGTGACTAATTTAACCATGGCAGTGATTCACTGAACAACAGTGGCAAGAAAGGTCAAGAATAGGGCTCACTTAGCAACTGAAATTTTGGGCTCATTTGTGGCCGTGAGTTGAGGACTACCAGCATATATTTTATTTTGAGCATTTATTATAAACTTCAGCTATTTCTGCTCTTTATCCTTTAAGGCAGTGGTCACCAACCAATGGACCACTGGTGGTCCACGAGAAAATTTTGGTGGTCCGCAGAGAAAGGTCTCCCCCCAAAGCAATTAACCCAGGCTGGGCGGGAACACAAGTCTTGCGTCGCTTGCATTGCAAACAACATGAGGTAGTGAGGGGAGGGGGGAAAGGGCAGAGGGGTTCAACTTGACCCATGCGCCCCATGCATCTGGCCTGGCCACTGGGCTGCTTCTTTCCGCTTCTTTCTTCTTCTGCTTTTTGGCTGCACGCAAGGAAAGCAGCAAAAGTCTTTCTTTCTCTCCTCCAAACTCTGCCAGAAATGAGTCTTTGGGATCCTGCAAGGCCTCCTGCTCCAAGAGGCTGCGCTAGGAAAGACTCATTTCTGGCGGAGTTTGGGGGAGAGAAAGAAAGGCTTCTGCTGCTTTCCTTGCATGAAGCCAAAAGTCTCTCTCTCTCTCTCCCCCTTGAAAATGGAGCTGGAGACGTTATCCTGCAATCCCAAATAAAGAATGACCAATTGGTAGGAAAACAGGGTGGGCGATTTACTTGTAGACTTCTTTGGCATTTTTCCAGGGTCTCTGGTCCACGGGATGTAAAATTATGAGTTCGGTGGTCCCTGCGGTCCAAAAGTTTGGCGACCCCTCCTTTAAGATGTAATTTCTGATACAACTTCTGGCAACTTTCTTGGTTATAGGATTCTCCTGTTTCTTCTATATGTTGAACATCTTTACTAAGTAATCCTCAACTTAGGACGGTAACGGAGCCTGCCCATCACGGCTGTAAATTGCAAGAGTCATAAAATGGGTCCGACATATGATGGATCCAATTTTATGATCTTAAGCAAACACTGTGGCCGTTAAGCAAACCAACGCTTTGCTATGGGTATGGTTTTACCCCAACCACAAATAATTGCTGTTTTTTTTTTTGGCAAAAATATTGTTAAATGTGATCACAGCACAGTGTAAACAGTCCTAAATGTGATCCAGTCAACAACGGTACTAATTAATCTTCTCTTTCTGAGGAATCCTGCAGAATGAGTCTACAAATCAACAAAGATGGGTTTCCAATCCAGTAAATCGGAAACTCAGAATTCCCATCTGTGTTTCTCTTTTTTTCCCCCTAAATTCGGATTTTGAAACAGGAAATGACAGCCCTCAATTAAAGAATCAAATAAGCACTGGAGATATTATCTGAGAAAAACAGCAGCAATGAGGAGATAGAATTGTCTCACAAGGAAAGTGGCACTCACAATGAAATCTGACCATATTTTTCAAATGAAATTAATGTTCGGCCCTAGATACGCAATGGAAAAACACAACCGATTTCACTGCATTGACATTTGGACTTTTGTTAAAAATAACTCTAAATAGATATTTCCGTGATGTAACCGAGGCAGGAAATTATTGAATGTCATCAAACTGACAAGCCACTCTTTTATTTTTTTAAAAAAATGCAACTACTTAGATATAGTTTAGATTAGCAGAATATCATCAGTGCTGCCCTGATGATGTTATCTAGTTTGGTAATGAAACGTCTGCAAGAAAACCACCACTGATAAACAGAGGAACACTTCCTTGACAAAGGATTGTCTACTCCAGGGCTCTTCAAACTTGGCAACTTTAAGACTTGTGGACTTCAACTCCCAGAATTCCCCAGCCAGCACTCCTGACTGAAGGATTCTGGGAATTGGAAGTCCACAAAACTTAAAAGTTCCCACGTTTGGAGAGCCCTGGTCTACTTCTTTAAACCCTCCAGAAATGGAATTAATTTTTCCCCATGTTGTACTGATTTTACCATCAGGAATTTCTTCCATAGATTTGCTTGAAAGCTGAAATTCTTCTGTTAAAAAAAAAAAAAACACTGACATCCCCTAAACTCCCCTGAAGATGTTACTTAGCCTGGTCATGAAATATTCAGAAACCAACCTACAAGCTTGGAGAATGAACCTCCACCTTCAAAACCACCAAGCTCAGAGAGCACCAAGGACCCCACAATCCTCCTCTTCCTCCTTCACTCCACAAACCCCACTCCTTTCTACCGGTAACACTGATGATGTTACTTGGTAGGGTAATGAAAGGTCTGCAAGAAAACCACCAAGCTAAGAGAGCATCAAGGACCCCACAGTTGTGTTCCTCCACCTCCTCCTCTCTGCAAACCCCACTCCCTTCCAGCACTGATAATGTTACCTAGTTGGGTCATGAAACGTCTGCAAGAAAACCACCAAGCTCAGAGAACATCAAAGACCTCACAGTTCAATCTCGAGCTACAAATATTTTTTTCTGTTGGTAGCAAATTAAAATACCTTGGAGAATTGATAGTGTGGCCTCTTTCTGAAGACGTTCAACCAGTGGAGCTGACCATCTCTCTCTCGCCAACGGTTCTGTTGTTGAATTATTCCGACTACAGGTAGTCCTCAATTTACAACCATTCGTTTCGTGACCGTTTGAAGTTACACACACCAGCATTGGAAAAAAGGGACTTTTCGACCATTTTTTTTCATGGTTACGACATTCGCAGCATAGCATCCCCAGTGTCACGTGATCCAAATTCAGACGCTGGGCAACCGGCTCATATTTATGACGGTCGCAGCGTCCCGGCGTCAAGGGATCACCTTTTGAGACCTTCCGACAAGCAAATTCAATGGGGAAGCAAGATTCACTTAACAACCGTGTTACTAACTTAACAACTGCAGTGATTCAACTCAGCCACTGCGGCAGAAAAGGTTGTAAAATGGACCGAGATTCGCTTAAGCAACTCTTTCATTTAGAAATGTTGGGCTCAGTTGTGGTTGTAAGTCAAGGATTCCCTGGATTAAGGAAGTTTTTTTTCTTCTTCTTAAAATTCAACCTATTTTGTGTCCCCGCCTCCAGAGTGAGAGGAAAACATCTCAACTTTGTTCTGTGAGACAACCTTTTAGACATTGGAAGATGGTTATCACATATCCCCCCCGTCAGCCCAGGGGTGGGCTATAAAAATTTTTAGCGACTGGTTCTCTGCCTGGTTGGCTGGGTGGGCATGGCCATGGTGGGTGTGGCCTAGCCGGCCTCCTGCACCGTGGCGGGGGCCCATTTTCATCCTTCCCGGGCTCTGGAGGCTTTTCTCGAGACTCCAGGAGGGCGAAAATGGGCTCCCCAGAGACCAGAATCAAACCCATTTCTGGCCTTCTGGAACCTCCGGGCAGCCCATTCTTCACCCCTCCCTGAGCTGCTGTGTGGGCCCTGCACTTTCCTGGCACCCAAAATGGGCCACGTGGGGACTCCTGAAAGGGGAGGAGTGGGTGGGGCGATCCAATGGTGGGATTTGCCGGTTCACCAAACTGGCCATAAAATTAGCTACCGGTTAGCTAAGGGTTTGCCCGAACAGGGTCCATCCTTGTCTGTGCCTTTCTTTCCCCCTCTTTAAATATAGTGGACTAAAATTATTTTAGATAGCCTCCCATAAGCCTAATATTACTTAAATCAGATCTAAGGTTTAAAAAAACACCAAACAATTTCTAATTTCTAGTTAAGTCGGGTTTTTTTTTTAAAAGAATTATTTTAAATCAGAGAAACAATGATACCCTCTAAGGGAGCGATTTTATCCCAGTTGCTTTAGTGGCGTTTCCAAATGGAAACCATATCTTTAATACTAATTAGATACCACATTCCTTCGTCTTCCTGTCCCCGTGTAAATAACAATTAGCCATAATTTAGCAGTTGTAGGCGCTGGCATCTTCTCTGCAACCATTGTGTCCCACTCAAGTTTCCTTTGCATTAATTAGGATCATAAGCCAATCAGGGCTAATTAAGGAAGAAAATAAGTATAATAATAAATGAAACAAAAGTAGTGATTTGTATCTGTTTAGTAGGGTTTTCTTTTGCCGTTCATCAAATAGCCTAGTAATGCATAGGAACTTCGTCTAATTGAAACTAATTATGAGCCTTCCCTAGCTACTTTGGGCCTTGTCTTGAAATCCCACAAAGCTCATTAAAAAGAAAAAAAAATACGAGAGACAGAGAGAGAAAAGCTGGAAAATCTTTTAGCACATATTGCAACCTGCTTTCCTTTTAATGAGCACCTGGCTCTGAAGGAAATAATATGGATCTATGGCAAATATTGGTGTCCCCATTTCTCCTCAGTCCAGGGTTCTTCAATGGACATTTGGACTACAGTTCCCAGAATTCCCCTTCATCAGGCTGACGAGCCTATTGGAAATGATAGCTCAACACACCTGAGGGACAGGTAATCCTCGGCTTACAGCCACCATAGAGTCTCTTGTTAAGAAAAGCAGTTTTTAAGTGGGTTTTGCCCCATTTTATGACCTTTCTTGCCACAGTTGTTAAGTGAATTGCTGAGGTTGCTAAGTGAGTAACCTGATTGTTAAGTGAATCTGGCTTTGCGATTGACTTGGCTTGTCAGAAGGTCACAAAAGGGGGACCATGTGACCCCGGGATACTGCGACAGTCATAAATGTGAGTCAGTTGCTGACTGCCAGCGTCCGAATTTTGATCATGTGACCAGGGGGGAATACTGCAATGGCCATAAGTGTGACAAACGGTCATACGTCACTTTTTCAGCGCCTTTGTGACTCAACGGTCCCTAAACAAATGGTTGCAACTGGAGGACCATTGGAAGCTAGAACGGCACTGAAAAATGCGACTTATGACCCTTTTTTCAAACTTATGACCAGGGATGGGATTCAAAAATCCCAACAACTGGGTGGGCGTGGCCAACTGGAACTTTCACGAGGGCCGTTTTTCGCCTTCCCCAGAGTCCGGAAGCTTCCCTCAGGCCTCTGGAAGGGTGAAAACGGCTCCCCCGGGCTCCGGAGGCTTTGTGGAAACTAGAAACAGGCCCATTTCCAGACTTCTGGAACTTCCGGAA
>NW_020769372.1:5331498-5350095 GCF_900518735.1 Pseudonaja textilis | reverse complement strand
TGGAAACTAGAAACAGGCCCATTTCCAGACTTCTGGAACTTCCGGAACAGCCATTTTTTGCCCTCACAGAGCCTCCACACGGACCCTGCCCTTACCTACATCAAAAATGGGCATTGTGGAGACTCTTGGGAGGGTTAGGGCAAGGTGGGCGGAGCCAGACGTTCGGTTCAACTCCTGGTTCGGCGAACCAGAGGTAAATCTAACATCCGTTTCATCTGAACTGGCCCGAACCGGCTGAATCCCACCCCTGCTTATGACCCCACAGTTGCGTGAACAAAATTCAGACACCTGGCAAATGGCTCACATTTATGACAATCGCAGTGTCCCTGGGTCATATGATCCCCTTTTGTGATCTTCTGACAAGTAAAGTGATTCGCTTAGCAACCGTGGCAAGGAAGGTTGTTAAATAGGGCAAAACCTAACTTTTACTAGTGTCTCATTTAACAATGATGGTGTAATGACCCAGGGTGGGATACAAAACAAACACAGTCACAGAAAACAGGGGAAGTCCCTTTTATTCCTACAGTTTGCTTCCAAGCTCTGAATATCTTTGACAGAAGACAAAAAAACCCTCCCACACAGTTACACGAAGAAGGAAAAAAGCAACACAAACCAGGCAAGAGAAGGGCTGGAGGACATCCACAGATAACACACTCTGGGAACGACGCCAAATTCAGAGAGGAACCATAAACTAGAGATATTTCCATGCTTTGTTTCCAGCACTGGCCCTTATGCATGTCTCTCCTCTTATCCAGTTGTCACAGCTGCAGCCCATGAAGGGGATCAAGGCCCTCTCCTCCCCAGTAGACAACCTCTCTCCCTTATCCTCTCCTCCCTGCATGCCCTAGGATGGAGAGGGGATGGGCCTGGGTCCTCCTCTGTCTGCCCAACCAGCCTCTACGTTCTCCAGCCTCCTCCACAACCTCCGGAGCCGCACTTCTACTCCCTGTCGGCTGTTCTTCGTCTCATTCAGAGTCAGTCTCCACCAGGGGCATGATAGACGGGCTCTGTAGCGAACTTTCGGGCTCAATTGTGGTTGTAGGTTGAGGAACGCCTGTATGTATTTATAATGGATGCAGGGCCTCAGCCCAACCTACCTCACAAGGTTGTTGTTGTGGGGAAAATAGGAGGAAGGTATGTTTTATATGGTCGCCGCCTTGAGTTCATTGTAAAAAGAATACAGGTAATCCTTGACTTACAACCACAATTGAGCCCAACCTTTCTGTTGTTAAGCGAGAAAGTTGTCAAGTGGTTTACAGTTACAACAGGTTTACAACCATTCTTGCCATAGTTGTTAAGGAAGTCACTGCAGTTGTTAAGTTAGTAACACGGTTAAGTGAATTTGGCTTTCCCGTTGACTTTGCTTGTTGGAAGATTACCTGTTTAATGAGCACATGACCCCAAGACGCTGCAACTGTCATAAATATGAGTCAGTTGGCAAGCATCCAAATTTTGATCACATGACTGCAATGGTCATAAGTGCGAAAAACGATCCTAAGTCACTTTTTTTCAGTGCCATTGTAACTTTGAACAGTCACTAAGCAAATGGTGGTAAGATGAGGACTTACCAGTATATCCGGTTAGGCCTGGATAAATTACAGGTATTCCTTGACTTTACAACCATTCCCATTTACCAACTGTCATAAATATGAGTCGGTTGCCCATCGTCCAAATTTTGATCACGAGACCATGGGGGTTTCTGCAGCACCCGTGAGTGTGAAAAATGGTCAGGTCACTTTTTTTTGGTCCCGTTATAACGGTCAGTAAGTGAACGGTTGTAAGTAACTGTCACTAAATGAACACCTGAAAGGACTGTAGTTAGTGGTGGGATTTAACCGGTGTAACAACCGGTTTGGTGAGCATGTGCCAAATGATCAATGGAACTACTGGTTCGCCTGAACTACCAGTTCACTCGAAGCGGTCCAAACCGGCAAATCTCACCCTGACTATAATAAAAGAGAGATCTAAATAAATGAATGAATAAAGTGTAGCATAGGATCCTACAAGCCAGTTGGGAACTTTTTCTCTTCATCGCACGGCGCCATGTATTTTCCTAACCAAAATGCCACTTTTTCCTCCCTCTCTGACCTTAATTCAACCGCTGAATCACTCCGGGAATTGGAATAATGGATTGAAAACGATGTTTCTAGTTTCCTGACTGCCTGACATGAATAAGGCCCGTATTCTCTTTTATTAATCTCTTGGCGTTTATCTCTGGATTAGAGACACTCACCTGTCACGCAGAGACATCCTGAGGATTCATTAACTTAATGTTCAGACAACTTATTGAATATGTAAAGGACCGCTGAAGTGGAAATATTATAATCACCTCAATGTTTAGCCACAGAAGCTCTGATCCTGGGGAGAAGGGCACGCAGGCTGTTTTTCCAGAGAAATAAACAGATGCTGGCTTATTGAAAAACCTTTTGCTTGCTATTTGCAGAGACCGCAAATACCTGTTAATGAGCTCTGCACCTGGCTCTGAAGAAAATAATATGGATAACTAGCTCTATACCCGTGCTTCGCTACGAAACTATGTGATTGGGCTTAGTTTTGGGGGTGGAAAATAAGGGGAAAAAATTCTGCCTCTGCCTACCATTATCCATTGGTGTTCATCTGGCTAGTGTCCTGTCAGTGTGTGAGAGAGTTGAGGGCTGTTTGCAAACAGAAACAGTATTTGGTGTGTGAGCAAGAAGGAGACAGCAAGGAGCCTGGGCGTGGCTTAGTTCAACTGTTCTGTATTAAAACTGCTTGGTGCTGTGAAACTGAAACTCCTCTGCTTGTGTTTTTCATTTGGAAGAGATTTCTTTTCAGGTGGGGAGGGGGAGTAGAACCCCTTAGTAGCAGAGCGTGTTAATAATAATAATAATAATAATATAGGAAATACTAACGCTCTGATGATCATTTCGAAAAATCCTTTCTTAGTGCGCACCTAGAAGCCAAGAGGAACTATAGGTGCCAAATTTCAAGTTTGTAGGCTTTACAGTTCTGGAGTTTTTGTGATGATGCGTGAGGGGTATTTCGCTTTTATATATATAGATTTGGGGCAAATGTTGGTCTCCCCGTCCCTACCCAGTCTGGGTGTTCTTCAAACGGATATTGGACTACAGTTCCTAGAATTCCCCTTAATCAGGCTGGCCAGCCTATTGGAAGTGATAGCTCAACACACCTGATAGACAGGTAGGCTTACAGCCACCATTGAGTTGATCACTTCAGGACTGGGGCAAGAAAGGCTGTAAAATAAGGCAAAACTCGCTTAAGAATTACAGGTGGTCTTCGACTTACAACAGTTCATTTAGTGATCATTCAAAGTTACAATGGCACTGAAAAATGGGACTTACAAACGTTTTACACACTTACTGCCCGAGATGAGATGCTTTGTGAGTTGACATTGACAACCTTTGTAGGATCCTCATGATCACGTAATTAAAATTCAGACCCTGGCACAATTGACTCATACTTATGACCATTGCTGTGTCCCAAGGTCACGCAATCCCCTTTGGTGACCTTCTGACAAGCAAAGTCAATGGGGAAACCAGATTCACTTAACAATGGTGTGACGTACGTACGAACTGCGGGGATTCACTTAACAATGGTGGCAAGAAAAGTTGTAAAACGGGGCAAAACTCACTGAACAAATGCCTCACTTAACTATATAAATGTTGGGCTCCATTGTGGTCATAAGTCGAGGAATCTCTGTAATTCCTAGAGGGCGGGCTCTGTAAATAGAAATAATCCAGGAAAGGTATTTTTTCTATAAAAATAAGCATTCGAACTTCGTCGCCTAACTTGCGACGGTTGGGATTGTTCGATTAAAAACTTGGCATCTGCTCCTAGCGACTTGCCCTAGCTGTTCTACAAAGGAACTGGCCTCAAATTCGAACCCAGATCTTTCCTTTAACACTGCCACCGATTTTCCTCCTCATTCTAAATAAGTTCTACATAATCTGAGGTGTAAAATGCAGGCTCTCACTTAAAGCTCCTGAACTCCTATGTGGTAAGACCCCACCCACCTGAAGAATGAAATATTTTGGAAAATATTAAAAAAGGCAGGATAAAAAGATTTCCACTAAAGGAGAAATGAAAAAAAAAAATCTTAAGGGAGACAGAAACCAGCCCCAGTTTCCCTGTCCCAAGCAGAAACTGAGGAGGCCAGCTTTTAGAAATGCAGATTTGGTAATCCATTCGGAAAGATTGGGCCAGACAGAAACTCCAGATAAGCAACAAACAACATGTTGACAAAGTTAGCTCAGACGAGCACCTAGCATTTCCTCTTTTGCCTATAGAGCCAGCTATGACCCTTCCACAACCCCTACAAGACACCCATAGAAATCCGGAAGGAAGAAAAACCCACACACTCTAGACTCCATTTTGTCAGCTGCCCCAGAACCACAAATCCTGGCAGTTCTGCTTCATCAATAAACTTTCTTTCCAATCAGCCTCCATGTTTTCTCCAGTGTCTTTCTTCCAGCTTGGAACTGAACCAGATGGATTTTCCTTCCAACACCTAAAATAGTTGACCCCGATTCAAATTTTGGGTTAAACGGGATAAAGGGAGACACGATTAAATTGAGATGTTGGTCTCTGTCTCCAGTTTAGGAACGTTCCAGAAACATCTGGTCACTGTGGGAAACTTATACGCCTCATTGGTCAAATGGCCCTTGGCTTCAACCCAATAGAGCTACTGTGATGTTCTTGTACTGACTGAACTGAATTTTAAACTGTTTGAAATGAAAAAATTAATGTTTTTGTTCTGGCTGCCCCGTAATTTTAAATTCTGCTTAGTGAGGGGAATTTAAGCTGTATCTTTGTGTGTGATTTCAAGTGAGTCTCGATTACTGGTTGTCTGAACAGGTCTCTCCAGTTTTCCTGGCAAGGTTTTTCAGAAGTGGTTTGCCACTGTCTGCTTCCTAGGGCTAAGAGACAGGGATTGGACCAAGGTCATCCACCCGGTTTTGTGCCTAAGGCAGAACTAGAACGCACAGTCTCCTAGTGATTGGCCTAAAGTCACCCACAACCTGTTTTCATGCTAAGGTAGAGCTAGATCTCACTGTCTCCTGGTGATTGGCCCAAAGTTACCATGCTGGCTTTCTTGCCTAAGGCAGAACTAGAACTCACATTCTCCTGGCCCAGGCAGCTTTTCATGGCTAAAGTGAGACTAGAACTCACTATCTCCTGGTGATTGGCCCAAAGTCACCCAGCCTGCTTTCATAGGCTAAGGTAAGGCTAGATCTCACAGTTTCCTGGGGATTGGCCCCATTACCATGCTAGCGTTCCTGCCTAAGGCAGTACTAGAACTCACATTCTCCTGGTTTTTGGCCCAAAGATACCCAGCCAGCTTTCATGCATAAAATGGGACTAGAACTCACTGTCTCATGGAAATTGGCCCAAGAATACCTAGTTGACTCCACCATCCCCAGGCAGTACTATAACTCACAGTCTCCTGGTGATTGGACCAAAGTGATCCAGCCTGCTTTGGTGCCTAAGCTGGGACTAGAACTCACAATTTCCTGATGATTAGCACAAAGTCAATCAATTTGCTTTCCTACCAAAGGCAGGACTAGAACTCACAATCTCCTGGTGATTAACCCCAAATCATCCAGCTAGCTTTGTGCCTAAGGCGGTTCTAGAACTCATGGTCTCCCAGTTTGTAGCCTACTTTCTTAACCAATGTTGATTCTCAACCTGAAAAACAATAGACCCCCACTGGACTGATTTCACCCTTAAAAAAAACAAAATAAAGGAAGGTAGGTGAGAAAACCATTATTTTGAAACAAAAGCTATAAAAGCTACAAACAGCAAGTGGAACGTTTTCTGTCACCAGAAAATTATATTTGGTCTGCAGATACAGTCTGATTATCATGCCAACCAAGTAGAAAGAAACAAACAAACCTAGCCATTGTGTGCAAATACACACTTTTCTTTTCTTTTTTTTTTGCACGCCCTGCCTCTATTTTCTCATCTGGCAGATTTCACAGGATTTCTCCATAAATTCAGGTTGCAGCTTTTTCACAGAAATTCAGAACTAAAAGTTTTGGTTGTCGCTTTTAATTATTCACAGCAGAGCCATGTCTAACTGTATTTGGATGAAAGTTTTACTGGGTTCACCGAGGTTGATGAGCAGGTTAATAAAAAGAGGATTGCACGCTAAAATAATATATAATGAAAACAACCTTTGCTTGCTTTAATTTTGAAAAAGCCATTAGGAAAAAAAAACAAATCTTTTTAATTTCTTCTTTAAAAACATTGCAGCTTCTGTAGATAAATGAAAACAAATTACTGTACTTCTGATAGAAAATAGCAAATGCTAGTAATCAACTATAGATTAGTAACTTGTTAAATGGTTTTATTTATGTTTTAATGTTTTATAAAGTTTAAATTTATCACAGCCTCTTTCTTTCTTTCTTTCTTTCTTTCTTTCTTTCTTTCTTTCTTTCTTTCTTTCTTTCTTTCTTTCTTTCCTTCCTTCCTTCCTTCCCTATTAAATCCACACTAAAATATACCTGTATTTTTGTGTGATTTTCTACTAAATGCATATACTGTTGAGAGGGGAAGTAAATTTCTTTACTACGGCATTCCCAAAATATCTTCAGGTATGTTTTTCAGTCGAGATTGCATGGAATCCTTCAGCGAAAGCTTACAGTTATCCTACAGTTTAAGATTGGAGGCTGTAAGACACACCTGCTTTACAATGTGCAGAACATAATTTACACCTGTGGTTTCCCATATCAGTTCCCATTCAATTTGATGGGCAATAATTTATTTCCCCAAATTTATGGAAAGTAAAAGTGTGGCACAATTTTCATGGGTGTGATATGGTGCAATGCTAATTATATAAGATCCAAACTCTCTCTCTATGCTTTTTGTGTATGTGTGTATGCATACTTGTGGTTGTGTTGTGCAATCTTCTTCTAGCCCCCCTACATTGTTCTGTTTTCAAACTCGCTACCCAAGGAAAAACCAGTAACTATGAATAATATTTTCTCCACTTCCAGGGATAAAATAAAACAGGCCTGGAAAACTTATGAAAACCCTTAGTGCAGATTTCATTATGGCCTTGGTCCCACCCATTTCTGCAATATCGTACAGGTAATTGTTCAGCACCTGCTTCCTATTTAATGACTGCTCGCAGTTACGACGATGAGGACGATAACGTAACTTTGCAACCAATCGTGGCATTTACAGCTTTCAAAGGTTGCCGTAAAACAAAGCAAAGCAAAGCTGTACTAAAATCAAAGCCTGTAGAAATTCTCAGTCATTCATGGTTGTCCCAAAGGTGCTTTTTCAAGAGAAAACTGGATTTTCTTGTTCATCCTTTTGAAGAAGCACATCCGAGTATTAACAACTCCAAAAAGGGACTTGGCACCACCATTCAGAAGCAATTTTTTCAAGTTTTCATCATATTTGGATCTTCTCCTCTTAAAGCAGGACAAAAGAAGAAAACGTCCTTGTTGTACCTGCAATATTTTAGAGATAATCCTCGATTTACAACCGTTCATTAAGGCCCCATTTGAAGTTACAATGGCACTGAAAAAAAGTAACCTGCGCCCGTTTTTCACACTTACGACACACCTGCAACACCCCCATAATCACACACTTCACGCACTCGCAGCATCCCCATAATCACGTGATCACAATCCAAACACTTGGCAACTGATTCATATATATGACCGTTGCAATGTCCCAGAGTTATGGGAACCCTCCCCCTTTCAGACAAGCAAAGTCAGTGGGGAAGTCCGATTCGCTTAACAACCACATTATGGACTTAAACACCTTCAGTGATTCACTTAACAACAGTGATAAGAAAGGTCGTAAAATGGGACAAAACTCACACAACAAATGTCTCCCTTAGCAAGAGAAATTTTGGCCTCAAATGTGGCCATTGTCAGGGTCCCAGCCATCAGCCTAATTAAATCATGTGTCAGGATTCCGGCAGTTACTCCAATTAAATCACGAGCCTCGAGCCACATTCCCAAAATTAAAAAAGATTTTTATTTGAGGATAACATTCTATGTCCGACATTAGCCTGGGCGTAGTCAACTCTGAGATACGTAATTCACTGTCACCCCTGATCCTGCTCCCCCCCCACCCCGGTGTATCATCCAACGAAAAACGTCCATAGCCCAGAGTCACCAATCATGTTCTCCAATTAGATTTTTGCACAGCAGAAGCTTCAGCCATCTAATCAGTCTTTGAAGAAAATATGAATGGAATGTACTTTCGATTCCACACTGCTTCCTGCTCTTTGAAACTCCTCCCTTCTTTCTGTTGTCAACTCTAAAACCTGTATACAAAATGTTTTATGAGTTGTCATCATGATTCTCGAGCCAAACTTCAAAGGATTCAAAGGATTCATTATGCCCTATATGAAGCCAACTCTGGCATACGTATTTTACAGTCACCTGTGACTCTGTTTCTCCCCTCCCCCCTGGGTATCTCATAAACCAGATTCTCCCATTGAGCACCTTCACAGACTGGGCGTCATCATTCACGTTCTCCAATTAAATATATTTGCAGGCAAAAGCTCTGGTAGTCTAGTTACAATCTTTTAAAGATAAGAGTTGGAATGTACTTTTGCTTCCAAACTGCTGCAGTGCTCTTCCAGATTTCCCGCCCCCCCTTTTTATGGCAACTACTAAAACAGGCATAAGAATGTTTATGAGTTGACAGTCGTAAGTCAAGGATGACCTGTATTTTCACGTGTTCTCGTTTGACTCTGCAAAGGGCAGCTTAACTGTTTCCTTGTGGCGGCATGAAATGTTACAGCATCGAATAATATTTCCCCAGCCGATTAAGTGGTCTTTTGCAGGATGCTAAATATGGATTATCAAAGCAATTACTGCAAAGTCGGCAGGGTAGCAAAGTCTTACTTGGGCTGAAATCTTCCCCTTAGAGGAAAAAAATAAAAACAAAGAACAAGGGAAGTTGGCTTCCCCTCCCTTGATCAAGAGAGACAGCAGAAACGACGGGGTCGAAGTTTCTTTTTAAATGAAATTCCAAACAAGGGAATAAGCATTTAGAAACCCATATGGTTTCTTCCATTTTCTTTGCTTGTTAGAAGGATAAAACCATAACATAAATGTACGACGATATGAAATATACGTCTGGCCTACAACTACATTTAAAAAAAAAACCCACACACAATCGGTTTAACATATTTATAGTCTCCAAGAAGAAGCCTTTATCCTGGGGGATTCTCAATTTTGGCAACTTTAAGACCCGTGGACTTCAACTCCCAGAATTCCTGAATTCCTTAAGCATGGCTGGCTGGGGAATTCTGCAAGTTGAAATCCATGGGTCTTAAATGTTTCCGCTATTGAGAATTAGTGGTGGGATTCAAATTTTTTTTACTACCGGTTCTGTGGGCATGGCTTGGTGGGCGTTGTGTGGCTTGGTAGGCAAGGCAGGGAAAGGATACTGTAAAATCTCCATTCCCATCCCACTCCAGGGGAAGGATACTGCAAAATACCAATCCTTCCCCAACCCACTAACCTGCTTTCCAGCTCTGTTCTCCTGTGCAGGGCAACCAAAGAAGACCCAGCCAATCAACTGGGACTTGAGAGGCAGAGAATAAATGGGGGAGGGGCCAGTCAGAGGTGGGATTTGCTGGTTCTCCGAACTACTCAAAATTTCTGCTACTGGTTCTCCAGAACTGGTCAGAACCTGTTGAATACCACGTGTGTTGAGAATCAATGCAATCAGATTTTTCTGTATTTGGAAGTCGTTCCCATTTGTGATCCACTGGGCAATGCACTGGTTTTCCCATCCATCTATCCATCCATCCATCCATCCGTTCCCACTCTAACCATCTTGCTGCTAGAACATATCAAGCAATGGAACTATACCAGCAAAAGGTTCTGGGTCTCCTTCACTACAAACCTAAGTTATGTCTGAATCAAAGGGGAGAAACTTAGTGCAAAAACCCCCCAAAGTGCTTTTTCAAAAGGCAACTGGACTTCGTTTTTCCTTGAAGATATTTCACAGAATGGGGACAGAGGACCACTGGTTTAGAAGAATGCACTCAAAACCGTAGAAATAGTGGTAGACTTTAGGAGAGACCCTCCCATACTACCACCTCTTACAATACATGGACAACACTTATCAACAGTAGAGACCTTCAAATTTCTAAGTTGTACAACATCACATGACCTAAAACGGACACCTAACATCAAAAACACCATCAAAAAAGCACAACAAAGAATGTTCTTTCTGCGCCAACTCAGGAAGCTCAAACTGCCCAAAGAGCTGCTGATCCAGTTCTACAGAGGAATTATTGAGTCTGTCATCTGCACCCCTACAACTGTCTGGTTTGGTTCTGCAACCCAACAGGACAGATACAGACTTCAGAGGATAATTAGGACTGCAGAAAAAACAATTACTACCCACCTGCCTTCCATCAAGGACCTGTATGCTGCACGAGACAAAAAGAGGGCTGTGAAAATATTTACAGACCCCTCACATCCTGGACATAAACTGTTTCAATTCTTTCCCTCAAGACGACGCTATAGAGCACTGTACACCAGAACAACTAAACACAAGGACAGGTTTTCCTCCATGCCATCACTCTGCTAAACAACCAATTCCCACAACACTGTCCAAATATTTACAAAGTCTGCACTACTATTACTATTAATCTTCTCATCACTCCTTATTGCCCATCTCCTCCCACTTGTGACTGTATGACTGTAACTTTGTCGCTTGTATCCTTACGATTTATATTAACTGTTTCCTAATATGATTTGATTGCTTATTGTACCCTATGACTATCATTAAGTGTACCTTGTGATTCTTGATTCTCGATGAATTTATCTTTTCTTTTATGTATATAGACAGCTTTTGCACCAAGGCAAATTCCTTGTGTTTCCAATCACACTTGGCCAATTAAAAAAAAAAAGAATCAAAGAAGCAAGCTACAAGATTGAACAGCCCTCTCTGAATTTTGTGTGTGTGTATACAATACCACCCATCTTCTCTCTACAACACAGTCCTTTCACCAGGTCCAAGAAGGTTACACACCCATTTGCACTATTTTTCAACTTGTAAAACATTCCTATGCCTGTTTCCAAGTTGCCATAAGAAAGGCGGGGGAAAAAAAAACCTTAAGTACTATATGGCAAATGAACTCAGAAGCACATTCCAAGCTTATCTTGCAAAGATTGTAACTGAGGCAAACCAGGTATTCTGTGAGCGAAAATCTTCTTTTGGAGAGAGTGTGATTGATGACACCCAGCCCATGAACGTGTTTCATACAGGGTCAGAGGTGATTGTAAATTATGCGTCTCAGAGTCAGTTCAGAGAGATCATGCCAGCATGTTGCTCCGAATAAATCTTTGGAAGTTGTTTGAAGTTTGGCTCGAGGATCATGATTTAATTAGGGCAATCACTGGAATCCGGACACTATTCAGGTGACCTTGAGGTCACGGATAAACCTCCAAGTGGCCTCAATGATTCTCAGAGGGAATACTAACGACCAGAGGATTGTAATGATTACAAAACCTTCCATCTTCCGCCATTCACACAGAGCTGAAGCAGCTTTCTGGATGTGAAGTGAAACCTCTTCAAGGAAAAAACAAAATCTTTTGAAAAAGCACCTTGGGGACAAACCCTGATTTGGATGACTGAGAATCTCCACAGACATGATGCAAAAAAAAAAAAGTTATGTGGGAGCATGGAAAAAGAGGAAAACTACTATGAATAAGGAGGAATAATTTGGAGGGACATGTTTTGAGCCAGACAAAAATATTTGAAACAGAATTCTTTGTATAATTTACTGACGAGGTCTCCAAATTTGAAAACTTTAAGACTTGTGGACTTTAACTCCCAGAATTCCCCAGCCAACAGAGTGAACCTATGGCTGATTTTTGGCCAGTTTGGGGACTTTCTGGCTTCCCAAAGGCTTGAGGAACGCTTCTGCAGGCTTTGCAGGCCAAAAACTAGCCCTGTTTCATCACTTCCTGTTTTTCTGAAAATACTAGAAGTGACGAAACGGGGCTACTTTTCATCCTGCAAAGCCTGCAGAAGCCTTCCTCAAGCCTCTGGGAGGCCGAAAATCAGCTGTGAGGCGCAGTGCAGGTAAAGGGGTGGTGGGGATTGTGCGCGCATGCGTAGGGGGCATGGGGGGCATGCGCACTGCCTTCTGGGTACTGGCACGCAAGCATAAGCACAATTTTCGACACAGGAGCCCAAAAAGGTTAGCCATCACTGGCATAGTTGGCTGAGGAATTCTGGGAGTTGAAGTCCATACAGTCTTAAAGCTGCTAAGTTTAAAGACCCCTGGTTCACTGGAGTATCTGTTCAGTTAGTGCGTAAGGATGTACACGTGTGTGACAGAAGGAGAAAGATTATTCTTTTTTTTTAAAAAAAAAATACAGGCCTAGGAACGAAGCCTTTGTGCCTCCCCGCAGCACCCACCCCGCCTGAAAAGGGAAAAAAAAGAAAGAAAGAAAAGAAAGTGACACAATACAATTATTCTTTTTTTAGGGGGCGGGTGGCAGTTAAGATAATCAGGTTAGGCTACCAGCCAGCCAAAGACGATATACAGGGCCATTTTTCATGAGCCAAAAGAGCTGGATTAGATGATTTAATAATCCCCATCATTGCCATTCACATTTGGACAGATTGGCCTGCCAAAAATAGATTTCTCTTTAAAATCAAATTTCTGTCTGCGTATATGCCTCTCTCTCTGTGTGTATGTGATCGCTTGCAAAAGGCTAAATTCATCCAGTGTTTTGTCGGACGAGACATGCTCTTTGCAAGCCGGGCAAATGTCGGTTTGTAGATGACCTCCCCCCCACACCCCCCCAGAGAAACCATCTTCTGTGTGGTGATTGTCAGGAAGATGAACGATAAAACCATTTTAAGCTGTCTGGGGCACGGAATTTTATTGACAGGGTGTCAGGTGCTGGGGTCGAGCCGCGTTCCCCCATGGGATCTGAGTTTTAAGTTTCGCGAGCGGTGAAACATCGGCTCCCCCACCCCACCCCCCCGTGAGAAAAATGCATGTCTTCTAATCAGCAAATGTCACTATGAATGGTGGCTTAAGTGGGGTGACGGAGTTGGGGGAATAAAAGGACACAACGGAAATATGCCGCTCCCGGGCAAGGAGCGAATGTGCGAAGTTTAATCCGGAGAATATCAGAGCTTCAACTTTCCCGATACGGACAGTCCAAATAACAGAAGAGTTGGAAGGGTCCTTGGAGGTCTTCTAGTCCAACCCCCTGCTCAAGGAAGAGACCCTATACCAGGGTTGTCAAACTCTATTTCTTTGAGGGGCGCATCACAGTTGTTTTTGACTCTGGAGGGCTGGGGGTTGGATAAGCATGGTGGGCATGACATGGGACTAGTGTCGGGGGCACCTGTGGTGGCCAAATGCTACGACGGGACTTCCTGGAGATCCTCCCTCACTCTCATTATAATCTCCTTCCTTCCTTCCTTCCTTCCTTCCTTCCTTCCTTCCTTCCTTCCTCATTTTCCTTTCTTCTTCCTTTCCCCCTTTCCTTATTTTTTCCTTCCTGGCTCTCTTCCCATATTTTTAATCTTTCCCTTCCTCCTCTCCTGTCCCTCCTTGCGTGCTCAAATGCAAAAGGGGAAACGTGTCTCCGTTTGTTTTGATACTCCTCTGCCGTCAACAACGGAGATCGGGGGGCCACATGCCCCCCCCGTGCCCCGTTTTCCACCTCAACAGCCTCCCGTAGCACTCTGCCATCAAAAAGGGAGCTCGGGGGGGGGGCACGCAAGGCCCCCTGAGCTGTTTTCATTGGCCAGCCGAGTGGGCCAGATCAAAGCGCCCAGTGGGCTGGATCCGGCCTTGAGTTTTGATACCCCTCCTCTATTCCAGGGGTCTCCAACCTTGACAACTTTAAGACTTGTGGACTTCAACTCCCAGAATTCCTCAGCCAGCTTTGGGGGGGGGGGGTCACGTGATTCTTTTTTGTAAGCTTTTGTCATGGCCGTTGGGACCAGGAGCAGAGGAGGAGGAGTGGAAACCTGGGCCGAAACAGCAAGAGGGTGCAGCTCCTATGAGCCATGAGAAGCGATAGAGGGATGAGTACAAGGCAATCCCACGTCCCTCAGGCCTCAGGTTAACAGAGTTGGAAGGGATCTTGTAGGTCATCTAGTCCAACCCCCCCGCCCCCAAAGCAGGAGACCCTACACCATTTCTGATGCCAGTCGAGTCTCTTCTTGAAAGCTTCCAGTGATGAAGCTCCCACAACTTCCGAAGGCAACTTCTGTTCTGTTGGTTGGTTGTTCTCACTGTCAGAAAATTTCTTCTTATTTCTAGGTTGAATTTCTCCTTGTTCAGTTTCCATCTATTATTCCTTGTTTGGCTTTCGGGTGCTTTACAAAATAGCTTGACCCCCTTCCTCTCTGTGGCATCCCCTCAAATATTGGAAGACTGCTCTCCTGTCTCCCCTGGTCCTTCTCTTCACTAGGCTAGCCATGCCCAGTTCCTGCAACCGTTCTTCATACATTTTAGTCTCCAGTCCTCTAATCATCCTGGTTGCTCTTCTCTGCATCTTTTTTATAGTGCAGTGACCCAAACTGGATGCAGTACTCTAGGTGTGGTCTTACTAAGGCTTTATAGAGTGGAATTAATACCTCATTTTTATAGTGCAGTGACCCAAACTGGATGCAGTACTCTAGGTGTGGTCTTACTAAGGCTTTATAGAGTGGAATTAATACCTCAGTTGATCTTGATTGTATCCCTCTGTTAATGCAACTTAAGATTGCATTGGCTTTTTTGGCTGCTGCAGCACACTGCTCACTACATCAGAAGAGTAGGCAGTGAGGAAGAGAGGGTGCAGGCTAACCGAGGAAGGATAAGTAAGCCAAGGGGTACCTGTACAACAACTAGACTAGGAAACAGGGAGGGAGGGTTCAGCTGTTGTCTTAACCTTTCTGGATGATTAGTTCAGTTTAGTTTATTGTCACCAGGGGTGGGATTCAAAATTTTTAATAAGCGGTTCTGTGGGCAAGGCTTAGGTGGTGGGCGTGGCTTGGTGGTCATGTGACTAGGTGGGCGTGGCTTGGTGGTCATTTATTGGCTGGGTGTGGCCAACTCAATACCACTCACATCGAGGCATGCATCTCCTCGCCTGGCTTCTCATGACTGTGGGGATGCTGCAGCAGTCGTTAAATATGAAAAATGGTCATAAGTCACTTTTTTCAGTGCCATTGTAACTTTGAATGGTCACTCCACATAAGCAAAGTACCAGCAAAGGAGGGGGAAAAAAGTCCAGAGAAGTTCCAGAGACAGGAAGTCTAGTTCTGCCAAGAATGTAATAAGGATTAACGGAGAGGCAGTTTCTGTAAGCAACACCAGAATGTTTCCTTCCTGCCTTCCTTACAGGAATAGGCCAGTAGTTTCTTTTAACAACCGGTTCTCCGAACTGCTTAGAATGTTAACAATCGGTTCTAGCGAATAGGTGCGAATTGGTAGAATCTCACCCGATTGTCACTGCACCTCGTACAACAAAATCAAACAGCATCTTCAGTGCGCATCATGACTATGAAAATAAACACAAACACACAACCTTCACATTCTATACGTTGAATTGAAAGCCCCTGATATTGCATTAATATGGCACTATACAGTAGAATTCAATAGAGTGACTGCCCTGGGATAGAAGCTATTTTTCAGCCTATTTGTCCTTGTTTTTATTATTGTCCTGTACCGTCTACAGTTCAAAAAAAGGGTGCCCAGGATGAGATGGATCTTTAAGGATGTTTTGAACTTTCTTAAGGCAGCGGGAGCTATAAAACTCTTCCAAAGAGGGGAGAGGGCAACCCATGATCCTCTGGGCAATGACATTAACCCTCTGGAGTGCTTTCCTATCTGCCTCTGTGCAATTGGCAAACCAGACACAGGTGCAGTAAGTTGGTAGGAAGCAAGCTGAGCTAACCCCTTGCCTGCCTTGTACCGGTAGCAGGTTAAGATGAGAACTTCAGGGTTAATTGCCATCTTTCTTTCGTTGGACGGCTGGAGGAATAACAATAATGTGGGCTGTTCAGAGTGCAGTCCTAGCGAACGTTAAAGCCAACCCAAACAATGCTTCCTTTTGTGTCAGCTCGAGTCATATACTCCGTCTGAGCCCCCATCTTGTCTATCCAAGCGTGTCTGTCCCCACGTACAAAATCCATATTCATCCCTGCCCAGAATCGATGCTGTGCAGTCAAACTTGTACCTATAATCCAATTGAATTAGGTAAGGATCTACGGAAGAGGGGATGTTATTTATTTTACCTTACAACAAGCCACGAGGCTTCCGGTGTTTTTCCACCGCAGACACTTCAGTCGATAAAAAAAAACCCTGCAGGTTTGCACGATAGAAAATGTATTTTATATTTCGTCTCGCTGACAATAATGGCCGCCCCCTTCGGGCAGGGAAACTTCTCGAGACGATCACGAAAAAAAAAAAAAATAACCAATTGCTTTGCTGCAATGGAATCTATGCCAAATGTATTATTTAAAAAAAAGACTCACAAAAGAAATTTGAGATTTGGTTTTTTTTCTCGTTGCTATAGATTTTGTTCAAGATCTCTACGGGTCAGGAAACAGCACTCTTTTTTTAAAAAAAGGGGGGGACAATCTTTTATGGTTGAGAACATTCTTTCCATTTTTAACTTTAAGGGCCTCCAAGGGTCACAGAAGCAAGGTTTAGGAAGAGGAGAAAAAGTGAAAATAACCTTTCGTTTCTGGCTTTAATAAGAGTCGAGATCACAGCACTTGACAATTGGTGGGTTTGCTACTGAATGTGGATAACGAATTCGAAGGACCTTGGGACCTGTAAGTAAAGGTAAAAGTTTCCCTTGCACATATGTGCTAGTCATTTATGGCTCTAGGGGGCGGTGCTCATCCCCGTTACAAAGCCGAAGAGCCAGCGCTGTCCGAAGAAGTCTCCGTGGTCATGTGGATTGGCATGACTAAAAGCGGAAGGCGCACAGAACGCTGTTACCTTCCCACCAAAGGGGTCCCTATTTTTCTACTTGCATTTTTTACATGCTTTCAAACTGCTAGACTGACAGCAGCTGGGACAAGTTTAATGGGAGCTTACTCCCCTATGCGGTTCTAGGGATTCGAACCGCTGAACTGCTGACCTTTCTGATCAACAAGCTCAGCGTCTTAGGCACTAAGCCACCGCCCCCTCCTCTCTCTTTCTCTCTCTCATTTGTTCAGTGAATTTTGCTCCATTTTACGGCTTTTCTGGTCATTGTTGTTAAATGAATCATTGCAGCTGCGTCTCTGCTAGGGCTGAGGAGACGGCCTGGCCCAGAGTCATCCAGCAAGTTTGCGCCTAAGGTAGAACTAGAACTCACAGTCTCCTGGTTTCTAAGATGGTGCCTTAACAACTAGACCCGTGATGGCGAACCCATGGCACGCATAGCGCAGGTGGCACATAGAGCCATTTGTACGGGCATGTGAGCCCCAGCCAAACTTACCCACGGGCTGAAAATCAGCTGGGAGGCACGTGCACTGTGCATGCACGTGCCTCCCAGCTGATTTTCGGCCCGTTTGAGGCAGTTTTCGCCCTCCCGGAAGCTCGAAGAAAGCCTCTGCATCCTCAGGAGGCTGAAAAATGGGCCTTCTGGAAATAGTGCAGAAATGGGCCCCTTTTCAGCCTCCCAAGGCTGCAGAGGCTTCCCTTGAGCCTTCAGGAGGGTGAAAATGGCCTCCAATGGGCCAAGAATCAGCTGGGAGGCGCGCGCATGCACAGTGCAGGTAAGGGGGCGGGACTATTGTGCGCACATGCCCGGGGTTGGGTGGGGTGTATTGCATAGTGGGTGCTGGCACGTACACATGCGCTTTCAACACATCACAACAAAAAGGTTCGCCATCACTGCACTAGATCAAACTGCTCTCTTATATGGCTGCCCATCTTAGTGATTCTGGATTAAAACCACACTCCCAAGCAAATAATTCTCAAGTAAGCAATCCCCAAAATGTCAGCTATTGATTGCAAGAAAACAGAATTCCAGCTCCAAAATAAGCATAGTAAAACCATGGGCTTAAAGGGGAAAAAAAAAAAAACCAGAGTAACAAATAGAACAAGCACGTTATGTAAGGTGCAATTTGTTATTAATGCCCAAGCCAAAAAGCAAAAAAATAGGCTGTCAAAAACACAATATAATTTAATTACAACCAAAGGAGAATGACTGCTTATAATCAGGGTTTAATTTGAGCGAAGTTCACATCTCTCTTCGTTTTTCCTGGGTCTTGTTTTTCTTCTTCCCAATTAAAAGTCAGCTTTGCCCTCGGAACGAACAAGAGTTCATGTTTTCAGTACTGTGTTATTCACTTAGATCACAGGCTCACAGCGAAGTGACACTTGGGTAAAAATAAAATAAGAGGCACATCCCTGTTCAAACCAGTTCTATATTTACACAGGCAGCACCGAATGTTGAACTTCCTGGTAAAAGTGTAAGGAGATTCAGAGTTTCCTTGGCGTTGTACAAATAAATACTTTTTCAGAAGAGATTAGACAGTCATTTGTCTGAAATGGTATATAGGTTCTCCTGCCTGAGCAGCGGGGGTTGGACTAGAAGACCTCTAAGGTCCCTTCCAACTCTTCTATTCTATTTCTATGTCTCTGTTCCATAT
>NW_020769372.1:5315896-5331488 GCF_900518735.1 Pseudonaja textilis | reverse complement strand
TATTCTATTCTATTCTATTCTATTCTATTCTATTCTATTCTATTCTATGTCACCAATAACATGTTTTAAACACCAAATTTTCTGTTGCTAATCAAGATGGGTTATGAAGTGAGCTTTGCCTCGTTTTATGACCTTTCTTGCCACAGCTGTTAAGGGAATCACTACAGCTAATAAGTTAGTCAACACCGTTGTTAAATGAATTTGGCTTCCCCTTTGACTTTGCTCGTCTGAAAGTCGCAAAAGGAGATCTCATGATCCCAGGACACAAACCGTCGTAAGTATGAAACAGTTGCTAAGCTTTCCAAATTCTGATCACGTGACTGCGGAGACTGCTGGAACTGTTGTGCATGTGAAAAATGGTCATAATTCAGTGCCATTATAATGTTGAATGCTCACTAAACAAATGGTTGGCAAGTGGAGCATATTAAATGTATTAAATGCTCTTAATACACGGTTCCCAACATGCACCTGGAATTGATTTGTGCTATTATTTCAGCTGGAAAAATCTGAATGGCCACTAGATGGCAGTAAGAAGATCCTGAAATCTCTAGACCAAATCTTGGCCAAAATAAAACAAATTAAAATTGAGTAGATGAAGACACAGAGAAATAAGATTGTTATAAAGATAATAGACGTAAGAGATAAGGTCTTATAAGGAAAATGTGATTATCGTTATATTGGTAAGAAAAGTATTAAATTGTAATTGCTAGCACAAGATATATGTACCCACTGTTCAAATGAAAGATGGATCTATTGTAAATATAAAATAAAAAAAAAACACATATATATGAAAAAAAGAATTTATTGGCACTTGTTCCACATGTAGTCCCTTACAACCACAATTGGGATCACAAATCTGCTGCTAAGCAAGATGATTAAAGGCACACTTTGTGTAATTCTTTGGCATATTCTGTGGCTTGTTAGAGACACCTGATTACCATCCTTCTCACTGGCCTCACCATTATCTTTAGCGTCAATCGAAGCACCATCCCAGAAGCTAAGTTCTGAAGGCTAATCTCCAGAGAATACGTCCCCCCCCCCATTTAACAGAATAATAAGAGTTGGCAGGGACCTTGGAGGTCTTCTAGTCCAACTACTTGCTCAAGCAGGAGACCCTATACCATTCTGGACAAAATGGCCGCCCAACCTCTTCTTAAAAACCTCCAGTGATGGGAGCACCCACAACTTCTGAAGGCCAACTGGCTAAATTGTTCTCACTGTTAGGAAATTTCTCCTTAGTTCTAAGGTTGCTTCTTTCATTCTTTAGTTTCCATCCATTGCGTCTTGTCCTGCCTTCAAATAAGTTGAATCCCCCCCCCTCTTCTTCATAGCAGCCCCTCAAATATTGGGACCACTGCTCTCAAGTCACTGCTAGTCTTCTTTTCACTAGACTAGACATACCCAATTCCTGCAGCCGTTCTTCCTATGTTTTAGTCTCCAGCCTCCTAATCATATCTTTGTTGCTTCTTTCTGCGCTCTTTGCAGAGTTTCGACGTCGTTTTGATAAAAGGGTGACCAAAAACTGAATGCAGTATTCCAAGTGGGGTCTTGCTAAGGCTTTATGAAGCAGTACTAACTCTTCACGTGATCTTGATCCTATCCCTCTGTTAATGCAACCTGGGATTGCATTGGCCTTTTTGGCTACCGCCGCACACTGCTGGTTCATGTTTAAGTCATCGCCGACTGGGACTCCCACGATCCCTCTCATAGTTACTACTACTGTATTGAGTCAGGTTTCACCTGATCTGTACCTGTACATTTGATTTTTCTTGCGTTATGTGAAAAAAAACACCTTATTTTGCTCCTCACTGTTCGCTTCCCCGTTTTCTACCCACTTCTTCTGATGACAATACAGGGCTTGCGAAGTGGCCCAAGGCCCAAAACCTCATTATAATTTTTGGCTGATATAACAATTCATGATGGAAAAGTCACCAACGAGACGGTTCTGGAGCAAAACCCAAAATGCAGCCTTGTCAATGGGAATGGTAGGGCTTTGGAATGACAGGGAAATTGTTCACATATAGCTGATCCAAATGCGTCCCCCCGCCCCGCTTTCAAAGGTTCAGATATTGGAAAGGAGAAACTTCTGATGTCTGTTAATTCTACCTTTCTTCGTCTCCACTTGCCACTGACGGATGCTGTCATGCCCTTGTTGGAGTCTGATTCTGAGGAGGAAATTGAGCAGCTGACAGGGAATGGGAGTGTGGATCTGGTGGCTGTGGAAGGAATGGGGGAAGGGCACAATCCGGCTGGGCATTCAAAGGAAGACCCAGGGCCATCCCCTCTTCATCCTAGGGTATGCAGGAAGGAACGGAGAAGGGAGCAATGTGGCTTACGGGAGAGAAAAGGGCCCTGATCCCTTTCATTAGTTGCAGCTGGGAGAACAGGATATTAGTGGGGTGTTTCCACACAGCACCTTGCTGGAAGCAAAGCGTGCATTATCTTTGCCGAGGCTTACCCGGTTTTTGGTGTCGTCCCAACTGGGTGTGTTATCTGCGTTATCTGTTGGAAGTCTGCAATTTATTATCCTGGCCTGTCGTGTTCAGCGTGGTTTGTGTTGGTTTTTTTTATTTCTAATTTATCTGTATTTTGGGTTCGGACTGCATTTCTTCTCTTTGTAGGCTGTTTTTTGGAAGAGTTTGATATCTAGCTGAGGATACTGGACATTGGGGGCCAAGTTGGAGGTATTAAAGGGAATTTATCTACTTTTGTGACTTTGTTGTTTTTGTGCCATGCTCCGGGTCATCGTAGATACTTTGCTGGAGCCTGGTTGTTTTGGGGGAGAGATCATTCCCTTATCCTTTCATTCCTTCGTAAGTTACGGCAGCCAAATCAGGATCCAAGCCAGAGGAGAAATATCCAACCAAATCAGATCTGAGCATCTTTTGAATACAATCTTCGTCTGCCGAAGATCCAAGGATGGTCCTTCGGAGGATGGGAACCAGGGGGTGGGCTTCAAAAATGTTAGCAAAAGGTTCTCTCTCTGCCCGAGTGCTGGGTGGGTGTGGCCATGGTGGGCGTGGCCTAGTCAGCCTCCTACACCACAGTGGGGGTGGGAGGCGTTTTTGCCCTCCCCAGGCTCCGGAGGCTTTCCTTGAGCCTTGGGAGGGCAAAAATGGCCTCTCTAGGCTCCGGAGACTCTCTGGAAGCTCTCCGATCTTCCAGGAGGCCCGTTTTTCGCCCTCCCTGCACTTACCTACATCCAAAATGGGCTGTGTGGGGACTCCTGGGAGTGGAGGGGCAAGGTGGGCGGGGCCAGCCAGGAGTGGGATTTCGGGGTTCTTAGCTAGGGGCTCTTCCGAACCCCAGCAAGCCCCCAGCAGCCCACCCCTGATGGGAACCGCCTTCTAAGACTGGTATATGTTTTCAAAAATCCATCTCCGTGGATTTAGACAAAGGATGAAATTAAATGAACTCCCTCCAATTCCCCATGTTTGAACACTGCAGATGTCCAGCAGATTTTTTCCTAACTATGTCTAAAACAGAAAGGGAAATGGGAATGGGAAACTGTTAGCTTGATCACGTGATGTGTTAATACCACTTTATAATGCTTTGGGTAAGACCACACTTGGAATATTGCATCGCTATGATATAAAAGAGATGTTGAGACTCTGGAAAGAATGCAGAGAAGAGCAACAAAGAGGATTAGGGGACCGGAGGATAAAACATACAAAGAACGGTTGCAGTAATTGGGTATGTTTAGTTTAATGAAAAGAAGGACTAGGGGAGACATGATAGCAGCGTTCCAATATCTGAGGGGCTGCCACAAAGAAGAGGGAATCAAGCTTTTCTCCAAAGCACCGAAGAGCAGACAAGAAGCAATAGGTGGAAACTAATAGAATAGAATTCTTTTTATTGGCTAAGTGTGATTGGACATACAAGGAATTTGTCCTGGTGCAAATGCTCTCAGCGTGCATAAAAGAAAAGATACATTCATCAAGAGTCAAGAATCATAAGGTACAACACTGAAATGATAGTCATAGGGTACAATAAGCAATCAAATCATACTAGGAAACAGTCAATATAGATCGTAAGGATACAAACGATAAAGTTACAGTCATACAGTCACAAGTGGGAGGGGATGGGTGATAAGGAGTGATGAGAAGATTAATAGTAACAGTAGTGCAGACTTTGTAAATAGTTGGACAGTGTTGAGGGAATTATTTGTTTAGCAGAGTGATGGCATTTGGGAAAAAGCTGTCCTTGTGTCTAGTTGTTCTGGTGTGTGCACTGCTCCATAGTGTTGTTTTGAGGGAAGGAGTTGAAACAGTTTATGTCCGGGATGTGAGGGGTCTGTCAGTATTTTTACAGTCCTCTTTTTGACTTGTGCAGAATACAAGTCCTTAATGGAAGGCAGGTTGGAAGCAATTGTTTTTTCCGCAGTCCTAATTACTCTCTGAAGTATATATCTGTCCTGTTGGGTTGCAGAACCAAACCAGACAGTTATAGAGGTGCAGATGACAGACTCAAACATTCCTCTGTAGAACTGGATCAGCAGCTCCTTGGGCAGTTTGAGCTTCCTGAGTTGGCGCAGAAAGAACATTCTTTGTTGTGCTTTTTTGATGACGTTTTTAATGTTAGGTGTCCATTTTAGGTCTTGTGATATAATAGAGCCTAGAAATGTGAAGGTCTCTACTTTTGATACTGTGTTGTCTGGTATTGTAAGAGGTGGTAGTATGGGAGGGTTTCTCCTAAAGTCTACTTGGTATCTGATGAAAAAAAATCTGAAAACAGACATCAACAGTCAACACCTCCACCCGTGAATATCTGAATTTAATACATTTTTGTAAAGGATTAAAAGCCAGACAATGGCAATCGGATCACCTCTCTATTTCTTTGAAAAGCATCAACCCCAGGCATTTTGCCTGAAGACTGTACTTCAAATCCGCAAAAAACGACACACTGTGATTTATGCATTTCGGGAGAAGGGAAGGAAAAATACCAAAAAAAAAAAAAAAAAAAGGACATTCTGTGTAGCCTGAATCTTTTGCCAAGAACTTGTGGTTGGATGAAGGAACTTGCATTCCTGGAGCCTAGACTTCACTGATATATTTTTTTTTAAATACATATATAAACAAACAAAGTAGTCAGAAAATCCACATTTCCCAAAAGGACTGTTTGTCCGGGTTTTCTTTGGACTTTGGGTTATGTAAACAACGTTTATGTAAAAGATAGATTTAGTGTCATTTTCAAGCAACAGGCTTGGAGATGAAATGGAGGCTATTCAATAAGGGAGACCCTCCAATTTCCCACAAGGGTTGAATATTTGCCTTTTCTTTTAGTTTAGTTTACTTTATTTTATTGCCATTGCACCTTGTACGATGAAATCAAACGCCATCTTCATTGCACATCTTGACTATGAAAATAAACACAAACACACATCCTTCACATTCTATATGTTGAATTGAAAACCTCTGATATTGCATTCATATTGCACTATACATCAGAATTCAACAGAGTTACTGCCCTGGGATAGAAGCTGTTTTTCAGCCTATTTGTCCTTGTTTTTATTATTGTCCTGTACTGTCTGCCAGATGGTAACAGTTCAAAAAAAAAAAAAAGGATGAGATGGATCTTTGAGAATGTTTTGAACTTTCTTAAGGCAGTGGGAGCTATAAAGCTCTTCCAAAGAGGGGAGAGGGCAACCCATGATCTTCTGGGCAATGACATTAACCCTCTGGAGTGTTGTACTATCTGCCTCTGTGCAACTGGCAAACCATACAGAGGTGCAGTGTGTTAAAATGCTCTCTATGGTGCAGCGGTAGAAGGTCACCAGCAGTTTTTCATTCGGTTGCTGTTTCCTGAGAAGTCTCAGTTCATATAATCTCTGCTGGGCCCTTTTGACCAGGGCTGCAATGTGGGCACCCCAGGTCAGGTCCTCTTTTAGGGTAACACCCAGAAACTTAAAACTCTATTGATAAGCAAGGGCTGGATGTCTCATCTGTTCCTTCTATAGTCTACTATAAACTCCTTGGTGTTATTGGTGTTGAGGACCAAGTTATTGTCTCCACACCACGAAAGCAACCGGTCCACCTCATCTCGGTAGGCAGACTTTTAAACTTTCATTCGGTTTGCTCCTCTCTTTGGCTGCCTATCTGTGAGTGACAGGAGGTCCTCGACTTACATCCAACATGTCTATGACTAAGTCAGAGAGCCGTGACTGTATTTTGTCCCACGTTACAACCTTTCGGGCCACTGTGGTTAAGGGAATCCCTGTGGTTGTTAAGTTAGTCACACGGTCGTTAAGCGAATCTGCCTTCCTCTTTTGACTTCGCTTGTCAGAAGTCGCAAAAGGGGAACACATGACCCTGAGATGCTGAGATTGTCATAAATACGAATCCAGTTGCCAAGCGTGTGAATTTTGATCTCGTGACCAGGGAGGGATGCGGCAATGGTCATTAAGTGTGAAAAATGATGCTGTCACTTTTTTCATTGCCGTTGTAAACTTCGAACTGTCACTAAACAGACTGTTGTAAGTCGAGGACTACATAAAATAATATAAAGCCAGGATACATTAAGTAATGTCATTTATATACATACAAACATACATACATACATAACTCATATTTTTTGAATAGTTTGTTATCTATCTATCTATCTATCTATCTATCTATCTCTAGTATTTTTAGAATAGTTTGTTTATACACACACACACACACACACACACTACACACACACACACACACTACACACACACACACACACAGAGAGATGCATGCACACAAACACACACCTGAAATTTGCTTGGCAACACAGTCTTCGACACAACTATTTACTTAATAACCGCTCGATGTCACAACAGCATTGAAAAAGGAGACTTGCAACTGGTCAGAATAACAGAGTTGGAAGGGACTTTGGAGGTCTTCTAGTCCAACCCCCTTGTTCAGGCAGGAGACCCTGTACCATTTCAGACACATGGCTGTCCGATCTCTTCTTAAAAGCTTCCAGTGTTGGAGCATTTACAACTTCTGGAGAAAAGCAATTCCCCTGATTAATTGTGGGTGTGGGTGACATATTTTGCTTCCCCTTCTGATGGGGCTGGAGTACTTTCTTTGGCAATGCAATATTCAGCCTCCAAAAATGTCGAAGAATTTAGGAATTTGGTTCTCAAAGAAAGCTTTAAACTGATATGCTTTAAGCAAAAAGTTAACAAAAAAATGCACCCAAATTCTCTTCCTTTACCAGGTTCAAAACCCATCTTGATATTACTAAGTGGTGGAGCCTCAAATACTCATTTTGGAAAAATAGTTAGAAAGGGGCTCTGTTCCCAGAACAAGATGATTTCTCTTCTTACCACAGAGTTGGAAGGGACCCTTGGAGATCTTCTAGTCCAACCCACTCCTCAGGCAGGAAACCTTACATCATTTCAGACAATTTTTTTGCCTGATCTCTTCTTAAAAACCTCCAGTGATGGAGCACCTACAACTTCTGTAGACAAGTCATTCCCCTGGTTAATTGTTCTCAATGTGAGAAGATTGCTCCTTTAGTTCTAGGTAGCTTCTCTCCTTGATTAGTTTCCATCCATTGCTTCTTGTCTGGCCTTCAGGTGCTTTGGAGAATAGCTTGGCCCCCTCTTCTTTGTGGCAGATCCTCAAATATTGGAAGACTCATATCATGTCATCCCTAAAACGTAAAGGTTCCCCTTGCACATGTGTACTAGTCATTTCCGGCTCTAGGGGGCGGTGCTCATCTCCGTTACAAAGCCGAGAGCCAGCACTGTCCGAAGACGTCTCTGTGGTCATATGACCAACATAACTAAATGCTGGAAAGCACATGGAACGCTGTTACCTTCCCACCAAAGTGATCCCTATTTTGCTACTTGCATTTTTAACATGCTTTCGAACTGCTAGGTTGGCAAGAAGCTGGGACAAGTAACGGGAGCTCACTCCATTATGCAGCGCTAGGGATTCGAGCCGCCAACCTTTCTGATCAACAAGCTCAGCATCTTAGCCACTGAGCTACAGCGTCCTTCATATGTCATATACTAGAAGAACCCCTAGTTCTTCTTTTAATTAAAGCAGACAGTATTCCCATGGTCACACGATCAAAGTTCAGGCACTTGGCAACTGGCATGTATTACGACTGTTGCAACGTTCTTGAGTCATGTGTTCTGCATTTGAATCCATTCTAATTGGCTTCCAACAAGGAAAGACAATGGAGGAAGCCACATTTGTTTAATGACTGTGTGATTCACTTAACAACTGCACGGATTTACTTAACCACCGTGGTAAAAAAGCAATAGCACTCACACTTAAGACTTATATTCCGCTTCATAATGCTATACAGCCCTGTCTGAGCTGTTTATAGAGTCAGTCTATTGCCGCCAACAATCTAGGTCCTCATTTTACCGACCTTGGAAGGATGGAAGGCTAAGTCAACCTTGAGCCGGTCAGGATCAAACTCCAGATAGTGGGCAGAATCAGCCTGTGATATTGCATTCTAAGCACTGTGTCACCCTACTCTTAGATAGTGACTTATAACTAAGTACTTAAAGATGTATATACCGCTTCACAGTGCTTTACAGCCCTCTCTAAGCGGTTTACAGAGTCTGCCTATTGGCCCCCAACAACCTGCGTCCTCATTTTACAGACCTTGGAAGGACGAAAGGCGGAATTAACTTTCAGTCGGTCAGGATTGAACTGTTGGCAACCGGCAGAGTTAGCCTGCAATTCTGCATTCTAACCACTGCACCACCAAAGTTGTAATAACAGGCACAATTCATTTAACAACTGTCTTGCTTAGCAACGGAAATTTTAACCCCAATCGTGGTCATAAACAGAGGATTACCTGATTCTCCGATGTTTTTTTTTCCTGTTTTAAAGTAGTGTCTGCTTTTTTGTATTTTGAGCTACTGAAAGGGCAAGCACGGTGCTTCTGGCTATTCTTATATATATAGCGCAGAAATCATCTTTGGCTTGAATTTTATATTCCCTGTGAAATTTCTTTAGTGAGGTTTAAATCCACGGAAGAGTTGGAAGGTTAGGAATATTCGCCTGTGCAGGAAAGTAATATCTGACCTACGACGGTGATTTAAACAAAACACTATTTTTACAAATAATCAAGGTGGTGAACAGATCCAATACATCTTTCTCCTCCTATTTTCCATACAACAACAACAACCCTGTGAGTTGGGCTGAGAGAGAGGAACTGGCCAAAAGTCACTCAGTGAACTTTCATGCCAAGGGCAAAACTAGAACTCTCGGTCTTCCGGTGATTGGCCTAAAGTCACCCAGCTGGCTTTCATACCTAAGGTAGAACTAGAACTCACTATCTTCTGGTGATTGGCCCAAAGTCATCCAGGTGGCATTCATGGCTAAAGCAGGACTAGAACTCATCATCTCCTGGTGATTGGCCGGAAGTCACCCAGCTGGCTTTCATGGTTAAGGCGGGACTAGAACTCATTCTCTCTTGATGATTAGCCCAAAATCACCCAGCAAGCTTTCATATGTCTAAGGCAGGAATAGAACTCACCGTCTCCCGTTTCATAGCCTGATGCCTTAACACAGAACATGGAGAATTCGATGCCAGGCGGAGACTTCAATACTTCAACGGTAACGATTCATTTGATGTTGCAAATGCACAAAATTGTCCTAAACAGCAGTTAGAGCCAAAGAGAGGCAATGCATTTGGCTGGGAGATACAATTCCAAAGAAAGTGCCACAATTCAGACAACCAGAAATGGATATTCATAGTTTAACAAGCCGTTTAGCTCCACACTTTCTTGGCAGAGATACTTCTGTAACTTTTATATACATATACATATACATATATACACACACACACATATATGGCATTCAGCTTTATTCGGGTATTTTCCCATGTCATTGTAGTTGTGCTTTTAAAGTTGTAGCAACGTTTCGGTAGAATCTCATCTGCCATCATCAGGCTTCTGTATAGATGGCAGATGAGATTCTGCCCAAACGTTGCTACAACTTTAAAAGCACAACTACAATGATGTGGGAAAATACCCGAGCAAAGCTGAATGCCATACATGTAAGTACCCAAGAAAACTTAAGAATGTGTATGTATGTATGTATGTATGTGTGTGTGTGTGTGTATACAAACACACACACACACACACACACACACATTTATGATGAAGAAAAACCCATTCTGGCACAGCAGTAGGCTAGCCCCAAATTTAAAACTGAAACAACTGTAAAAGTCTGACTCACAGATGAACACAATGCAGAAGCCTGATGATGGCAGATGAGATTCTGCCGAAACATTGCTACAACTTTAAAAGCACAACTACAATGACGTGGGAAAATACCCAAACAAAGCTGAATACCATACATGTAAGTACCCGCGAAAACTTAAGAATGTGTATGTATGTATGTATGTATGTATACACACACACACACACACACACACACACACATATTTATGATGAAGAAAAACCCATTCTGGCACAGCAGTAGGCTAGCCCCAAATTTAAAACTGAAACAACTGTAAAAGTCTGACTCACAGACGAACACAATGCAGAAGCCTGATGATGGCAGATGAGATTCTGCCGAAACATTGCTACAACTTTAAAAGCACAACTATAATGACGTGGGAAAATACCCGAACAAAGCTGAATACCATACATGTAAGTACCCGCGAAAACTTAAGAAAACATATATACATGTATGTATACACACACACACACACACACCCTTCTGGGCATACAAAGTACAGTTCTGCTTAGCTAAAATGCTGCGGCCTTTTTCCATCCAAATTATCTGTTTGACAATGAACAAACCAAGCACATAATCTGCAGCTTGATGTATTAGATCATGGAGAACCGCACATATTTGCAGACATGAAAATAAACACACCGTTTGCAGAAAGCTGGAACAGCAAACAGAGTCAAGCAAAGAGAGAGAGAGAGAGAGAACTCCTTTTTTCCCGCTTGTGAGTAATGACTGTATTTTTAAATCCTCTAAGTTCTACGTCTTTATTGGTGCCCCCCTTGCCAAGAATCTGTTCCTAACGGTAAAACATTCTTGAAAGGAAAGTCACCGCAACTTGAGTTTTGTTTTTTGTACTGCTAACATGTTGGCATTCACAAGAATTCCTCTAGAAAGGGAAGGATACAGGAAGTTCTTGAATTACGACTACAATTGAGCCCAAAATTTCTGTTGCCAAGCAAGAAAGTTGTCAAAAAGAATTTTGCCTCATTTTACCATCTTTCTTGCCTCAGTTGTTAAGTGAATCACTGCAGGAGATGGTGAGTTCTAGTTTCATCTTATTCATGAAAGCCAGCTGGGTGACCTTGGGTTAATCACCAGGTGTTGGGGAGTTCTAGTCTCAACTTAGCCATGAAAGCCAGCTGGGTGACCTTGGGCTACTCACCAGGAGATGGGGAGTTCTAGTCTCAACTTAGCCATGAAAGCCAGCTGGGTGACCTCGGGCAAATCACTGAGGTGAGTTCTAGTCTTACCCATGAAAGCCAGATGGCTGACCTTGGGCTAATCACCAAGAGAAGGTGAGTTCTAGTCTCATCTTAGCCATGAAAGCCATTTGGGTGACTTTGGGCTAATCACCAGGAGATGGGAGTTCTAGTCTCATATTACCCATGAAAGCCAGCTGGGTGACATTAGGCTAATCTGCAGGAGATAGGAGTTCTAGTCTCAACTTAGCCATGAAAGGCAGATGGGTGACCTTGGGCTAATCACCGGGAGATGGGAGTTCTAGTCTCAACTTAGCCATGAAAGCCAACTGGGTGACCTCGGGCTAATCACTAAGAGAAGGTGAGTTCTAATCTCATCTTACCCATGAAAGCCACATGGGTGACCTTGGGCTAATCGGCAGGACATGGGAGTTCTAGTCTCAACTTAGCCATGAAAGCCAGATGGGTGACCTCGGGCTAATCACCAGGAGAAGGTTAGTTCTAGCCCCTCTTACCTATGAAAGCCTTCTGAGTGATCTTGGGCTAGTCACTCTCTCTAAGGATTGTTCTTTTGGGGAAAATGTTAGATATGTTCCCCACCTTGAGTTATTTATAATAATTATTATTTACAATATTAAATAAAAAAAACTTTTCCAGTCTTGTTATTCCCTGATATCTGGACTTCAATTCCCAGAATTCTCAGCAATTACTAGAGCCCCGTGGAAATGGAAACCCATCTCAAGGGTGAGAAACACCAATTTAGATGACGCATTTTTAATCTCACGTTTGTTGTTACGTTCTGTGGTTTCAAGTACAGGCATTTAAAATTTCTTTTTTATAAAAGAAAAAAAAAACCCACCTTATTTCAATCTACCCTCACAGTACTCAATTAGAGAGAGATTTGGAAGAATGTGCTAGGAGAGTATTAAAATAAAGAGTGTTTTCTCTAATGGTGCCCTAATCTTTGCATCCTCTCCTAAGGGAATTTGAGATTAGTGCCAATATATATTTTTTCCCCCTCAAGCCACCGCAAAGCCACATGTTGGGATGCTTTGAACAAAACGCTGACATTTTAAGCAATTCATTTTAGATTTCAGAGTTTTATGGTATTCTTTTTCCCAGGCGCCTCTTTAGTTTTTTAAAGTTTATATTCCACGGCTGTGCAAAATAATATTATATTTGATCGACTGCCGATGATAAAGGGAGGATATACAGGTAGTTCTTGACTTACGACCGTACGCTTGGAATCTCTCCAAGGACATACCTGTTTATTTATTTAGCATTAAGGCATAAGATACATGGACTTACAATGTATATTAATATTTCACCTAAATTAAAAACACATGAAATATAAACGTTGTAATGAGCAATGTACAGATAGTCCTCGACCTACGACAACTCTTTTAGTGACATTAGCATTTTAAAAAGTGTCTTGTGACCATTTTTCACGCTTCCCCACATCTGTATCCCCACAGATGTGATCAAAACTCAGATGCATGGCAACTCACTCAAATTTATGACGCTTGTAATGTCCTGGGGGCCACGTGAACTCCTTTTGTGGCCTTCAGACAAGCAAAGTCAACAGGGAAGCCAGATTCACTTAACAACCAGGTTACTAACTGATCAACTGAAAGAAATGTTGTAAAATGAGGCAAAACTCACTTAACAACCATCTCGCTTAGCAATGGAAAAGTGGGGCTCAGTTGTGGTTTAAAGCCAAGGAGTCCCTGTACACATAGGCATAGAAGCCACAATCATCATCTTCTAATGACCCTGTAATCCCTTGCAGGGTTGAATCTGGACAACTGAATGGAGCTGAGTGCTTACTGGCTGGATGCCCTTCCTGTTGCCAATACTGAGGTTATCTTCAGCAGATATATTCCCATTGTGCCCAGAGAGAGAAATATCTGCCTCTACCTAGGATCGAACTCACATCTTCCTGAGTGTGAGGCAAAAGCTCCACCTCTAGGCCACCGCACCACTCATATAGAAGCCCCAATGACAACTGAAATCTTGTGGTATCCTCGCAGGAAGGGATAGCAAAGAGATAAGATGGTGGTTGTGGCAACTTGACCAAAGGATTCTGCTGTAACCGCCATTTTGCATTTTTTGGACCTCCCCAAAGAGAAGACGGTCCATGATCTCACCACAACACCATGGTGGACTTCGATCAGCAATCCTTTGACTGTTAGTGATCACTCCTTATACTGTAAAATTGAATGGAACCTATAAAATTTAATTTAATGTAATTAAGAAAATTTATATTGCTGCCTATTCACGCATGAAGATTCAAGGGTTTATATTCCTTACAGACAGTTGGTTGTTTGCATTGTTTCAGAGAATCGTTGAGGCCACTTGGAGATTTGCAAAGTATTTGCAAAGTATGCAGTATTCAAGTTGGGACATTCAAGACACTTCTCTCCTCTCTCTCACACACACACTCTCTCACACGCACACTCTCTCACACACATTCTCTCTCATACACACAGTCTCTCACATATACTCTCACACTCTTACTCACACACACACTATTTAATACACTCTCATACACACACTCACACTCTCTCACACACACATACACACACCCTCTCTCTCTCTCACACACATTCTCTCTCACACACAGCATTTTAGACAGTTGTAGGCCTTCCAAAGTGCCTCACCTCCACGCCTGAACATTCCACCCGCTAGGATGGTTTTGATTGAAAGTCCATGGAGATTTTCAGTCCTCCGGGTCATGGTTGCCCCAAAGGTGCTTTTTTCACGAGGCAACTGGACTTTCTTTTTTTTTTGAAGACGTTTCACCTCTCATCCAAGAAGTTTCTTCAGCTCTGATTTGGATGGTGGGGGAAGGGAAGGATTTATCCTCCTTGCAGACAGCCGGTCATTTGCATTGTTTCGAAAGAGTCGTTGAGGCCACTTGGAGATTTGCAAATGGCTGTTGAGCCTTCTTGGAACCGCTGAAAGGAGCGTGCGTTGTGGAGCTCTGCTTTCTGCAGGATGCTTTCTCTCTGTCCCCCGGTCCCTACACAAAGGAAGTCCAGCTGCCTCTTGGAAAAAACACCTTTGGGACAATCATGACCTGAGTGACTCAGAATCTCCGCAGACAATGCAGAACCGGCTTTCCGTTCGCCTGGAAACACCGGCCGAGCCGCAGCCTTTAAATGAGATTTATTTCAAGCTGGGAGAAGAGGTTTTTTTTATTATTATTATTTTATTTCCTTTTTATTTGTCACTGGATAATCAAAAACAAAATCACAGGCAGGGCAGGAGGGGAATCTTCCACCGGTGGCGGGTCCTGCATTCATCGGTTGCTAAGCAACGGTGACAAGAGGGTCTCCCGTTCTCCTGGGCATCTCTCGAATGTGTCTACGTGCAGCATCGGCGGAAGAGGCAGTGATGAATAGCTGGGTTGCCGCTCCGCAACCACCGCAGCCTGGCAAAACACGGCTTCTAAAACGGGGTGTGCGCGTTTGAGTGTGTGTCTCTGGGTGTGCTTAGATTGTGAAGCACCTGAGAGCCGTCGGTCTCATTTTCCGAGCGTCTTCAGCTGCATCTTATTGGAAATGTTTCCAAATCTTTAGCACCCCTGGAATCCTGTAAGCACCACTCGCTGTGGGCTCTTACAATATGACCGCTATAGGAGAAAGTGTGTGTGTGTGTGTGGGGGGGGGGTGTTTCTCCCCTTTTGCAAACCATCTGATCGCCTCAGTTACACACCCTGAGACCAACCTATTTTCCTTTGTTACGGTATTTTTTTTTCTCTCTCTCTCTCACACACACACACACGCACACATAAATATAAATATGTGTGTGTGTGTGTGTGTGTGGTGGGATTCAATTTTTTTTATTACCGGTTCTGTGGGCGTGGCTTGGTGGGTGTGGCGTGGCTTGGTGGACGTGGCTTGGTGGGCATGGCAGGGGAAGGATACTGCAAGATCTCTATTCCCTCCCTACCTCACTAACCTGCTTTCCAGCTCTGTTCTCCTGCACAAGGCAACAAAAGAAGACCCAGCCAATCAGCTGGGACTCCGGAGGCAGAGAATAGATGGGGGCGGGGCCAGTCAGAGTTGTTATTCCAAATTACTTAAAATGTCCACTACCGGTTCGCTGAACTACTCAAAATTTCCGCTACCGGTTTTCCAGAACCTGCTGAATACCGCCTCTGAGATAGATAGATAGATAGATAGATAGATAGATAGATAGATAGATAGATAGATA
>NW_020769372.1:5283486-5315886 GCF_900518735.1 Pseudonaja textilis | reverse complement strand
ATAGATAGATAGATAGATAGATAGATAGATAGATAGATAGATAGATATAGCACACCGCTCAGTTTCTTAAGGGGTGGGTGGGGAAAGGGGGGGAAAAGCGAAATAAAACACAGGCAAGGATTGGAACTTGGTGATTAGACCGACAGACTCGCTGTGGGGCAGGGATAATGTTGCTTCAGATCATCCTCAACCAGGAGTGCGATCCTACCTGTTCCACTACCGGTTTGGTGATCGTGCGCGCAGTTTTCCCCACACCAGCTGAGGCCTGCAGCGCCAATCCTCAGTTGAGAGGATAAATGAGAGAAAATCGCAGGGGCGGATGTGAGAAGGCCAATCCTGCGCTTTTCTCTTCTTTCTCTTCTCAGCTGATCGTCGGAGGCCTTTTTTTTTTTTTTTTTTTTACTACTGGTAGCAAATCACCACTGTCCATAACCCTCACGGAGAGTAGAAATCTGCCAGAGCAGAGTAGGGAGGCCAGATTGTGTATGCAAACCCTGCTAGATTACCACACGTTTCCTTGGCTGGGTAAAAGGGATAATCTTTACAAGTAGTCCTCAAATTACAACGGTGCCTTTCGCCACCGTTCAAAGTTACACTGGCACCGGGGGAAAAAAAAATAAGACCGTTTTTCACACTTATGACCCTTGCGGCATCCTCACGGTCACACGATCAAGATTCGGGTGCTTGGCAACTGACTCATAGTTATGATAGTGGCGGTGTGCTGGGGTCACATGATCCCCCCCTTTGCGACCTTCGGATCAGCAAAGTCAATGGGGGAAGCCGGATTCACTTAACAACCGTGATTACTGACTGACCAACTGCAGTGGTTTGCTTAACAACTGTGGCAAGAAAAGTCATAATGTGAGGCAGAGCCTCGTTTAGCAAAGGCTTTGCTTAGCAACGTAAATTGCGGGCTCAATTCTGGTCGTAAGTCGAGCTGTGTTTAAAGCAGGGCTCTCCAACCTTGGCAACTTTAAGACTTGTGGACTTCAACTCTCTTCAAATCTCTGGGAGTTGAAGTCCACGAGTCTTAAAGTTGCCAAGGTTGGAGAGCCCTGCTTTAAAGGATAGACTATAATATTTTAACAGACAAGTCAAAGCCGGCTCTAGGGTTTACCTGAAGTTATTGGGTACTGCAGTCTATCTATAAGGGGCTGCCCTTGAAGACCAGTTGAAAAATTCAACTGGTCCAGGTTGGAACAGCGTGCACAATAATGGGCAAATCTCAGGTTTGCTTACGTAACGTCTCTGTTGGGTGAGCTGCGCTAGCTTCCCCTTACTTTCCAGGTGCAATTCATAGACCAGAGCATAACAGAGTTGGAAGGGACCTTGATGATCATCTAGTCCAACCCCTTGTTCAAGCAGGATACTCTATACACCATTCTAGACAAATGCCTGTCCAATTTCTTCTTAAGTCATTCCACCGATGAATTGTTCTCACTGTCAGGAAATTTTTCCCGAGTTCTAGGTTGTTTCTCTCCTTGATGAGTTTCCATCTGTTGGTTCTTATCCAACCTTGTTTTTCTCCAAAGTTCAGGGCAGAATTACGTTGGCTGGTCCAATGCTTGATTTCTGAGACTTTAGGCTGGAGATCTAAACTAGGTTTGTGGGTTTGATGGTCCAGGATTGCAGGTCCAAACTTCTACTCAGTGCAGGAATCCAAGTTAATGTGTCTCCATAAAGAGAATAGGGTAAATTCATTTAACAGTTACAGAATTAGTATGCAAATGTATGCAAATGATGGGGATTATGTTGAGGCACGATGATGGAAATTATGCACTGTACACATGACACATCATTCGTGTAATGATATCCTAATGCTTCTGTCTTCTTTTGCCACACAGACACAGACAGACACACACACACACACACACACAGCCTCAATGGGGTTCTGCATATTTTGAAAATGATTGGAAAGAGATATTCCAAGTATTAGCTCTCATTGTTTTTTCTTTCTGTAGTCAAAATTCTAATAAAGTTTATGGAGGAGATCTTTTCAAACACAAGGGTACTCAACACTTCTTCAACGTAATTTTTACATATAAGCAAGAAGAAAACGTAAATGACATACAGGTATTCCTGCCATAGGTTCGCCATCACGGTCCTAGTAGTTTCTGTGTCCCTCAGGATCAATGTCAAGAAGAATAATCACTCTTAAAAACCTGTCCTTAACCTTATCTTAATTAACATCAGAAAGGCGGGGTAGAAGTAGCCCCAAGAAAAACGCCATCTTATTCTATATATAATAATAGAAGATGCATTACTTAGAACAGTACCTATATTGCAACAGCTTCATCCATCTTGGAAACATCTCATAGTCAAAGCTATCCAATCCAGTCAGAACTTCCTAGTAAAGTGATGGTGAACCTTTCTGTTGTGGTAATACCGGAAATGCCGAAACAGGCCCATTTTTCGGCCTCCAAAGGCTGCAAAGGCTTCCCTTGAGCCCTTCCGGAGGCTGAAAACAGGCACTTCCGAAAATGGGTATTTCTGGAAGGCCCATTTTTCGGCCTCCTGAGGCTGCAAAGGCTTCCCTCGAACCTCTGGGAGGCCGAATACGGCCTCAAATGAGCTGAAAATCAGCTGGGAGGCGCGCACATGCGCAGTGCAGGTTACGTTTGGCTGGGGTTCACATGCCCACATAAATGGCTCTGTGTGCCACCTGTGGCACACGTGCCATAGGTTCGCCATCACGGTCCTAGTAGCTTCTGTGTCCCTCAGAATCAATAACAAGAATAATAAAGGTACAATTACGGAGAAAGAATAATCAAAACATGGTTGGAATTGTCAGTCCAGCGACTGCTCAAAATTCAAAGACCGAATATAGAACATAGAATGATAAGGCTGGAATTGGAAGGGACCTTAGAGGTCTCGTAGTCCAACCTCCTGGCTGACCTTATACCATCCTGGTCAAATAGTTGTCCACTCAATTTTTTATTTTTTTTAAACTTCCAGTGATGAAGTACCCACAATTCCAGGAGACAAGCTATTCCATTGTTTTAACTATCTCCTTACTTACCACCAAGTTTCACGGAGGCAATGATTAGAAATTGCATGCAACGAAGTATCTTAGCAGGGACGCGGTGGCTAAGATGCTGAGCCTGTCAATCAGAAAGGTCAGCAGTTCAGCGGTTCGAATCCCTAGTGCTGCATAACGGAGTGAGCTCCCATTTCTTGTTCCAGCTTCTGCCAACCTAACAGTTCAAAAGCACGTAAACATGCAGGTTGAAAAATAGGTACCACCTTTGGGGGAAAGGTAACAACGCTCCGTGCGCCTTCAGCGTTTAGTCATGCCAGCCACATGACCACGGAGACGTCTTCGGACAGCGCTGGCTCTTCGGCTTTGTGACGGAGATGAGCACCTAGAGCCGGAAACGACGAGCACGTATGTGTGAGGGGAACATGTACTTTTAAATTATCTTAGGACCACAGTGTATTGGGGGACTTTTGTGGTGGTCTAACACTCCAATTTTTCCACCATAAGGCTTGGGGGGGGGGGGCTGGTCTGTGGTGGATTGATTAACATGTCTTTTCATGTTGGACAAGTCTAAAAGCGACTGGAGTAAACCACTACACATTTGCTATTTCATGAGCCTGCCTACCACAAACCATATTACTCCATCATATTTAGCAGCTCTTAAGCTTCTCCACCTCAAACAAGGTAATTTGTTAGACGAACAACAAATTAATCCAACATATTAAACTCTAAAAGATCACTCTAGCTATTCTCCTCCTTTCAGCTGCTGTTCCAACAACAGAATTGGCTTTAAACAGCTGGGATCATGGCCATCTGCACAAGAGAATGGCTTTGTGTAAATGACATGAGTTGTGTACCAATCTGAGGAACATTAACTGAGATCGTTTCCATGTTGTGTATATGATACATATGATGCCATTGTGATTAGTAATAAACATTTGTGTTTGGGGTCTTCTATCTTCTCCCCTGATCTTTCATAAGTCAAGAGACACATTTATTCATCCATCCATCATCTCTAACTTATGTCTCTCTCCCTCCCATCTGTCTGTCTTGTTATCTGTCAATCCAATCTGTCTGTCTATCTGTCTATCCTACCTATTTACCTACCTAATCTATCATGTCTCTCTTTCATCTCTCTCTCTCTCTCTATCATCTATCATGTCTCTCTCCTGTCTGTCTGTCTGTCTGTCTGTCTCTCTCTCTCTCTCTCTCTCTCTCTCTCTCTAATTTTTGGCTGCCCTTCATGGATATTACTGAATAATAAATATGTTTCTTGACTTAGAAAAGATTTGGAAATATATATCATTTAATCTATCTCACTTAATTCAGGTTCCACTGAATACAGTGATGATGATCTAAAGACCTGGAACAAGCAGACCGCTAGTAACCATACAGAGAGGAGTCAAGACTTAATGCCTGCATTCACACAACACCCAGTTCCCAGTTTAGGAGTTTGCCGTCTCTGCCTAACCACTGACTAATCAACAAGATAAGCCACCAAACACATCATAACTAAGGCTCAACCCCAACAAAGCTTAGAGTTGGTAGGAAAGTCTCCAAGGAACGCAAACCAGAAAGAAACCATCGTCATGACCTGTAAAATATATCAATGTTCTTTGTTCCTGTCTGAAATGCAGCAGAAAGTTCTTTGACAGGAAATATGAATTTCTCTAGGAAAAGCAAAGAAGTGAAGAGGACAATGCAGAAGAGGTAAAAAGGCCATTGGGCAAAGAAGAATCAGTCTCAAAGTAGCAAGAACATCAAGGAGAAGTTGTTACCAATAGACTTCAAGGAACCAATTATGAAGTTCTTCCTCTGTAAGATGTTCAACATTTGACTGAAGAAATCATATCATAAAACAATGAAGAAACACTTGGAATCTGAGGATTGAAGAAATCCCAGAATCATGTTGAGAAAAAAGACATGTGTCACGATGATAGGAGATGGTTGTGGCCCGACAGTGGCCAGTGGAGCTGGCAGCAGATTTGGACAGTGAGGAGGTTGGGGAAGAACTTGGGCTAGTCCTGGAGTCTGACAAGGGCTCTGCGTCGGAAGCAGAGATGGGGCCAGGACCATCTGACAGTTATCAGCTGCCTTCAGAGTCAGACATCAGTGAGGAAGAAGAAAAGCTGGAGCCTGTTCCCAGTGTGTGCATGCACAGAGCTGCCAGAAGAAGGGAACAGCTAAGGAACAAGGGGCAACTTGGGAGTAAAGCCACGGGTGGACGGTGAATGGCCCCACCCATAGGGAATAAAAGAGGATCAAAAGGGGAGTGGGGGTTTTGCAGGAGAGAATTAGTTCACTTGGGTGAAGATCGGTTCCTGCATTCTTTGCCAAGCATTGTCTGCTACAGTGTGGCATGTGAAAGATATTGGCTTGGCAACTCTCCAAGCCTGATAAAAGTCTGGAATTGTGAAATCTCTTGAAAGACTGTTGGCCGGGACTTTGCTGGAGAGGAATTCGCTGTAAACAAAATGAAAGGAATTTATCGGGACAAGGTGTCAGCTTTGTGCTGTTAGGGAAGGCCTAGGTCAGAATAGAGATATCTTGTTCAGAAGACCCAAACTAGGTAGGTCCAGAGCTAACCTGACATTGGGGGAGGTACATTGTCTTCCCAATGTCCATGTACAGAACATGATACAGAGGTTACCAGGATTATTCAAAGCCGGTAGCAACCGTATTTTCTTCTTCATCCGAAATGACCTCGTCATGGGAGACCTTGAAAAAAAAAATCTCTGGCGACGATGATAGTGAAGTGAAGAACTTGGATCTTTTCTCAATTCTTCCACTTGAAGGGAAAGCAGAGCTCAAGAAACGATCATGCAAGTGGTTTCTCCAAGACGGACTGGGTTCTACGACAATGATTAATGCTACCCGCATGAAGGTCAGAAATGAGACAGACCTTTAAAAAAAAATGGAAGGAAATGTTTGGCAGATGTTGAGTCGCCAGGATGATATTAAACCAGAACAGGAGAAGGAAAGGTGGCAAAACTCCAGAATTAGGTATGCAGAACTCAACGGACAATCAACAGGCCAAGATGGGGGTTCAATTTTTCATAGGACACTACAACCCAAGTGCCCATGGATGGTACTCACAACCTCCGAATGCTGATCAATAAACAGACTATTGGGGGGGGGGGGAATCCCTGAAGAATTAGAGATCCTAATTTAAGAAGTCACATGTGATGTGAGAGAACATAAGACCAGGGGTGGGATTCAACCAGTGTTACTACCAGTTCGGTGGCTACGTTTTGAGCCTGACGCACGCTGTGCTCACGTGTTAAAAAAAACCTTAAGCTGTGCTGCCCAAACAGCTGAAAAGTGCTGCGTGTGGGTGGCGCAGCGTTTGAAAAGCCTCTTTTTCTTTGCTTTTTCAAGCTTAGCTGCGCCGTGCAAAGCAGCTGAGGTTGAAAAAGCAGGAAATAAAGGACAGGTAAGAGCTCAGGCGGGCGGGTGGGCCAAACAGCAGCAAACGCAGAACCCGTTTGGTGTCTGCTGCTCTTCAGAGCTACCGGTTCTTTAGAACTGGGCAGAATCAGTAGCATCCAACCCCCTGCATAAAACCACCTGGATAGGATGAAGATGCAAATGAGGTCTTTCTGCAGATGATCAGCCCTTCAAAAAAGTCATATAAACAAGGACCATGATGGAGGATTTTCAATGGTTTTTTAAAATGTATTAATTAAATTTATTTGCACCCCATCTTGTTTCGAAGTGACATCTGCTAGGAATCTAATCAGGGGTGGGATTCAACCCATTTGTTGAGTGCACGGTTCGCATTTGAAAACTGCCCATTTTCAGATCTAATACTTACTTTCTATTGCAGCCCTGGTGTGTAAAACAGCTGAGGTGAATCAGCTGAGCTGCAAACCACGGAAATAAAGGACAGAATAGGGCAGTGGCGGGGCCAAATGATCACCAGAACTACCGGTTCGCCCGAACCAGTCTGAACCGGTCGAATACCCCACCTGAATCTAATACTGTCAAGCAAGCAAGAAGTCCAGCAAATTCTTATCCGCTCTTGCTGACACTTTCATTTGTCGGAAGGGTGATTAAAAAACAACAACATGGAAACGTGGGCTTAATTCTCACTAACAGAGAAGAACTGGTTGAAGAACTGAAGTTGTTTGATCTTTTGGAAGAAACTGAATATTCGGAACATCTGTGATATCTAGAAGAAGAGGAACTGAGACGACACAGAAGTCTATTCTGGTCTTCAGAAAAAAAGGACAGGATGGACTGTGAGGGAAGGTGGTTGAGAGCCAGGCGTGGCTTAAAACGTTGAAGGAGACAAGGACCTAGGAAGGACACGAGAGTCCATGAAATGAGATGCTGAAAGCACAATTTCAATTAACACCTCGAAGGAGGAGGAAAGAAATGCGAGAATTCAATAGAATTCTGCATATATTCCATTAGGATATATGCAGAACACTCTAAATGCTGAAGAGAAAAGGAATGAGAGAAGCTTAAAACAAAGAAGAGTCGATAAGTCTCCAGAAACCAGAGATAGCCTGTCAGGAGAGCTTGAAATAAGCTAAGACTTGTGAAAGATACCAAAAATAGCTACCTCCACCCCCATTCTTCCTCATTCTTTGTGTAGATGAGGAATAAGAGACAAGTCAACGAAAGTACAGACCTATCAAAAGAAAAAGTGAGAAGAACAAAATGGCAAAAAACTTCTTAATTCTGATGTTGCCCCTGCCTTCCCTCAGAAGAGAAATGGAAGGCTAGATCATGGTTATCCCTCTGGGCAAAGAGGGAAGCTTAAATTAGACAAAGAGAGGACAAGAGAGAGCCAACTTAGTTGATGTCAAGGACTACATCGCAGGTTACTCAAGTATCTGGTGAATGCAACCACAAGATCATTTCTGGTAGTCTTTGAGAACTCCCAGGAGACCAGATCCTGAAGATGAAATCATCTTCTGAAGATGAAATCATCTGCAGGCCAGATCCTGAAGATGAAACTCAAATATTCTGGCCACCTAATGAGAAGGAAGGACTCACTGGAGAAGAGCCTAATGCTGGGAACGGTTGAAGGCAAAAGAAGAAGAAGGGGATGGCAGAGAAGGAGGTGACTGGATAGAGTCACTGAAGCCGTTGGTTGACACGAGCTTAGATGGACTCCAGGGGAAGGTACTGGAGGAACTTTGTCCATGGGGTTGCGATGGTTCAGACACAACTTTATGACTAACAACAACAACAACAAGACCAGAGGTGAGCAAATATCATCACACCTTCAAAAAGGAAGACTTTTCAGCTTGATCTATATACCAGGCGACATCTTTGAAGAGATGACCTAACTGCATCTTTATGAACATCTGGATAGGCAGACAACCTAGGATCTGCTACGATCAAACCATGAGAAACTAACCTCATCTTCTTTGCTAGAGTTACCAGCTTTAGTAAGTAATGGGAATGATATGAACATCACACGCCAAAGGTGATTTTTCCAAAAGGCAACTGGACTTTGTTTTTTGTTTTTGTCTTGCTCTTTGAAAATGTTTTGTTTTTGTCTAGTTTAATTAAATTGTAACCTATCTAGTTGAATGAAAAGGGGTGACACGGTAGAAGTGTTCCAATATTTAAGGGGCTGCCACAAAGAAGAGAGGGATAACTTTATTCTCCAAAGGACCAGAAGGCAGGACAAGAAGCAATGGGTGGAAAGTAATCAAGGAGAGAAGCAACCTAGAACTAAGGAGAAATTTTCTGACAGTGAGAACAATTAACCCGCAGGATGGCTTGCCTCCAGAAATTGCGTGTGCTCCAACACTGGAGGTTTTTAAGAAGAGACTGGAGAACGCTTTGTCTGAAATGGTATAGGGTTCTCCTGCTTGAGCAGGGGGGTGGACTAGAAGACCTCCAAGGTCTCTCCCAACTCTATTATTCTGTAATTCAGTTCTGAACTGAAGAAGCTTCTTGGATGAGAAGTGAAATGTTTTCAAAGAGAAAAAAAACAAAAACCAAGAAAGTCCAGTTGCCTTTTGGAAAAAGCATCTTTGGGGCAACTAAACGACCTGGATGATTGAGAAATTCTACAGGCCTGTATAAACACCTCAATCTTTGACACCAGAATGTCTCAGGATATTATTCATGAAACTATGGGTTAGCTGAATACTGCTAAGCGGGCTCCTAAATGACTGTATTCAAAGAGTCCCGGTTAATGACTCCATCTCAGCTTGGGCTGAGTCAAGTGACACAAAGTGGAACTGTACACTGGGCTCTGTGCGATTCAACAGTGTTGTCCACAACTTTGATTGTGGACTTTAGGGGGGCCTTGTCAGGTCTTCAGGTGACGTGAAACAAGAAGGGGTCGGTCCTATTGGAGATGAAAGGGAGAACATTGAAAAAGATCTAGGCTAGAGCAAAAAAATGGAATTTAGCAAGGAGAAAGGTGACTTATGACTTAAATGTCACATTTAAAATGTTTTCAGCTTCTCCATGGTCACGTGATCAAACAAATCCAGATGCTTGGCAACTGACTGATATTTATGACGGCTGCAGTGTTCTGGTTCCCTTTTTGCGAACTTTGGACAAGTGAAGTCATCGGGGAAGCCAGATTTCCACTTAACAGCCGTGTTACTAACCGAACAATTGCAGTGGTTCACTTAACATCTGTAGCAAGGAAGTTTGCCCAATGGGAAAAAAAATAAAATTTAACAACTGTCTCAACTCTAAGTTGAGGGCCACCTGCACTTATAAATGCTATCTTGGAAAGCACAGACACACAATTCTTCCTGGTCAAAATTCATTAGCACAAACAAGATAACTAAGAGGTAATAGCAGCCTTGGAACCTCTGAAGAATTGACACATTGAAAAGACATGGAGAACAACTCTATTACCCCAGAATTAGAACCGACAGGTCAAAACTACAAAGGGAGGAAATTCAACCAGACAGCAGTTAAGAATCTCCTAACAATATGATCTTGCAACCAGGGGATATATGATATATGCAGGGGTAGGATTCAGCCGGTACGGATCTGTTCGGACGAACTGGAAGTTCCAGCAATGAATTGGCCTTGCCCACCCACACCCTAGTCTGTCTTATATTTCCTTTGTTTGAAGCCCAGCTGATAGGCACGGCAGAGCCTTAGCCGTTTTACTCACTGGGGCTGAAGGTAAAGTGTTTTTAATGCACTGCGTTGCGCGCAAAGCGCACACTCATCAAACCGGTTGAATCCCACCACTGGATATATGAGCTCTCCTTTGCCAGAGGCCTTCAAACTATCTTTCTATGGTTCTCTTGTCCAAGATGGCCAGTGGTTACCTTCAGCCAAGACTTAGGATGGATAACATCTGCTTGATTATAGACAGTAGATTAGATATAAATGCTGTTAGACAACACGAAATAGTCATCTGTGTATCTAGAAAGAGACGGGATGGGAGAGAGAGAGTTCTTGATGAAGGGCATCCCTTACCTGAAACAGTTGAGGAATCGTACGAGTTCCTGTCCTTCCTACTTGCTCGGAACGTCTGAAAGTCCTTCTCCCTGTAGGTCGCAAATCCGTCAAAGCTCCGTCTCTTTGCTCCGCTGGGATCCCCGTCTCGCTTGTCACTGGCAGAATTCATCTCACCAAAGACATCCATCACATCGGCTCTCGTACTGCTCTCCGTGTTCCCAGCGTACTTCTTCATGCAGGGGTCGTCGCCGCTTGCGTTGTTCTTATCCTTTCCAGGGATCCACTGTTGAGTGTCGGAGAGTGACAACGTAGAGAGGGTGTCCACCTCAAAGCTACTCTTGGACCCCTTGTGCCCAGCTTCGCAGTGCTGGTGCTTCTGTTTGTCCTTGTGTTTGCCTTTCTCGGTCAACAAGGAGAGGTCTTTCTCGGAGACGTTTAACCTCTCCCCCACCGAATGGCTGGAGAAGCCAGGAGACTTGCTTGCAAAGAGGCTGCTGAGGTCATCATGTGCCCCCAATATCCGCTCCTCCTTGTGTTTGTGCTTATGTTTGTGTTTCCTTTTGTGAAGTCGGCCACTGGATAAGCTGTTCCCTGACACCTTGGCGGAGGTCAACGAGGAATGGACATCTCCAAGGCCCATCCCTACGGGCGTCTGCAGGTGGACGCTATGCTTGGCTTTATGCTTGGCAGTGTTGGGCATCTTCATGTGGGAGCTTGGATGGAACTGGGGAGGGGGCACTGTAGGCCTCATGAAAGGAGACGCCGTGCCCAAGGTGTGAGACAAGTACAATGGGGCCGGGTACTGACTGTAGTAGCCAAGGTTCATCATAGGCATTGATGTGTAAGGCATTCCGTAGGGTGCATAGTAACTCCCGCTGGGAATAGGGTAACCAAACCCTTGTAAGAAAGGCACCTTCGTCATGGTGTCATTGGTTTTGGCAGGCCGACCGCGCTTTTTCTTAGACTTCATGTCGGAGGTCCTGCGAAGATACAGTAATGGGTCGTACTGGATATATGGCACAGGGTAATAGGGATCAAAGTTTATTCTGAAAATGCTGGGGTACGGATTCTCGTGATAGAACGTGTAGCTTCGGTGAGAAATTCTGAAGACTTGGAACTTGCTGATAAGCTCCTCCAGATCAGCCAGGAACTGGAGGTCATCTCTGTTCTGTAGGTTTTTCCGTTTCCTCTTGTGCTTTGGCTTCTTCATGGACTCGTGGGAGAGGAAGTTGTCCACCATGAGATGTTTTGGCCGGTGGCTGTGCCTGTTCTTACTGCTGGTGTCTGACTGGACAGCTTCTGGGTTGTCCAGACTACAGAAATCGAAGGAGTATCTTCGGCGCGACTCTGAAGTCTTCTCTGCTTGGTCCGCGGTGCTGTTGTTGTCCGTACCGATTCCGCTGTCGCTTGGTATGGTTTCTTCGCTGTGGGACTCACTCAGAGGAGACAGTGTGATTTCCTTCAGAGAACCGATGTCGCAAAGGTGGGAAGGAGAATTGGCCATGAGCCTAGGTGGGGACAACTTCCAAGTCCCACTGTGGATTCCTTTCGGAGTTTTGGTGGGGAGCGCGCTGATGGGTTGTAGATTTGGCATCGTCTTTAACTCTGAAAAATTGGTGTCGGTCCTGGCAGGGCTAAGGTTGCCATGAGAGCCCGCTAGCTGCATGGACAGCGGGTGAACCGTTGCTGGTGAAGACGTCACGAGACACTGCAAGGTTGAAGGCACGGCTGGGTGATCAGGCTGGCTAGATACAGGCCTCAAATGTTTGACGACCGCCTTAGGGTCTTCCTGCAGAGACTGCAACTCAGCTCTTGGCTTCCTTCCCCTCTTCTTGCCTATGTAGATCGTCCCTCGTTTGCTCACGTTGATTTGCTTTCCTAACCTCGCGTCGATCGTTGGAGCCCCCGAGCTGGCTGGTGGCTGGGTTTTGGCTTTCAAAGATATATTACTGGAACACGATAAGATCTGGCTCAAGAGGTTCTTCCTCTTGAGGGTTTTCATTTTGTTGATCGTCTTGATAGTCTTCTTATCCAGGACGCCAAGTTTGCCCACCTTTTTGTGAAATTTCAACTCACCGGCCGAGTGTTCTTCCTCTGAAGGCATCTGAGACAGGTTCACCAAGTTTCGCCTCCTCTTTCTTTTTTTTGTACCCGGGAACTCCCGACTGATTGGGCTGACCGGGCTGGTAGATGTTCCCTCATGGATGGTCTCGACAGTCAGCAGAGGTTGTTTCTTGGGTCGACCCCTCTTCTTCTTGATGGGGGTTATCACTGTCAGACTGTCTGTGTTGGTATAGAGAGGGCTAGATGGTGTTATGGGATAAGCGGACGGAGGTTCTATCATCAGTTTCTCAGATGGACCCAGAGAAGGTTCCCGGAACACATTTTTAGGTTTGCTACAACTCCACCTTCGTTTGGCTGAAAATTTAGGGTGCTGGATCTCTGAATGCTTGCTGAGGGCAGGGATATCATTTATCACTGGAACGGATGTGACGGTTGTGGTCTTCCTAAGCCTGGTCGCATTGCTTGAGGGCGATTTATTGGTCATCTCATTTTTTTCCATGGGTACCATGGAGGGAGATTCGATCTCAGGAGCTTTCCCTGGCTTTGTGACACGGGGATCTTTCTTACACAAGTCTGCTTGGGTGCTACACCGGTTGGCTATGTCACTGCTTACAGGTGGCCCAGAAAATGGAGATTTCTCTGTCTTCTCAGGAGCAACTTTTGTTGACTGTCTTTTCTTCCTTTTGTGACCAGGTGGCTCCCCTATTGGGCCTTTGATAGGGATAGTGATTCGCACGTGGCTTGAATCGTTTTCGGAAAGGTTGGCAGTGTTTGGGCTTTGTCGAGGCGACGGTGGCTTGGTCGCGTTGGGTTCCTTTTTGCCATCCATATTGACGTTGGGTTGGGCTTCCAATGACTTCTGAGCATTCTTTACCCATTCTAGGTCTGTATTTGGGGCTGCCTGGTTGATTAAATCTTTCTTGCTGGACTTTTTCTTGGAGCTGGTGCTGGTTTGATCAAGGGGGTCTGCTTGTCCTCCTCCCTCTTGACTCAAAAACCCACCGCAGTCAACCAGATTGTTAGACTGGGGTGATAATCCAAGAGAGCTTGACCCCGGGGTTGCAGTGCAAGAGGAAAGGTCTTTGTTACCACCACCGCTGGTCAGCTGAGCCCAGGAGCTGCTGGAATTTGCCTTCTTAACTTGGGATTTGCTGAACGACAGTCCAGCCTCTGACACCGTGACCTTAGGGGAATTCATGGCTTCTCGGTTTGACTCCGGAGCAACGAAGCAAGCTTGAGAAGTCGATCCAGACTCAGAAGTCAACGACCAGTCGTGATGATGTTGGTTACTATTTCTTTGCTGGTGCCGTGATTTTAAGGTGTCACTGGTGAAATCCTGGGGTAGCTCTGGATCGTAGTGAACCACGGAATGTTTCTGCAGCCTGTCATAACCCTGGAAAGAAGGGAGACAAGACAAGAGAAAGAAAGTTAAGACTTCCCATCCTCAAAGTATCTATATACATCTCTGTATCTTTGTATATCTATCTATCTATCTATCTATCTATCTATCTATCTATCTATCTATCTATCTATCTATCTATCTATCTACCCACCTCTCTATTTTATCTCTCTCTCTCTCTCTGTCTTTATTTTCCCTTACCCCCCTTTTATCTCTCTCTCTCTCTGTATATATGCATGTATGTATGTATATAAATGCATACACCTCCACCTACCTATCTTTATCTCCCCCCTCCCTCCCTCTCTATATGTGTATGTATCTATATATAAGTATGCGTGTACACACACACACACACACACACTACCCTATCATCTATCTATCTAATCATTTTCTTGTAGATGAACCACCTCAAAAACTTGTTTACATTGACGCTCCTATTAGTCATTTCATTTGTTTATTCATTCATTTGTTGTCTAGTTGTTAAGCCATGTCTAAGTCTTGTCCCAAAGTTGCATAAATTGCCTTTTGGAAAAGCACCTTTGGAACAACCACGGCCTGGATGACTGAGAATCTCCACAGACGTGTGTTCAAGTCTTCCCAATCCCATGGACCACAGCATACCAGGCCCTCCTGGCGTCTACTTTCTCATGGATTTCCCCCAAATTCATGTTGGTTGCATCAATAAAGACATTATCTAATCTTTTGGTCCTCTGCTGTCCCTTCCATCTTTCTCAGCATCAGGGTCCTTTCCGGTAATTATTTATTTATTTCCCGCCTTTATTATTTTCACAAATAACTCAAGATGGCGAACAAATCCAACATACCCTCCCACAACAACAACTCTGTGAGGTGTGTTGGGCTGAGAGAGAATGGCAGGCCCAAGGTCATATGGCTGGCTTTCATGGCTAAAGCAGGACTAGAACTCAGAGTTTCCTGGTGATTGGCCCAAAGTCACCCAGCTGGCTTTCACGGCTAAGGCAGGAGTTGAACTCAAAGTCTCGTCCTTTCACATTACATATGACATGGGCACATACATTCTACTTTTTACAGAAAGACTTATAATATACATTTTTATTGCATTTTAAGGAAATCAACCTGCTGTAGCAGAGGCTTTGAAAGAAAGAAACGGAAAACGTGGACTGTAGGTTCACGTGAGGTGACTGGGAAAAATATTATCTGTTTCTCTAGGGGTTAATAATTAAGCAATTCCAGAGACACTGAGTACTTTCTCACCTCCCTTCCATGCTAAGGGTTCTGTTTTGGGAAGAAACAAACAGTAATTCCAGAATATTCTCAACTATGCAAGTTTTTATTACATCTGTACAATGGTTAACTACTGGTGCAACTCCAAATCTTATTAACATATTCACTGACCGAGAGGAAAGAAAATGTTGGTATTCTGATATTTTTTTGTTTAATCTTTAGCTTTAAATTTCCATTACTGCTAGCAATTTGAGTACTTTTGAGACCTTCAGTGAGGGAGATGCAGGCAGGCAGAGAGAGAGAGAGAGAGATGGATAGATAGGGATGGATGGATGAATGGACAGACAGACAGAGATGGATAGATAGATGGATAAATGGATAGATAGGGATGGATGGATGGATGGATAGTTAGACATAGATGAATGGATAGATAGATAGGGATGGATGGATAGGTAAGTAGGTAGGTGGGTAATATTTTATTTCTATCCAGTTTTTCTGCCTGTGGGTAAGTTAGTAATGCCAACCATTTAATATAATACGCAAGCCCCTAAAATACCAATACCAATAGCTCTTAGATTTATATAATGCTTCATAATGCGGATGGGCCTCAAAAAATCTAGCTCCTCATTTTACAGAGTCAACTTCGAGCCAGTCAGGATTGAACCCCTGGCAGCGGGCAGAGTTACTTTGCAACACTGCCTTCTAACCACTGTGCCACCGCAGCTCTTAAAATCCCAATGAGCTCATGAAAATGTGATTTGTTTTATTTAATTCTATCCCTCTGGTATTATTTTTACAAATAACTCCAGGCAGCGAGCATATCCAACACACTTTTTCATCTTCCTATTTTCCCCACAAACACAATCCATCTCACTGTTAAGTGCATGAGTAATTTTATATCTTTTTAAATACCCTGACAACTTACTAACTACATCATGACCTCACTGACATTAGATAAATGTTGTACATATGCAGGTCAACATTATCATATTGGATCTGCCATTATCTCTCTCTTTCTCTCTCTTTCTTTCTCTCTCTCTCTCTCTCTTTCTTTCTCTCTCGTGGTAACTCATTATTTGTTTACTCAAAATGACCAGATACATCAGCCAAAATTAAGGCTGATAAATGTAAATAATCATCTCGATCTTTCTCTGAATCCCTTGTTTGAAATATTTTGATTTATTATTATTTTCTTGCCCTGCTAGGTGAATTTGAGGGAAGGAAGAGAGGGTTAATGGAAGAGATGGCTATAAAAACAAACTAGGTTATATAAAAAAAAACCCGGCTAATTCCTCAGTCAAAACAGCTGTAGCTATTTTTGTTTGGTTTGCTTTTAAAAAGGCAACTTTTACGCAGTTATTTAAAAAAAAGAGAAAAGCATAGAAACAGAAAAGGAAGAAAAAAATTGAGCGATGTTTTGCGACGGGCAGCTAAACAAATCAATTCAACCAACAACTGAATTGAACTATCCATTTTAGGAATCACAGAATTGGAAACGCTGGAAGGGTTTAATTTATCTGTCAAATTTATTGGCCGCCCATCTTACACCTGAGATCAAGAACGTAAGCTAAAAACCATATAAAAACCTGATTTTGTGCAAAGTTTTTGCTTTTCTGTTTTTAAATGGGAATTTGGATCCTAACCTGTATGTAACCCTCCCTCCACCCCAAAGAATAAATCCCCAAATCCCCCCCCCCCTTTTAAAAGGAAAGGTATGGTTCAGGTAGCTGGCTAGAAAGCTTTTTCAGCAATCTGGGATGAACACTTCAGAAACACACACATACACACACACACACACACACATACAGAGTCACACACCCTTTGAAGTATGAACCGCTGCATCTGCAGAAACAATTCTTTGAGTGGAATTCCCTATTAAGAAGCTTTATCTGGCCAGATAAGCAGCTGGCTTCCATGTTGTTAATTGCCGTCTGCTGTGATTTTAACACAACTGCAGCAACCCTTGTGTCTGTCACCTTCTTATTCTAATCATCCTGAATCTCAGAAGAAGGGGAGGAGGGAAAAAAAAACCCTCATAAAATAATAAAAGAAAGAAAAGGGAAGGAAGATACAGGAAGGGGAAGGGAAGGAAGATAAAAGAAGGGGGAAGGGAAGGAAGGGAAGGGAAAAGAAGGTAAAAGAAGGGAGAAAGAAGGGAAAGGGAAGGAAGATAAAAGAATGGAAAAAGAAGGGGGGAAATAAAAGAAGAGGAAAAGAAAGGAAAGGAAAGGAAGGTAAAAGAAGGGGGAAGGGAAGGGCAGGGAAGGGAAGGAAGGGAAGGGAAGGGAAGGGAAAAGAAGATAAAAGAATGGAAAAAGAAGGGTGAGGAAAATAAAAGAAGAGGAAAGGAAATGAAAGGAAAGGAAGGTAAAAGAAGGGGAAAGGAAGGGAAGGGAAAAGAAGAAAATGAAAGGAAAGGGAGGTAAAAGAAGGGGGAGGGGAAGGGATGGGAAGTAAAGGGAAAGAAGATAAAAAAGGGGGAAAGGAAGGGAAAGGAAGATAAGACAAGGAAAGAAATGGCAGGGAAAGGAGGATAAAAGAAGAGGAAGGAAAAAGAAAGGAAGATAAAAGAAGAGGAAAAGGAAGGGAAGGGAAGGAAATCACTCACTTACATTTTGCCTAGATTAATTATTGTACAACTAGTCCTCAGCTTACGCAACAATTGAGATTGGAAATTTTGATCAAAAGTCATTGCGGTCACAAGTCCAGATTTTGCTACTGTTTTTATGGCAGCTGATAAGTGAATTACTGCAGCTGTGCAAAGCAAATGACTCGGTCAATGAACACATGACACTCTCCCAAATGGGGGTTTGCTTGTTTTTGTTGGAAACTGAGAAAAACCACTGAAAACCAGGAAAAAAAAAAACCGTTGGAAATTGGGATTGTGTGACCATAAGACTTTTCAGTGAATACGAGCCAACTGCCTGGTGATCACATGACTGTGTGTGTGTATGTGTGTGTGTGTGTGTGTGTGTGCAACACTTTGCCATGGGTGAAAATGCTTTGCAAGCCTTAATTCCAAGGGTGATATACCGGTAAATTGCGGACCATCGTTAAACAAGCAGGTCATAAATTGAGGACTACCTGAACCGTTTTAAGGACTGTGTTGTCCATAATGCTATTATTTTGCCCCTTAAAATGTTAAAGTGTTTTCCTAAATAGATGATATGGTTATCTTTAAAAGTGTAGGATTCTGACCCACTTTTAGAATAGAATAGAAATAGAATAGAAATAGAATAGTACAGAATAGAACAGAACAGAATAGAATAGAAATAGAATAGGTAGAATAGAAATAGAATAGAATAGAAAGAATAGAATAGAATAGAATAGAATAGAATAGAATAGAATAGAATAGAATTCTTTATTGGCCAAGTGTGATTGGACACACAAGGAATTTGTCTTGGTGCAAATGCTTTCAGTGTACATAAAAGAAAAGATACATTTTTCAGGAGTCAAGAATCATCAGGTACAACACTTAGTGATAGTCATAGGGTACAATAAGCAATCAAATCATACTAGGAAACAGTCAATATAAATTGTAAGGATACAAGCGACAAGGCTACACTCATACAATGTATGACTTATGCAAATCTATTCTAGCTGTCCCATACTTCCTTAACTAAATTTTCAAACAAACAAACAAAAAAAGATAATTGTACATACTTGCGGTCTTTCCCCCCCCCTGAAAACGTTCACTTTTTCTCCTAGGAGCTTCTTCAGTTCCATTCCTCACCTTTCAGTCCGAACTGAAAAAGCTTCTTGGATGAGAAGTGAAATGTTTTCAAGGGGAAAAAAAAACAAAAAAAAACCCCAAGACAGTTGACATTTGGAAAAACAATTTTGTGAATACTTTGGAGTTGTTACCTACATTCCTTCGACGGAAGAGAGATATTCGGCTATGAATCTAACTCCAGACTCACTCCTTTGTGTGAACGTAGCCCCAAATCGTATGTTTCAGAATTGCAAATACAACAGAACCGAATTGCAGAGTTGGAAGAGACCTTGGAGGTCTTCTAGTCCAACCCCCTGCTCAAGCAGGAGACCCCCCTTTACCAGTGGTCGCCAACCGGTGGGCTGGGGACCACTGGTGATCCACGAGAAAATTTTGGTGGTCTGCAGGGAAATGTCACCCCCAAAGAAATTAATCCAGGCTGCGCGGGAACACAAGGCTGTGCTGCCCATATGGCCCGTGGGAACACAAGGCTTGCGTTGTTTGCATTGTGAACAACACGAGGTAATGAGGGGAGGGGGGAAAAGGTGGAGGGAGAAGAACTTGCCCCACACGGCCCATGCACCTCACTGGGCTCCTTCTTTCCTCTTTTGCTTTTGGCTGCACACAAGGAAAGCAGCAAAAGTCTTTCTTTCTCTCCTCCAAACTCCGCCAGATAATGAGTTTTTGGGACCCTGCAAGGCCTCCTGCTCCAAGAGGCTGCGCCGGCAAAGACTCATTTCTGGCGGAGAGAAAGAAAGACTTTTGCTGCTTTCCTTGCATAAAGCCAAAAGTTTCTCTCTCCCCCTGAGAATGGAGCTGGAGACGGTATCCTGTGATCCCAAATAAAGAGAGTGATCGATTGGTGGGGAATTTTCCTGCAGACTTTTTGGGGGGATTTTCCCAGGGTCTCTGGTCCTCTGGATTTAAAATTATGAGTTTGGTGGTCCCTGAGGTCCAAAAGGTTGGCGACCCCTGGTCTACACCATTTCACGCCAAATGGTTGTCCAGTCTCTTCTTAAAAACCTCCAGGGATGAAACGCCCACAAATTCTGGAGGTAAGCTGTTCCACTGGTTAATTTTCCTCGCTGTTAGAAAGTTTCTCCTTAATTCCTGGATTTCTCTTGCTCCTTTCCTGGATAAGTTTCCATCCCTTGTTTCTTGTCTTGCCTTCTGGCGCTTTGGATTCCACCAACCATCTTCCATGGACAGTTTTCCAAGCGCAGGTCACTTCGTAGTGGTCCTTCTTTAGGGCCCAGCTGTTGAGTTTTATTTTTGTCAAGCCCTCCCCACCTTTTTCTCCCCAAAACTATCCCACAAACTTTCTTGGTGTGGGGCTGGCCAGCTCTCTTTCCATCTGCTTGCCTGCCTTCCCCCCCCCCCCCCCCGCCCCCCCCCCCCCCTTTTGTCCGTCTGTATGAATGGCTTTTTCATCAACAACCAAGCTACGTCGGAGGCCCCCATCGCTCGAGAGAAAAGTCTGGGAAAGCAGAGAACAATGGAATCCCCCTGTCACTTCCCACAAAGGGCTCATCACCGCTGACATAACAAATCCATTTAAATGTGATGTGTCCCAAAGACAACACTTCAGTTCAGCTGTCTGGTTTTCCAGCAGCTGGGAGAAAAAAATATCGGACCTGAAGTATGATACGGCACAAGGGGCCTCCTTGGCTGAAATAGTAAAATAAAATAAAAAATAAAAAAAATAAAAAAACAAAGTAAAGTAAAATAATAAAATGAATAAGATGTAAAGTTAACATAACATAAATAAAATAATAAAGTAAAATAATAATCAATAAAATAAGGTAACATCACGTAAAGTAATATAATTAAATAAAATATCAAGTAACATAATATAATTGAAATAAGGTAACACAACATAAATAAAATAATAAAGTAAAATAAATAATATAAAGTAACAATAAAATAAGGTAACATAATATAAATAAAATAAAATAATAAAGAGACATAATATAAATAAAAGAAAGTAACATAACATAAAGTAAAATAATAAAATAAAATAAAATAATAAAGTAACATAATATAAATAAAATAAGGTAACATAACATAAAGTAATATAAAATAAAAAGTAACATAATATAATTGAAATAAGGTAACATCATATAAATAAAATAATAAAGTAAAATAAATATAATGTAACAATAAAATAAGGTAACATAATAAACAAAATAAGGTAACCTAACATAAATAAAATAAAATAATAAAGTAAAATAAATAATACAAAGTAACATAACATAAATAACATAAAATAGTCAAATAATAAGGTAACAACATAAAAATGAAATAATAAAGTAAAATAATAAAGTAAAATAATAAAATAAAAAAGTAAATAAAGTAATAACAACGTAGCGTAATATAAGTAAAATAAAATACCTCAATTTACAATCACGATTGATCCCAAATTTTTTGTTGCTACTGTTGTTTCAGTGAGATTTGCCGTTTTACGACCATTCTTGCCACAGTTATTAAGTAAATCGCTGCAGTTGTTACGTTACTGGTAGTAACAGAGCTGTTAAGCAAATCTGGTTTCCCCATTGATTTTGTATGTCCGAAAATCACAAACAGGTGATCACATGACCCCAGGACACTGCAACTGTCATAAATGTGAGTCGGTTGCCAAGAATTTCCTTCACATGGCCATGAGGATGCTTACAACGCTCGTCAGTGTGAAAAACGGTTGTAAGTTTTTTTCAGTGCTGTTGTAATTTTGAACGGGCGCTAAACGTTGTAAGTTGAGGACTACCTGCAACATCAAATCAAATCCACCTCCCCCAAGGGACTCATCTTGCTTGCATAATGTCAGTTGGGGGACAACATCCCCACTTTTGCAAGTCTGCTGCTGGGATTAGAGGGTCCCATTTCCCCAGGCAGAAGAAGAATGGCAGTAAGTAGAAGATCTTCAGAACCTCCAAAGATTTAAGCCGCAGAAGGTCAATGTGTGGGTTGTCCTGTTATTTATTTATTTGGATCGGCATACAGTCAGCCAGATGGTCAGACTGAATTTGGCATTTTTGACCACCCTCCGAGTCCTTCTGAGGACCCAGAAGAGGCAGATGGGGGTATTTGATGGTGTTTACAGCTAACGTCACAGGATGTAAGCTGTTCCAAGTAAGGCTGCCTTTTGAAATTGACTGATGACATAATCGACCGTAAGCGGAGAATGAACTGTATTTGTACAAATTAAAGATTTTGTTGTTGTTGTTCCGGTCTGGTAGGTTTCTATTACAACCGACTGGACTATACTGATAGTCCTCAACTTACAAACAGTTCATTTATTGACTGTTCATAGTTACAACAGCATTGAAAAAAAGTGACTTATGACTGTTTGGAATAGCTTCCGACCAGTTGTGGAAAGTTGTTGCTTTTCCATCACTGGAGGCTTTTAAGAAGAGATTGGACAGACATTTGTTCAGAATGGTATTGAGTCTCCTGCTCAAGCAGGGGGTTGGACTAGAAGACCTCCAAGGCCCCTTCCAACTCTGTTGTCCTGTTTTTCACACTTACGACCTTGGTAGCATTCCCATGGTCATGTGATCAAAATGTGGATGCTTGGCAACTGATTCATACTTATGACCATTTGTTGTGGTTTGATGGCAGCACGTGTGGACGGCTGAGGTCTCAGAGAGCTAAGATTCAGATGAGGGGCCTGCGTGTGATGCGGGGATGGGGCCAGGACCATCAGGCAGTGGAATGCTGCCTTCGGAGATTGTGGAGGCTGGCAGCAGTGATGAAGAGGTCCCTGAGGAGCCTGTGCTCAGTGTGCATGCACGCAGGGCTGCTCGAAGGAAAGAGCGGCTGCAGCAGCATGGGCGATTCAGGAGTAAGGCGGCAAGGTGATGGCCCCTCCCTCAAGAGGTAAAAGCCAGCTGAGAAACTGGAGTTCTTTGCAGGAAGCAAAGAAGTTTTTGGACTCAAGCCTTGTGGATGTTCGGAATAACTTGGTTGGTGTTTGGAGACTCTTTGTGTTTGAAATACTTCCTGGCAACTTTATCTAGTGTTCTTGGCAGCCTTGCACAACCTCGGCAAGGCTCGTTCTTATAAGAGACAATTAGTTTGAAACAGCCTTTTAACCGTGAAGGAACAAAATTCGTAAAGAATCATGAAAACGGTTTTGCTGTTACCTCTGTTTCCTGTTTGTTTCCTTGGAACAAGGTTTAGGTCAGAACACCATTGCAACAACAAGCAAAGCCAATGGGGAAGCCAGACTCACTTAACAACCAGGTTGCTAACTTATCAACGGCAGTGATTCACTTAACAACTCCGGCAAGAAAACTTGTAAACTGGGGCAAAACTCACTTAACAAATTTCTCACTTAACAATGTGAATAATGTAGTAATAATGTAGTAAGGCCACACCTAGAGTACTGCATCCAGTTTTGTTCACCACACTATAAAAAAGATGTTGAGACTCTAGAAAAAGTACAGAGAAGAGCAACTAGGATGATGAGGGGACTGGAGACTAAAACATATGAAGAACGGTTACAGGAACTGGGCTTGGCTAGTCCAGTGAAGAGAAGGACCAGGGGAGACAGGATAGCAGTCTTCCAATATTTGAGGGGCTGCCACAGAGAGAAGGGGGTCAAGCTCTTTTCCAAATGCCCCCGAAGGCCAGACAAGGAATAATGGATGGAAACTGATCAAGGAGAGATTCAACCTGGAAATAAGGAGAAATTTTTCTGAGAGTGAGAACAATCAACCCATGGAAGAGAAGTTGCCTTCGGAAGTTATGGTAGCTTCATCACTGGAGACTTTCAAGAAGAGATTGGACTGCCATTTGTCAGAAAAGGTGTAGGGTCTCCCGCTTGGGCTGGGGGTTGGACTAGATGACCTACAAGGTCCCTTCCAACTCTGATTATGTTATCTATTAAATTTTGGGCTCAATTGTGCGCCTGTACATTATTTTGAAATTCTAAACAGAGCTTTATTTTCTGATTTCTAGAAATGTTCCAGAACAGAAGTAACCATTCATTCATCATTCCATTCCATTCCATTCCATTCCATTCATTTATTTCCTGGCCAGGTGGAAAAACTTAATTATACTCGATAAAATTAACCTGCAGCCAAATCATCTTTTTTTTAAAAAAAAACTGCTGTATTAATTTATTTTTTTCTCTCTTCATTTTGCTTTGCCAGTGTTTTACCTTCTGAACGATTTTGGCATTAAGACTCAGGTTTGAGGGTTTTTTTAAAAAAAAAACGCAAAAGGTAAATAAGGAAAGCAAATAAACCTCTCCTTGCAAAGTTGTAAGACACCATTTGATGTTCATTAATATAAATGTGTTGAAAATGGCACCTTTGTAGGTTCCAGAGAAGTGGAGCGAAGATTTCTTTGCCTTCTCAAATACGTGCCAGAGTCTTTGATTTTTCTTTGGTGTTTGCCCACTTCCAAGTTGTTTGTTTGCTTTTGTTTGCTTAAACATTGCTTCAATAGGCTCAAAATCCAGATGGATCTTGACAGACTTTGAACACTGGGCCCTATCTAACAAAATGAAATTCAGTGTAGAGGAAAAAGTAAAGTTTTACACTTAGGCAAGGAAAACCAAAAGGACGCATATAGACTGGGTGAAACCAGGCTCAATAGCAGTAACTGTGAGCATCTTGGAGTCTTAGTGGACAACCAGCTAAATAGGACCCAGCAGTGTACAGCAGCAGCCCAAAAAGCCAATGCAATCCTAAATTGCATTAACAGAGGGATACAATCGAGATCAAGGGAGGCACTAATACCACTCTACAAAGCCTTAGTAAGACCACACTAGAATACTGCATAAAGTTTTGGTCACCACACTATAAAAAAGATGTCGAGACTCTAGAAAGAGGGCAGAGAACAGCAACTAGGATGATGAGGGGACTGGAGGCTAAAACATATGAAGAACGGTTACAGGAACTGGGCATAGCTAGTCTAGTGAAGAGAAGGACCAGGGGAGACAGGATAGCAGTCTTCCAATATTTGAGGGGCTGCTACAGAGAAGAGGAAGGGGTCAAGCTGTTCTCCAAGGCACCTGTAGGCCAGACAAGGAATAATGGATGGAAACTGAACAAGGAGAGATTCAACCTAGAAATAAGGATAAATTTTCTGACAGTGAGAACCATCAACCCATGGAACAGAAGTTGCCCTCGGAAGTTGTGGGAGCTTTACCACCTGAGACTTTAAAGAAGAGATTGGATTGCCATCTGTCAGCAATGGTGTAGGGTCTCCTGCTTGGGTGGGGGGTTGGAGTAGATGACCTCCAAGGTCCCTTCCAACTCTAGGTGATCTGAATCTGGAACTATGGACGTGAGTTTTCAGGAGACAGAAGGCTTTCGATTTTCAAGGGTCTTGAACAGGTTGCACAAACAGGCAGCTGGTTTTTAGGAGGCTGGGGCCACCAAAGGAACATGAGGGATGCCAGAAGATGGAATCCAAACGAGGAATTGAAGCCAACGTCAACAACTAGGTGAAAAATCTACATTGACTGTTGTCAGACACAACCCAAAGCTGACTCACAAGTTGCAAGTGTACAGGTAGCCTTCGGCATGCAACAATTCCTTTAGTGACCATCCAAAGTTACACAGCACCAAAACAGTTATCTATGAGAGTTTTTCCATACTTACGACCATTGCAACATCCCCATGGTTACGTGATCAAAATTCCTAAAGCAGTGGTGGCTAACCTTTCTCAGCTCTCGTGCCGATAATTGTGCGCGCCCAGAAGGCAATGCTTATTGGCCCTCCCCACATCTCCTGCGCATGCAGGTGCACCCCCCCTCGTGCGCCATGCGTCTGTGCATGTGCACGCGTCTCCCATGCACCCCCCTCCTCCTGTGCGTGCATGCCAGATACCCAACAATCAGCTGTCAGGCGGCACGCGTGCGCATGCGCATTGAGGCTCTTCTAAGTGACCTCTTGCATGCTGGGGGAAAGGGCTCCGCGTGCCACTTCTGGCACTCATGCCATAGGTTCGCCAACATGGTCCTAGAGGCTTGGCAACTGGCTCGTATTTATGACGGTTGCAGTGTCCAGAGGTCAAACGACCTGAGAAGCAAAGTCAACCAGGAAGTCAGATTCACTCAACCGCTTACAGGGACTAGAGGAGACAGGATAGCGCCGTGCGTTCCAATATTTGAGGGGCTCCTACAAAGATGAATGGGGGTGGTGGTGTTTGAATAAAAACTATTTTTCCAAAGCATCGAAAAGGCAAGACGAGAAACAACAGATGGAAACTAGCCAAGGAGAGGAGCAACATGGAATTAAGGAGAAATTTCCTAACAGTGAGGACAATGAACCAGGGGAACTGCTTGCTACCACGAGAAATCTTGGGTGCTCCATCACTGGAGGTTTTTAAGAAGAGACTTAGACAGTCACTTGTCTGAAATGGTATAGGTTCTCCTGCTCGAACAAGGGGTTGGACTAGAAGACCTCCAAGGTCCCTTTCAGCTCGCTCATTCATTCATTCATTCATTCATTCATTCATTCAGTTAATCAAGGAGAGAAGCAAACAGGAATTAAGGAGCAACTTACTGACAGTGAGGACAATTAACCAGTGGAACAGCTTGACTTCAGAAGTCGTGGGTGCTCCTCACTGGAGGCTTTCAAAAAGATGCCGGACAACCATTTGTCTGAAATAGCGTCGGGTCTTTTTCTTCAGCAGAAGACCTCCCAACGCCTCTTCCAATACAATGTTCTACAGCAGTGGTCCCCAACCTTTTTTGTGCTGCGGCCCGGTACCAGCATCACAAAATCATCCGTGGCCCGGTACCAGCATCAGCATGCATGGCAAGGCGAGCCGAGCAACCGGCCGGCCAGCCGTCCCCCGCTTCTCCCCGCCACCTTCAACTCCTCCTTTGTACCTGTGTCGATGGGCTTCGCGACGGCTTCGGGACGGTCACTCGGCTCGACTTGCCATGCGTGCTGAAAGAATCCTCGCGCCTTAGTTTTGTTCGAAGCCACCCCCCCCCGATGAAACTAAGGCGCGAGGATTCTTTCAGCACCCAAACGCCGCTTTCTACCTGGAAAAGCTCACCAGAAGCACTTTTTCATCAAAACAAGATGGTGGCGCCCAACAAACCGGCGGCCTGGTAGAAATTGTTCCACGGACCTGTACCGGTCCCCGGACCGGTGGTTGGGGACCCCTGTTCTACAGCAGGGGCCTTCAAACTTGACAGCTTTAAGCCTTGTGGATTTCAACTCCCACAATTCCTCCTCTAGTCATGTTCGCTCAGGAATTCTGGGAGTCGGAAGTCCACAAGACTTAAAACTTGCCAAGTAGGAAGACCCTTGTTCTATACAAGGATACAAAATCCATCATTTGGCATTTCAATGTTTGTTTGTTTGCTGGTTTTAGTAATCCGATCAAACCTTAAAAAAAAAAAATCACAAAAGTTGGAAGGATGGGTGCTTCGACTTCTAAGCTAACTCGCTGGAGTATCTCTTTTAAAATGAGATGGGTTTTTTTTTTTTTTTTGAACTCAGTACACCAGCCTGCCCTTCCATATAAATCCCTGCTCTGTTGCCTCTTTGCTAAAATAAACACCGCGGGGCTTGCATACACCATAAAGCTGCTGGGCTAAGTGAAGGAAACACACACAGCAAATCTTGTTTTTTTGCTGGTGCGAAAGGGCAGAGGCAAATGTTGCCAACACAGACAATGTGGCTCAACCTGTGTAAATATTTAAACAACGTGTATATAAAACAGAAGCCCTGGAAAGGAAGCTTTTGTGCAGAAGAAAAGGGGGATCTGAGTTAATCTTTCATAAACCTGGCCGTTGGTTGCCTCTTTACCAACACACTCCGCAGACGTCCGCCTAATTCCCAGTTAAGTGTTCTCGCTCAGAGAAAACCTTCTGACAACAGAATTAAAGCGAGTTCGGGAAAGGCTGGGGTTTCCCAACGTGGAACAAACGTATCGAGAAGTTTTACAGCCATCGTATGATTTCAGTGCTGGATTTCAAGAGTGCGGAGAAGAGCAACAACAACGATTAAGGGGGCTGGAGGCTAAAACATATGAAGAACCGTTGCAAGAATTGGGGAAGTCTAACGAAAAGAAGGCGATGCAGCGCGGTGGCTCAGTGGCTAAGACGCTGAGCTTGTCGATCAGAAAGGTCTGTGGTTCGGCGGTTCGAATTCCTAGCGCCGCATAACAGAGTGAGCTCCGATTCCTTGTCCCAGCTTCTGCCAACCTAGCAGTTCGAAAGCATGCAAAAAAATGCAAGTAGAAAAATAGGGACCCCCTTTGGTGGGAAGGTAACAAGCGTTCCGTGCGCCTTTGGGCATTTAGTCATGCTGGCCAGATGACCACGGAGACGTCTTCGGACAGCGCTGGCTCTTCGGCTTTGTAATGGGGATGAGCAGCACCTCCTAGTGTTGGAAACGACCAGCACGTTATGTGCAAGGGGGACCTTTACCTTTACTTTAATGAAAAGAAGGGCTCCAACATCACCCGCGGATGAGGACTGCAGCCAAGAAATTAAAAGACGCTTGCTCCTGGGGAGGAAAGCTATGGCAAATGTAGACAGCATACTAAAAAGCAGAGACATCACCCTGCCAACAAAAGGGTGTATAGTCAAGCCAGTTGCAATGTATGGTTATGAAAGTTGGACCATAAGGAAGGCTGAGCGCCAAAGAATGGAGGCCTCTGAACTATGGTGCTGGAGAAGACTCCTGTGAGTCCTTTGGACTGCAAGATGATCCAACCAATCAGTCCTAGAGGAGATCAACCCCGAGTGCTCTTTAGAAGGCCAGATCCTGAAGATGAAACTCAAATACTTTGGCCACCTAATGAGAAGAAAGGACTCCCTGGAGAAGAGGGGACGGCAGAGAAGGAGGTGGCTGGATGGAGTCACTGGAGCAGCCGTCGTGAACTTAAATGGACTCCGGGGGATGGTAGAGGACAGGAAGGCCTGGAGGAACATTGTCCATGAGGTCATGATGGGTCGGACATGACTTCACGACTAACAACAATGAAGAGAAGGACTTGGGGTGGTATGATAGCAGTCTTCCAGTATCTGAGGGGCATACATCAAGAAGATGGGGTCAACCTAATCTCCAAAACACCTGAAGGCAGGACAAGAAGCAATGGATGGGAACTAACCAAGGAGAGAAGCAACCTAGAAATGCTAAGGAGAACTTTCCTATCAATGAACTAGTGGAACAGCTATTTTTCAGTAGTGGGTGCTCCAAAATTGGAAGCTTTTGAGAAGAGGCTAGACAACCACTTGTCTGGAATGGTACAAGTGTTTGAGCAAAATCTGAGAAGTCCTCCACTATCACCATCTGTTAGAAAGTAAAAACTATCTTCTCAAGGGTCCTGAAGGTGCTTTTTTCAAAAGGCAACCGGAGTTTCTGGTTTATCTTGTGAAGACATTTCTCTTCTCATCCAAGAAGCTTCTTCAGCTCTGTCCCGCATCATTCGAAGGGTGTTCATCCCAAAATGCATAGCTAAATGTCTATGGAGATTCTCAGTCATTCAGGTCATGGTTGTCCCAAAGGCGTGTTTTTTGTTTTTTTTCAAGAGGCAACTGGACTTTCTTGGTTTTTCTTTGAAGACTTTTCATGTCTCATCCAAGATGCTTCTTCAGCTCTTCTTCTCAAATAAAGTTTCTGCATATCCTCCCGTCATCTGTCTAGGACAGGAGTCCCAAACTTGACAACTTTATGACTTACGGATTTCAACTCCTAGAATTCTTCAGTCAGCATGGCTGGCTGAGGAATTCAGAGAGTTGAAGTCCACAAGTCTTAAAGTTGCTAAGTTTGGAGTCCCCTGACCTGGAATATTATTTTCAGGGGATGGGATGAGTTCTCTCTAAAGAGAAATCTTTGGAATCTGATTATTACAAAAAGACAGCAAGCTCTCTATTTTCGTACTCCAGAACAGGAGGTTGGTAACTGTTGCCTGGAAGCTCTTGAGATACCTTCAAACACACATGTTTATAATGGCCCCATCCCAAATGAATCCTTGCTTCGGCAAATACCAAAAAGGATGGCTCCCCAAAACTTTATATTCTTTTCTTCAGTTTTAAATCAATGGTTCCACATGCCCACTTCTTCCTAAATCGAATAATCTTGTAGGCTATATTATACTCAAGGACAGCTGAGGAGAACAAAAAGAAGGTTACTGTGCACACGCTGTGAAATAAAAGCCTAATAAAATTTGTAAAAACGGCGTGTCTTTTATTTTGGCACATAAAACACACAAGGCAGGGAAGCCTCTCTGGCGTTTCTGTATATCCCCTTCCTCAAAAAAAAGGGGGAAAAAATATCCCAGAGAGAGAGAGAGAGAAAGAGAGAGAGTTATTCCATCAGAAAGCTCACTGCAGAGAAAATGAGTCGGAGGCCATTTTATGAGCGTAGAAATGACTATTTTTACAGCGTCCTAAATAAAAGCTACTATCGGAGCCGGAGCTTGGTAATTGAAGATGCTCTTTCCCTCGCTGAGAAAACCTGAGATGTGGAAGAGGCGGAAATATTTTACGGAGTGAAAGGTCTTCCTTTCCCTTTGCGATACCTACCGCTTGCTAAAACTCCCTGCTCACCTAGGTTGGGAGCCCCAGCGGGAGACCATCGCAATACAAAGGCCTTCACTGTTGGAAGTCTTGAACCCATTAAAACTCTGAATCCGCCTTCTTGTTGGGTTTTTTTTTTTTGTCTTTATTTTATTTATTTTTTAAAGAAGAGCTTCTCGTGTGTTTTCAGGAGCGAACGTGGTGCATATCAGGCTCTAGGTATGGACAGGGATGTGAGGAGAGTATAATCAGAGAGGTCATCTTGTTTTCCAAAGTACCAGAAGGCAGGAGAAGAAAAAAAAATGGATGGAAACTAATCATGGAGAGGAGCAGATCAAAGATAATCAGAGTTGGAAGGGACCTTGTAGGTCATCTAGTCCAACCCCTTGCCCAAGCATAAGACCCTTCACCATTTCTGACAGATGGGAGTCCAATCTCTTCTTGAAAGTCTCAAGTGATGATGCTCCCACAACTTCCGAAGGCAACTTCTGTTCCATGGGTTGATGGTGCTCACTGTCAGAAAAATTTCTCCTTATTTCCAGGTTGAATCTCTCCTTTTTCAGTTTCCATCCATTATTCCTTGTCTGGCCTTTGGGTGCTTTAGAAAATAGCTTGACCCTTCATCTCTGTGGCAGCCCCTCAAATATTGGAAGACTGCTATCCTGTCTCCCCTGGTCCTTCTCTTCACTAGACTAGCCAGGCCCAGTTCCTGCAACCATCCACCCAATGTTTTAACCTCCTAATCATCCTAGTTGCTCTTCTCTGCGCTTTTTCTAGAATGTCAACATCTTTTTTTTTTATAGTGTGGTGACTATGCAAAGTAACTGGAAATTAAGTAGAAACTTCCTAATACTGTGTTTCCCCCCAAATAAGAACCTGTCTTATTTTTTATTTTGCCACCCAAAAAGGCACCAGGTCTTATTTTCGGGGGACGTCATCCACTGATTAACCTCACTTGCGCGCATCGCCCCTGGCTCCTTTTCGGTGTCAGAGGTCTTCAAGGAACTTCCGTGGATGGCAAGGCTTTCCTGAAGGCCTCTGCAACGCATAAGAGAGCTCCGGATTGATCACCCCTGTGTATTCCACCCTTGCATAATCAAAGCGATTATCAATGGGTTTGTTTTTATATACAGTTAGTCCTCGATTCACAATCACAACTGAGCCCCAAAATTCTGTTGTTAAGTGAATTTGGCCCCATTTTACGACCTTTTCTTGTCACAGTGGTTAAGCAAACCCTTGCGGTTGATAAACGAGCAACCTGGTTGTTAAGTGAATCCGGCTTCCCCATGGACTTTGCCTCTCAGAAGGTCACAAAAGGGGATCGTGTGATCTTGGGACGTAGCACAACGGCCATACATATGAATCAGTTGCCAAGCATCTGAATTTTGATCACATGATCTTGGGGGTGCTGGGAAGGTCGTAGCTGTGAAAAAACAATCATAAGCAGGGGTGGGATTCAGCCGGTTCGGGCGAACCGGATGTTAAATTTACATCGGAAATTTCATGATGTTGACCTATGGCATGTGTACCACAGGTGGCACATAGAGCCATTTGTGCGGGGACATGAGCCCCAGGCAAATTTACCTTACTGCACATGCACGTGCCTCCCAGCTGATTTTCGGGCCTCTTTTGGCCTGCCAGAAGCTTGAGGGAAGCCTCTGCAGGCTTTGCAGGACAAAAAAATAGGCCTGTTTCATCACTTCCTATATTTCTGGAAATACCGTAAGTGACGAAACAGGCCCATTTTTCGGCCTGCAAAACCTGCAGAGGCTTCCTTCAAGCCTCTGGCAGGCTGAAAAAGGCCTCAAACGGGCCCAAAATCAGCTGAGAGGCACAGTGCTGATAAGAGAGCGGTGGTGGTGGGGGAATTACATGCATGCGCAGGGAGCATGGGGGCGCTACACGCATTGCCTTCTGGGTGCTGGCTTGCGAGCACGCACATGCAATTTTTGGCACAGAAGCCCAAAAGGGTTAGCCACCATTGCAGTAGTTGAACTGACTGGCTTTCCTCACCCACCCCACCCCCCTCAGGTGTCTCCACATGGCCAGTTTTGGGTGGAGGTAAGTGCACGGTCCACGCAGAGGCTCTGGGAGGATGAAAAATAGCCCTCCCAGAAGTTCCAGAAGTCCGGAAATGGGCCTGTTTCTGGATT
>NW_020769372.1:5252080-5264008 GCF_900518735.1 Pseudonaja textilis | reverse complement strand
TTCCCTGTTTGGCCTTTCTTCTCCCATTTCCTTCCTTCCTTCCCTTGTTTGACCTTCCTTCCTTCCTTCCTTCCTTCCTTCCTTCCTTGGCCTTTCTTGTCCAATTTCCTTCCTTCCTCCCTTCTTTGACCTTCCTTCCCTCCTGTTGACCTTCCTTCCTTCCTTCCGTTTGGTCTTTCTTCTCCTATTTCCTTCCTTCCTTCCCTTGTTTGGCCTTTCTTCTCCCATTTCCTTCCTTCCTTCCTTCTATTTGACACCGCCCACCTCTCCCCTCCCAGGAGCTTCCACGTTTTGGATGCCAGGTAAGTACAGGGCCCATGCAATGCTCTCAGGGAGGGCGAGAAATGGGCCTCTGGAGCCTAAGGGAGGTCATTTTTCCCCTCCCAGAGGCTCAAGGAAAGCCTCCGGAGCCCGGGGAAGGAGAAAATACCCCCACCCCCAGCCATGATACAGGAGGCCAATCAGGCCATGCCCACCATGGCCACGCCCACCCAGTAACTTCACTTCCACTGAAGATGTTACCAAGCCTGGTAACAAAATGTTTGGAAACCAACCCAGAAGAACTGATGATGTTACCTATTTGGGTCACGAAACATCTGCAAGAAAACCACCAAGCTCAGGAGAGTATTAAGGGCCCCAGAGATGCTATTCAATACCTTCTGAATCACAGGAACGGCTTATAAAGGTAGTCCTTGACTTATAACCTCAAATGAGCCCAACATTTCTGTTGCTAAACCGAGACAGTTGTGAAGTAAATATGTTTTCCCCGTTTTATGACCTATCTTGTAGTAGTTGTTAAGTCAGTCAACCCTCCTTAAAATGAATCTGGCTTCCTTACTGATTTTGTTGGGTCAGAAAGTCACGTGACTCTGTTAATACTGCAACCATCATAAATATGAGCCAGTTACCAAGGGCCTGAATTTTGATCACGTGACTGTGCTGATAGTGCAACTGTGGTAAGTGTGAAAAACAGAACAACTTTATTGTCACTTTGTACAATGAAATTCCGTTGCCTACAGCTCTCAAAGGGTCTTCACCTCTAATATGCACTACATAAGCATGACAAAATAAATACAGAATTGTGCATATACCCAGGGGTGGAATTCAAATTTCTTAACAACCTGTTCTGTGGGTGTGGCCTAATTTGTGGGTGTGGCTTGGTGGTCGTGTGACTGGCTGGTCATGGCTCATATGTAAATATTGTAAATATTTATGTAAATATTGTATTTTTTATTTAAAAAAGAGCAACTTTTACCCAAAATCAGGCAAAGCAGGCAGGCAGATTGAATTGCTCCCAGAATCACAGATTCATTCAAAGATCTACCATTCTGCAATCTGCTGCCTGAGTCTGCACTCAAAAATAGAAGCTTCAGTCCTAAGGAAGGTTCAGCTCTGTTTTTAGATTAGATAGAAAGCAAGAAATCCAACAATTTCCTGCTTTCTAGCTAATCTAAATCTCGGCATAGCTGATAGTCGGCACAGCTGATGGTCGGGGAGAAAAAAAGGAAAAATAGCAACTTACCAAAAGAAGGTACAACACAGGCAAGTTGGATGGCACACATGCCAGGCAAGGAGTGAGTGGGTGGCACAATTTGCCGATTCTCTGAACTGTGGAGAAGTTATAACAACCGGTTCTATAGAACCGGTCCGAACAGGTAGAATTCAACCTCTCCATATACCCACATATATTATAAGACACGGAGAAAGAACACGAATGGTTGTCAGTCACGTTTTTGGGTGCTTTTGAAACCGCAAGCAATCATTAAATCAGAGGTCTCCAAACTTGGCAACTTTAAGACTTCTGGACTGGAGAATTCTGGGAGTTGAAGTCCACAAGTCTTAAAGTTGCCAAGTTTGGAGACCTCTGCATTAAACGAATGGTTCGATTCATTCAATCCACCATAAAATTAGCAAAACTTCACTTAGCCGCCTCGCTTAGCAACAGAAATTTCTGGCTCAATTATGGAAATAAGTCAAGGAGTATCTGTATTCCCTCCCCCTCCCCCCCCCCCCCCCCCGTTTTATTAGCTGCCTGGGGGTTATCTTCTAGCGAGAAGTTGACCTACAAGCCAACACCGAACTGCTATCTCAGTTGGTTGATAATTCCAGAGAAGATCATGAGTGCCACAGATAAAGGCCTTAACTTAAGAGATATAAACTTCTCTATAAACATTTTTCAATACCAGGGATTCTTAATAGTAAAAATATCCAAGATGCTTTTTGTTCTCTGTTGTTATGTAATTTAAAAATTCTGCAGGAATACCACTGTAGTCTGAAAAAAAAAAAAAACCACAAGCAATTTTGAGGATTAAGAGTTTGCCCAGCATAGTAATCTCTCTAGATAAATCTAGTATTGATTCTCCCCCTGACTTACAGCTGGAGTAATTGAGTTACTCATCTCTCTATACTATTTTCAACTCCTTATCCTTCCTTTTTTTTTCTTCTTAAAGTCCCTACTCCCTCCTGTTGACTGATATTGAAAGTCTAATGAATCCTTAGATCGTGTTGAGCAATTCAGTCAGAAGACAGGTGGGAAAACTATGGCTCTTTTATGACTTGTGGACTTCAACTCCCAGAATTCCTGGCTGGCTCAGGAATTCTGGGAGTTGAAGTCCACAAGTCATAAAGGGGCCATAGTTGCCCCATGCTGGCTCAGGAATTCTGGGAGTTGAAGTCCACAGATCATAAAAGGGCCATTGTTCCCCAGCCCTAACTTAGAATAGTATTTTCTGAGATTGGAAGAATTTATTCTGAGGCATTTTGAGTTCCAGTTCAATTCTTTGTATGCTCTTGAGATTTGAAAAATTCCATTGTGAACCACCATCTCAAAAACAGAAGCCAATAGATACGTTAGCCGGATGAATAAGAACATTATATAATTAAATGTAAATTTTCCACAAAAAACTGGACAACCATAAGACCAGCATGGTATAAGGTCTCCTGCCTTGAGCAGTGGGTTGGACTAGATGACCTCCGAGGTCCCGTTCAGCCCTGGGATTCTACTTTCTATATTTTCTCCTCCACATCCCAATGTAAAAATTAGGCAAAATTTCCAGTTTGGCTGGATTCACATCAGTTTGTGTCTTGAATAAATTATAAGGCAGTTGCATTAGTACAAGGGGGTCCTCGATTTACGATTAGTGACTGTTCAACGTTATGACGGTGCTGAAAAAAGTGGCACAGCGTCCCCATGTATTTGAAATGCTCTCTTTTCTGATCCCTACAAGCTACTTTAGAAACCATTTTGCCACGGTCGTTAAGTGAATCATTCCAGCGGTAAGCAAATCCAGTTTTCCAGTTGGCTTCTCACAAGGAAAGTCAAGGGGGAAAGCTGGATTTGCTTACTGACGTTGTGATTCACTTAAGGACCATGGCAAAACGCTTTGTAAAATTGTACTCGACTCCCTTAACACCATTTATGTCCCTCGACCGTCACAAATCGAGGACTATGTACAATCTGGTTGTCAGTGGATTCCATTTTGGTTTAATGTTTGCATTACCACATTTTTTAAAAAAATCCTTCTGTTTCCTCATTTTTTTTATTTCCTTAAACTCCTGCCAGAAACAATTAGTAAGTCTTGCAGCACCTTAACAAATAATAAGTATGCAAATCGGGCCAAATTCCACAGAAACATTCGCCAATGTCCAGCATTTATTTTTAATCCAAGGATATAATACGTGTGCAGCCAGAAATCTCAGGGACGGGTGGGCAAATCCTAAAAAGTTTTATTATCTCCCAACAAAACTCAGGCAAGAAAGCCAAAATCTCCCTGGTCAAATTTGGAAATGTTAGGGAGTTTCTTTTTTAAAAAACAAAAATTAACTTTAATGTTAAGAGGCTTACTGATTATTGTTGTGCCTCTGCATTGAAAAGAAGTCAAAACTTTTTCCTATGCCAAGGTGAGAAAGAAGTATGGTGCGCGAACAGATAGTCCTCCCTTTATAGCCGGTTGCCTAGCAACCTTCTGAAGTTACGACGGAGCTGACAAAGGGGACCTTGAGACTCACATTCCAATTTCTGAAACCCTCTACACCACTTCCGAGAAATGGCTGTCCAGACTCTTCTTCAAAACCTCCTGTGTTGTAGCACCCACAACTTGTGGTAGCAAGCCATTCCACTGGTTAATTGTTCTCACGGTCAGGAAGTTTCCCAGGTTGCTTCTCTCCTTGATTCGTCGTGTCTTCACACAATCAGACCCCAGAGTAACCACAAAAAGCACACTGTGCCATCTCTCTCTCTCTCTCTCCCAGTCCCTCCCTCTCTCAACCTGTCATTATTTTGAGAGGCGACGGAACAGCAGCTGAGACTAAACTCCCTTCTCGGTTGCAAGAACATGTTTCAAAGCTAGAAGGAATAATAATCTGGGCCTTCTCCTCCTCGTTTCCCCCCCCCCGTCCCTTCACATTCCCCCGCCCCACTTAAAACGAGGCCGTAATTGCTGGTGACCCTGCGTTACCGCTTGCTTTCCCAGAAAATTACAATGCAGACTCTGGCATCGTGGAGAGGAGGAGTGGAGGTTTCTTCTCCAGCGGAGGACGAGAGGATCAATATAATGGGGCTTCCTGAGCCCTGGGTGAACCCCAGCAGATTCAGAGCCTCATCTAATGAGCCAATTTGAAAACACGCACACCGAGAGAGAGAGAGAGAGAGAGAGAGAGAGAGAGAGAGAGAGAGACGCACACGGCAGCAGCTGGGATGGTAGTGCCAAGGTCAGCCTTTCCCTCAATATGCTAAGCAGGAGAAGAGAGGCAGGTGAGGAGGGGGGCTCGCCCACTCCGAAGCCACAGACAATGGGCCGCTTTCTCTCTCTCTGAACTCTACAGACAAGAAATATATCGAATTGCACAATTGCTATTAATTTAGACCAGCAGGTCACGGTTGAATTTTGCTCTCCGTGTGGGATTTGACCGACCCTTTGGGGGTGGGGTGGGGGGAGGAACTACCTCACTTGCAACCGTCCTCGTACATCCGAACAAAATAATCCGTGCAGATAATCCTTTTGGCCAGTGGTGGGATTCAAAAAGTTTTACTACTGGTTCTGTGGGTGTGGCTTGGTGGGTGTGGCCATGTGACTGGGTGGGCATGGCTTTTTTTCCCCCCGTCAAATCTTTGCAACCGGTTCATCTGATCCGGTGTGAACCGGCTGAATATCCCCACTGCTTTTGGCGTAAAACAGTTCGTTTAAGGAGCGTTCGAAGTTACAACGGCATTGCAAAAAAGAGAGAGACTTACGGCCGTTTTTCACACTTTGGACCCCCATAGTCGCGTAATTAAAATTCAGACTCTTGGCAAACCAGCTCAAATTGATGACAATGGCAGGGCACACCAACACAACTTGGTATGCCAGCATTGGGAGTACCCACTGCTCACCACAAGTGGAGCTGTCCGCGTTGCTTGCCCACTGCTTGCACAGCCTGGTGTTTTTAAAAAAATATTTTTTAATTAAGTGATAGAGCAGCAATGGCTAATCTTTTCATCGTTGCGTGCCGAAAGTGTGTGCCTGTAAACACACACACACATGCCTTTACCAATAATGCAATGCGCACGTGCCCCGTGCACATGTGCACACTCTCCTCACGCCCCCCTGCTCATGCGTGCACGACCCCCCCGTATCCTGCACCTCTGTGCATGCGTGAGCATCTTCCACACATGCCCCGCGCATGCACGTCAGATACCCAACAATCAGCTGGCTGGCGGGAGGCACACGTGCATACGCAGTGGACGTGATCTGGGGTGACGTCTTGCATGCCGGCAGAAACAGCTCTGCGTGCCACTTCCATAGGTTCACCATCACGGTTATAGAGTATTATAAAATACAAAATACAGAAGTAAATAGGAGTTACTGCTTTTGAAAGGGCCGCAGCCCAGGAATGGACGGTGAACGTGGCCCCCCTGGACGAGAAGAGGTGGTGCCAAAGTGCCTTCCAACTCTGTTGTTTTGTGATTCTGTTTAATTTAAGTTCTGTTTTCCCTTATTTGTCCACCCATGATCGAAGAAACCTGATCCGCCCCTTATAGGAATAGAACAGAGCTGGAAGGGTCCTTGGAGGTCATCTAGTCCACCCGCCCTGCTCAAGCAGGAGAACCTATACCAAGCCTTGTGGACTTCAACTCCCAGAATTCCTCAGCCAGCCATCAACAGGAGACTGAGAGTTCTAGTCTTGCCTTAGGTATCAAAGCCAGCTGGATGATTTGGGGCCAACCATCAGGAGATGGTGAGTTTCAGACTCGCCTTAGCACAAGGCTCTTCAAACTTGGCAAGTTTAAGACTTGTGGACTTCAACTCCCAGAATTCCTGAGCTGACATGACTGGAGGAGGAATTCTGGGAGTTGAAGTCCACAAGTCTTAAAGCGGTTGAGTTTGAAGGCCCCTGACCTATACCTTTTCAGAATAACAATAACAATATTAAGAATTGGAAGGGACGTTGGAGGTCTTCTAGTCCAACCCCCACCCTGGCTCAGGGCAGGAGACCCTAAATCATTTCAGACAAATGGCTGTCCAATGTCTTAACTATGTCGTCTCTCAAAAGCTAACACTCTTCTCAGCACGGTAGTTTTAACAGAATATAATGAGATGGAAGGGACCTTGGAGGTCTTCTAGTCCAACCCCTCCTCCCGCTCAGGCAGGAGACCCTGAATCATTTCAGACAAATGGCTGCCCAGTCTCTTCTTTAAAACCTCCCATGATGGAGCCCCCACAACTTCCCTGAGGCAAATTGTTCCAATGTTCTTATTGTCAGGAAATTTCTCCTTAATTCCAAGGTTGCTTCTCTCCTTGATTGGTCACCATCTATTGTTTCTGCTTTCTGGTGCTTTGGAGAATAGCTTGACTCCCTCTTCTTTGTGGCAGCCCCTCAAACATTGGAAGATGCTATCATGTCCCCACCTTGTCCTTCTTTTCTTTTCTTTTTTAAATAATTTTTATTAAACATTTATAGAATTAAAAACAAAGAAACATACATACACGTATACGTATATATACATTTTACAGCAAGGTTTGAGCGATAGTTACACTTACATTTTTCTATCACTGACGTATTCTACCTTGTTCTAATAACTTCCTCATCCTTTTAGTGTCTTTGATTCTACATTAATAAATTTTCAATTAGTTACACGTCTCCCTTTTTTTCCCCCCAATTAATTGTAAAGTCATCAGGTGTTACCTTTTCTTTAAGCCAATCATACCAAATGTCCCATATTTTATAATAGTCACTGCCTTGGTTATTTTTTTAAGAGTTTGATTAGTCTGTCCATGTCAGCGCACTCATGTATTTTATTAATTACCATATTTTCTCAGAGGGGTCGTGGCCAACTTCCAGTTTTGGGCAAAACTTATTCTGGCTGCCGTTATGATATGCAGAATCAGGTATTAGTGTTTCTTTTTCATTTTTGGTTCTCTCATGCCTAATGATCCCCTGGTCCTTTCTTTTCATGAAACTAGACATCCCCAATTCCAGCAACCAGACAAGTGACTCTCCAGTCTTAAAAGCCTCCAGTGATGAAGCACCGACAACTTCCGTTCCCCTGGTTAATTGTCCTCCCTGTCAGGAAATTCCTCCTTAATTCCAGGTTGCTTTTTTCCTTAGTTAAAATTCCCATCCATTGTTTTCTTGTCCTGCCCTCCGATTCTTTGGAGAATAATTTGACCTCTTTGTGGCAGCCCCTCAAATACTAGAACACTACTATCATGTTGCCCCTCATTCTTCTTTTCTTTAGACTAGCCCAAGCCCAAATCCTGCAAATATTCTTCTTCGTACGTTTTACATCTCCAAGAAGCCGGAGTAGAATTTCTCCCCCGGTCTGAAACACTGTGAGAACCATCTGCGATTATCGCCCTTCTCTTTCTCCTCCATGCCTCTTCTCAAAGGTTACACACCCTGAGGGTACCTTGCACATCTAAAAGCTGCAAAAGTCAAAGGCTTTCTCAACGGTCAGAAAAGCGAGGCGAGAGGGAAACGAGGCTCCCGCTTGTACCGACTTTGATGTCTGACAGCTCTGTTTAGACACACAGGTCGATAGCAACAGCAACACTTCTATTTCCAGGCCATACTCATCTATCAGAGGTATCGATTATTTCAGGAGGCGACCCTGCATTGACATTTGATAGCAACCGAGAGAACGGAGGAAGGGGAAGGGGGGGGGGGTAATAACAACAACAACCCAGGCCTCTCTCTATGAAGCAAAAGACTGGCGTCGGATTTCCCGCTGCATAGATGGAATTCCTCATCTCTATTTATTAATCTATTTATACCTTGCCGTGCCTTTCTAGCACGTACGCCGTTTTCTGAAGAAGGAGACAGCCTTCTCCCGTTTTTGGGGAAGGGGGGGGGTATAAATAAATAAATAAATAAATGCATGTTTAACCAAGGTGGGAAAAACAAGCCCATCAAGGAGATGTCAAAAAGGACAGAGTAGTGAAAGCAGAGGCCTCGACGATCCAGGCCAAAAATTTCTGTGGCTAAAAAAAGGACAAAAGTTAAGTGAGTTTGGCCCCCCATTTTACGAGCATCCACACCACAGTTCTTAGGTGAATTTCTGCAGTTAATTTCTGCAGCTCATGCAATGAAATTTCATTTTAATGTATGTCGATTAGTGTACATTCAAAGTGACAATAAAATTTTTGTTCTGTTCTATTCTATTCTATTCTATTCTATTCTATTCTATTCTATTCTATTCTATTCTATTCTATTCTATTCCATTCCGTTCTGTTTCATTCCGTTTCTATTCTATGCTATATGATATGCCATGCCATTCTATTCCTATTCCATTCCATATTTTCTATTCTGTTCCGTTCCGTTCCATTTGTTAAGTTAGTGACATGGTTGTTAAGTGAATTTGGCTTCCCCATTGAAGAGGAAGGAGGAGGGAGGAGGAGGACAACTGTAGGGTAGTGGCGCTCTCTGAGCTTGGTGGTTTTCTTGCAGACATTTCATGACCCAAGTAGGTAACATCATCCATGCTAGAAGGGAGTGGGGCTTCTCAGTGTTTATATGTAATAGGCTTGCCCTGCCAGTTTTGCTCGGGGTATAGTTTTCTCCTTGATGGTTCCTTGATTAGGGTCTAATCAAGTTCCTTGGTTAGGTTCCTTGATTAATCAAGTTCCCTGATGAGATAGTTCCTTGATTATGGCCTAATCAGGTAAGCTACTATAGATAAACAGGGAGCCAACTCCACACTCACTTGCGCTGATGATGTTACCAAGTTGGGTAAAGGAATGTTTGCAAGAAACAACCACCACCCACCAAGCTCCGAGAAACACACCAAGGACCCCACAGCTCAACCCTGAGTATTCTTGGTGGGTCTGAGTCTGAATATAGGTAGTTCTCAACTCACGCTGACAACTGAACCCCAAAATTTATCTTCCTAAGTGAGAAATGTGTTAAGTGAATTTTGCAATTTTTTTTCTCGGCACGTTGGCTAAGTGAATCACTGAAGTTCTTAAATTAGAAACACGGTTGTTGAGTGAATCTGGTTTTTCCCACTGACTTGGCTTGTCTGAAGGTCGCAAAATTAGCACCCTTGTAACTTCAAATGGTCACTAAGTGAACTGTTGTAGATCAAGGACTAGCTGCACTTTACTTTTTCTCAAGCGCGGATATACGATCTGAGATGATATCTGCAATATATTCCTTTTCTAGATAGAGAAAAATGTATGTAATAGATATGTGACAGATAGATAGAAGATAGATAGATAAGATAGATAGATAGATAGATAGATAGATAGATGATAGTAGATAGATAGATAAATAGATAGATAGATAGATAGATAGATAGATAGATAGATAGATAGATAGATAGATAGATATGTGATAGATGATAGAGAGAGGGAGGGAGGAATGGAGGGAGGGAGGGAGGGCTGGCTGGTTGGCTGCCTGATAGGTGATTCATAGATAGATAATAGACAGACAGACTCACTTACTGACAACCCCAATGGCAGGAATATTTATAGCTCAGGATTAAAATCTAGCGTCCTTGGTGCTCTCTGAGCTTGGTTGTTTTCTTGCATACGTTTCATTACCGAACTAGGTAACGTTATCAGTGCTAGAAGGGAGTGGGGTTTGCTCTCTGTAGAGCAAACTCTCTGTAGAGACAAAGAAAAACCCACTCCCTTCAAGCGCAAGTTGTTGGCTTCCAACTCCCAGAATTCCATGCTAGCAGGGGAATTCTGGGAGTTGAAATCCAGGAGACCTGAAGTTGCCAAGGTTGGGAAACCGTGACAGTTTTCCCCGGGAAATTAATTTGTAAGGAATCAAACCAGGCGGGTCCCAGCCGATCTACAAACGTACAATTCCTGAGGTTTGGGATCAGATGCTAATGTGGATGCAATCAATGGATTAATCAGTTTGGAGAAAGGCAATTAAGAGGCCAATCATTTCCCTTGATTGATAGCTAGCAGATAAGCCTGAAAACACTTCCAATCATGATAGCTTCACCCCCTTCAGCGACACTCAGCTGCAATACACACACGCACACACACACACACACAAACACACCCGCTAAAATAATCTGCTTGCCACTGTGGGTATGGAAAACGCCGAAGCAGTCAAAGCAGCCTTTTGCAGAAAAAAAATAAATGAACGTCCTACAAGTAACCTTGCAATGCCAAAAAGAAAGCATGGAAGGAGGGGGAAAAAAAAAAGCTTTTGTAGAGAGCTCAGGAAAAAGCAGCAGAAAGAAGACACCGAGAAATTGATGAAGGAATCGCTCTCGTGGGCAACACCAGGAGATCTCGCAAACGACGTCTCCGTCATCCTATCTTTTGGAAACCTGGGACCTTTTCAGGAAAGGTAGGTAGACAGGTAGCCTTTGTGGGGATGCCGTAAGGGGAGGATGCTAATTTGAGAAGAAGAAGAACAGAGTAAGAACGGAATGGGGAGGAAGGAGGAGGAGAGTTTTGGAGAACCGGTCTTCTTCATCCATTATGATGAAGCTTCGGGGGACCAATCTGCTGCCTGCAGGAAGTGAGGTCCACCTAACAGGAAGAAGGCAGCAGGCAGAAGACGAGTGGATGGAAATTCCTAGGTAGGAAGGGTTCCTACCTGGGATTCATTCTAAGCGATGGAAAGAAGGACAGGACAGGTGGGTCCCTGGAGGGACCATGCCTGGCCTTCAGAGAATGGGCAGGTAAAACGGCAAAGAAGGGTGGAGGAATTTTTTTTATTTGACTTGGGAAGGATTCTCTCATTTTCTCTTTCTCCCTCCCTCTCCCCTTCTTTCTCTCTGTCTCCCTCTCTCCCTCCCTCTTTCACACTCACTCTCTTTATCTCTCCCCTCTTTCTTTCTCTCTCACTCAATCTTTCTCTCTCCCGTCTTTTTATCTCTCTCCCTGGTCTCTCTCTCACTCTCAATTGTTCACTCTTTCTCTCTCCCATTTTCACTCTCATTCACTCTCCCCTCTCTTTTTCTCTCCTCTCTCTTTCTCTCATTCTCTCTCCCGTCTCACTCATTCTCTCTCCACTCTGTCTCTTTCTCTCTTTCCCATCTTCACTCTCATTCACTCTCCCCTCTCTTTTTCTCTCCTCTCTCTTTCTCTCATTCTCTCCCCCTCTCTCATTCCTTCTCCACTGTCTCTTCCTCTCTCTCCCAATTCTCACTCTCACAAACTCTCCCCTCTTTTTCTCTCACCTTTCTCTTTCCCTCATTCTGTCTCCCCTCTCACTCATTCTCTCTCCTCTCTCTCTCTCTCTCTCCATTCTCACTCTCATTCACTCTCCCCTTTCTTTTTAATCTCCTCTCTTTCTCTCCCCCCTCTCTCATTCTCTCTCCACTGTCTCTTTCTCATCCTCGCTCTCATCCACTCTCCCCCTTTTTTTCCTCACCTCTCTTTTTCTCTCATTCTCCCCACGCCGCACTCATTCTCTCTCCATTCTGTCTCTTTCTCCCCCACCCCATTCTCTCTCTCTCTCTCTCTCTCTCTCTCTCCCCTC
>NW_020769372.1:5231353-5245187 GCF_900518735.1 Pseudonaja textilis | reverse complement strand
AAGGAAGGGAGGAAGGAGGGAGGGAAAAAGGAATGCAAGGAGAAAACAGAAAGAAAGAAAGAAAGAAAGAAGGAAGGAAGGAAGGAAGGAGAAAGGTAAGGAGGAAACAAGGAGGAAGGAAGGAAGGAAGGAAGGAAGGAAGGAAGGAAGGACGGGGGAAGGGAGGGAGGGAAAAAGGCAAGGGAAAAATAGGAAGGAAGGAAGGAAGGAAGGAAAGAAGGAAGGAAGGAGAAAATGAAGGGCGGGAGGGAGGGAGGGAAAAAAGAGAGAAAAAGAAATGAGAAAAATTAAACAGGACAACACTCGTTTCACTATCAAGTGGATTTGGGTGCTTCACCATGTGTCAGTCGAACACTGAAAGAAGACTACACTACACAAAAGCCAACACTGGGACACTGAATCTTTGTCACTTGGATTTGGGTTGGGTGAAGTTCCCCGTTGTGAGAAGTGCCTCGCATTCTGACCTCTTCCTCTACCAGCGAAATAATTACAAGCCAAAAAGAAGACTCGCCTGATCCAGGATAAATGCTGTTGTTGCACCAACGGGCTCCCATCAAGCAAAATACCAGCTGGCCTTCAAAGATACAATTAATTTCTTAATCCCAAATTCTTAACTCCCTACGGGGCGCTGTCAAATCAATTATGCCCTATTGGCATCACGGGGACTCATCACAATCACTCACACACACACAAACACACGCACACACACAAACATGGCAACGCCACGGAAGAGGTGGAGTGCCGAAAAACAGGAGCAACTGGTTCTGTCCAAGAAACGCCACTTTTCTTTCCCTCCATCGAAATCAAACGCGAGGGGGAATCGTTTCCGAATCTTTCCAAATTTATCGGGACGGAGCCATGTGGTTAATTGCCCATTGTCTGCACTAAGCGCTGGCAACGTGAGTTGCATGGCTCTCTCGGAGCATCAATTAAATGCCTTTCCGGGACGGATCGTTAACGTTGTGCCATTACCGAACGGGGGAAAGAAGAAGAAAAAAAAATTCAGTGAAGGGAAAAGAGAAGAACATCAGCAAAAGAGGAAACTAGAAAAAGAAACCACTGATGGTTCCACGGAGGGACCTTGTTCTGTTTATGGGATCTTTTCCCAATTTGCACCTATGTTGCACCCAGGGTCGCGCGTCGACACGCCGCGCTGCAATTCCGTCAGTAACCGATGAGGGTTTGCAGTCCTTCCTTGGACGACGCGCAAAGTGGTCTGCGGCCTAGGCTGACCTTTTACCCCCCCATCCTTGACGCTACGCAATCCGCTCCGTGTCTATTGTGGTCTGCGGGGGATTTCGAGTAGCCCAGCTGCCAGAATAATTAGGATGTTGCTTAATGACAAGCCCCTCAGATAAGGTGGGCGATTCTGCATGGGCAGCAACAGGGCCTCCGAGGAGTTGGGGGGTGGAGAGAAACTGGGGAAGGACTTTGCTGTGACAAAACCAAACCTCGTCTGGGCCGCAGCAGAGGTCGGCTGACTGGGCCAGAAGGAGATCGCAAAATGAAAAAATCTCACCGTACCTACGAGAAGGACGTTCGCGCTTCTGAACTTCCGAAGGTGAACATGGAAAAGTTTCTTGGAGCTGTTGCAAACTGATTTATAAGACCGAGGTGGGAAATGCACGTCGGATCCATCTAGAAACAAAGGGCCAGCTGAAAGGGATTCAATCGAATCCTTTTTAAAAAATAAAAAAAAATAATGATCATACTATCAAGAGGGGTCAAAAGTTTAATGGTGCAAAAAGGTCAATTTTGATGGGTTTCTTTATAGGTAGAGAGTATGAGCCAAGAGAAGAGAGTATCTGTAGCTCAGGGCTGAAATGAGGGATCCTTGGTTCTCTCTGAGCTTGGCTGTTTTGTTGCAGACATTTCATTACCTGACTAGGTAACATCATCAGTATTAGAAGGGAATGGAGTTTGCAGGAAGGAGGAGGAGGAGGAGGAGGAGGAGGAGGAGGAGGAGAACTATGGGGTCCTTGGTCCTCTCTGAGTTTGGATGTTTTCTTGCAACATTTCATTACCTGACTAGGTAACATCATCAGTATTAGAGGGAGGAGGAGGAGGAGGAGGAGGAGGAGGAAGAAGAAGAGGAAGAAGAGAACTGTGGGGTCCTTGGTCCTCTCTTCTGAGCTTGGTTGTTTTCTTGCAGACATTTCATTACCCAAGTAGGCAACACCATCAGTGCTACAAAGGACTGCTTTCTGTTTATATACTAGTGGCTTGCCCTGTCAGTATTAGTGAAAGTGTTCTTGGCAGCTCATTGATTGGGGTACACTGACAAGGCAAGCCACTATATATAAACAGAGAGCAAACCCTACTCTCTTGTAGCACTGATGTCGTTACCTAGTTGGGTAATGAAATGTCTGCAGGAAAACAACCAAGCTCACAGCACATTTAGAACTGCATAATATGCCCATGTCTGACTATGGATTGAACCCTAACCTCTCAGTTTCATAGGCATATACAACAACTGCTACAACAATTACAACAACAACAGAAATAAAAATATACAGTAATGCAAGGGGAAAACTTGTAACCCTCCAAGGGCTGAACTTCAACTCCCAATATCCGTCTTCCCCATTGCCTTTGCTTGTCAGATCCTGGGAACATTGCAACTGTCATAATACACGTGTCGGTTGCCAAGCATCCAAATTTGGATCACGGGACCATGGGGATGCTGCAACGGTCGTTAAATGTGAAAAACGATCTTAAAAGTCACTTTTTTTCAGTGCTGCTGTAATTTTGAACGAATATTTGTACATCGAGGTGCTGAATCTACCTTTCCTATGCTCAGTTTGTTCCATTCCTTGCACAACTTCCTTGTTGTGAAAAGAAAAGCTATCGCGTCTCGGGGTTGGGCAGAGGGAAGAAAACAGACACTATTCCTGTGTGATTTGGCCAACATAATCTGAGGCACCGAAGGCAGCCAGGGCCTGGACTGGAGGGTAAACATTTCATTAAGAGGAAAAACAGAAGGTCCTTTCAGTGGGACCTGGCTCGCTTCTGACTTGAGTTATTTGCTTACTCATTCCAAGAAAAAAAATAAAAAATTAAGAATTGCATTCAAAGAAAAGTCTGTAGAGATTCATCCAGATCATGGTTGTCCCAAAGCTGCCTTTTTTCTTTTTTTTTCAGGAGACAACTGGAATTTCTTGATTTTTTTTCTTTTGAAGATATTTCACTTCTCATCCAGGAAGCTTCCTCAGCTTCTTCAGAATGGTCGAAAGAACTGAAGAAGCTTCTTGGATGAGAAGAGAAACCTCCTCAAAGCAAAAAAAAAACAAGGAAGTCCAGTTGCCTCCTGAAAAAAAAAAAAAAAAACACCTTTGGGATATTCAAAGAAAAGCTGAATCTCTACCTCGGGTCTCGCCTTCTGAAAGACTTGTGTGCGAAAGGTTGTTCGGAATTACATGTTGTTTCCTATTCCCAAATGGGGACGACAGGTTGATGTTCGACTGCAATGGAGCCCGAAATTTCTATTCTTAAGTGAGACATTTTTGAAGTGGGTCTTGCCCCGTTTTATGACCTTTCTTACCACAGTTGTTAAGTAAATCGTTGCAACTGGTAAGCAAGTAACCCGGTTGTTAAGGGAATCTGGATTCCCTATGGACTTTCCTTGTCAGAAGGTGTTGTGGTTCACCGACAGCCTGTGCAGACAGCTGTGGAATCGGACAGTGGGGAAGAATGGGGACCAGTCTGAGAGTCTGGAGAGGATTTGGGCGAGGGTCCTGTGTTCGATGCAGAGATTGGGCCAGGACCATCTGGGAGTGGGGTGCTGACTCTGGAGCCTCTGCGCGTGTGCGCAGAGCTGCTAGAAGGCAAGAGCATAAAAGGGGCAACTCAGGAGTAAGGCTTGGAGGTGATTGCCCCTCCCATAAGGGATAAAGGACAGGCAAAGGTAGAGAAACCTTTGCAGGAAGCAAAGTCATTTGTTCTGTTCAGATTAAACCTTGAAGCTCTGTGTGCAGTTCAGTTGGTTTTTTTATAGTTCATTTGGCACTTTTATTGTTGGCAGCAATTCAAAGGAAAGAGAGGTGGGTGCTTATCTCGAGGAACTGTTTGGGACTCATTATGGGCTGGGAATGAACATAATTCCCAGCGCTGAAATAAACAAGAGTTGTTTTAACTAAACGTTTGCTTAATTACCATCTCAGGAAGCCTTAGTCGGAACAGAAGGTCATAAAAGGAGATCATGTGACGTCGGGAAACAGCCATGTTCGTAAGAATGAACTAGTTGCCAAGCACCTGAGTTTTGATCGTGTGAACATGGAAATGTGTCAAAGGTCACAGTGTGAAAAATGGACCTAAGTCACGAATCAGGAAGTTTGCTACACTTGCTTATTCCCCCAGCAGAAAACAATTTATGGAAGCTTTATATTCTACAGTAGAAATTTTAATTGCACTGATTTTTTTTTTCCTAAGGCTGACTTGAGCTTGCTGAAGATGACAACTTAATTATTAGCCATTCCTTTCTGCATCATTTTAAAATAAAATAGAGGAAGGGAAAAAATATATAAAGAAACAGGGAGGGTCTTGGGTGGGGGATAAAAACAACAACCATAGCTTTTCCTAACTTCCATTTTCTTCAGGTGCTTAATCTGAGCTTATGTTAAGAGCCCACAACCAAGAAAGACATGCAAATTTCCTTCTAAACAGTTTCCTTTATTGCTCCTCATTTAAGGACAAAAATCTTGCCAAACTTCAGTAACTACTTGATCTTTAAAGACGTACAGTGGAACAATTAAGAGAGGAGCCGTCTTCACCCTTGGTCTCCCACACAAATTATCTAAACTTTGCTGTCTCTTGCTTCTCTGGAATGCAGCCCCTCCCTCCTGGGAATCCAGACTACATTCCACCACAGCTGGCTGGCCTCCAAATGCAAAATCGAGTGAGCTCCCATCTCCCTGGAGACAATAATCACATCAACAACTCGATGGTCTCCATATTTTTTCTCCGTGTCATATCATATAGGTGGGCATATGGATAATTTTGTATTTATTTATTTTGTCCTGTTTATGACGTAGGGCATACTGGAGGGCAGTGAGCGTTTAAGAGCTGCGTGCAACGGAATTTCATTTTAAGGTATGCTGATTAGTGTGCATCTAAAGTGGTTCTAAGTCTCTTTAAGTCTATCGAGGGGTGGGCTTCAAAAATGTTAGCAATGGGTTTTCGGCCCAGTTGCTGGGTGGGTGTGGCCATAATGGGTGTGGCCTAGTTAGCCTCCTGCACCACAGCGGGGGGAGGCTTTCCTTGCATCTCCAGGAGGGCAAAAACGGCCTTCCCAGGCTCTGGAGGCTCTCTGGAAGCTGGAAATGGGCCCATTTCTGGCCTTCCTGAACTTCCGGGAGGCCCATTTTTCGGCCCCCGAAAGCCTCCGCGTGCAACCTGTACTTTCCTGCACTCAAAACGGGCCATGTGGGGACTCCTACTTTCCTGAACTCAAAACGGGCCGTGTGGGGACTCCTACTTTCCTGAACTCAAAATGGATTGTGTGGGGACTCCTACTTTTCTGCACTCAAAACGGGTTGTGTGGGGACTCCTACTTTCCTGAATTCAAAACGGGCCGTGTGGGGACTCCTACTTTCCTGCACTCAAAACGGGCCGTGTGGGGACTCCTAGTTTCCTGCACTCAAAACAGGCCGTGTGGGGACTCCTGAGAGGAGAGGGGTGGTGGGGTGGGCAGGGCCAGCCAGGAGTAAGATTTGGGGGTTCTCCAAACTGCAAAGAATCTTAGGTAGGGGCTCTTCTGAACTCCCAGCAACCCACCCCTGAGTCTATCCCCAGGCCCACCAGAAAAACCAGATCTTCACAGAGTCTCTTGAAAGAGTATCAAAATGAGAGCCAATCTTATCTCCTCAGGGATGGCATTCTAGAAAGAGGGGGCTACAATGGAGACCCCCCCTTTCTTCTTGGTCCTTAAAAGAGGGGACTCCCCACTTGAGTGGGTCAGGTAGGTGCACCTGATTATTGATTATTAACTGGTTATTGCAACTACAAAATTAACAACGTCTTGCTAATTCCTTCCTATTTTTCCAACACTGGAGGTTTTTTAAGAAGAGAATGGACAACCATGTGTCTGACATGGTATAGGGTTTCCTGCAGCAGGGGGCTGGACTAGAAGACCTCCAAGGTCCCTTCTTTTATTCTGCTCATACTCACCCTTTCAATCTTGTTCATGTCACTGTATCTCCGCAGATATATTTGCATTCATTATGAATGCCTATACAAATATTGGTTTTTTTTATTCCTAGGATCTCCTATTATGATCTGACCATGATCGTAGCTCACGCGGAAACCAATGCATGCACAAACACATGCATAAAACACTTCCTTCCTACAGGTAATTGAACGCAGTGTAAGTGAGGTTTGACAGACAAGGTCTTACGTCAGTAGGGCTCTACTACACTTAACCGAGCTACTTTTATCCAAATAGAATTACTCTCTAATTCTTTTCCAATAAACCCACTCCTTTCCCTCCCCCATCAAATATTTCAACGGAATTACAATTTTCAGCAGCCTTTGTGGGAGAAGATCTACCCGCTAGCCATAGCTCTCTTTTCTATGGCCATTGAACATAAAATTCTTCTAGTGGTCAGTCTTGCAACTAGAGATTAGAAAGATATGGATTATGACTTGCTGACGGAAAATGATGTAGAAAAATGTGATCTAAAATACAGATAGTCCTTGACTTATGACCACAATTGAACCCAATGTTTCTGTTGTTAAGTGAGACTTAAGTGAGCTTTGCCCTATTTTATGACTTCTCTTGCCAGAGTTGTTAAGTGAATCACTGAAGTTGATCATTCCCATTCATTCCCTAGTCCCGTGATGGCGAACTTATAGCATACGTCCAGTGGTGGCAGGCAAAGCCCTCTCTGCGGGCACGTGAGCCGTTGCCCCAGCTCAGCTCCCACCAACCAGCTGGTCTCTGGATCTCTGCCACGCATTCGCAAGGAGGAGCATGCACAGGGACGCCTGCGTGGGGTGTGTGTGCATATGTGGGGGAAGCACGCGCAAGCGCAGGGGGTGGGACGCATGCGCAGGGATACACGCACGTGCATGGGGGAAGTCAGTGGTGGGATTCAATTTTTTTTACTACCGGTTCTGTGGGCGTGGGGTGGCTTGGTCACTGTGGCAGGGGAAGGATACTGAAAAATCTCCACCCCACTCTACCCCACTAACCTGCTTTCCAGCTCCATTCTCCTGTGCGGGGCAACCAAAGAGGAGCCAGACGATTAGCTGAGAGGCAGAGAATAGATGGGGGCAGGGGGACCAGTCAGAGGTGGGATTTGCCAGTTCTCCGAACTACTCAAAATTTCCACTACTGGTTCTCCAGAACTGGTCAGGACCTGCTGAATACCACCTCTGGGGGATCCGCACACGCGCTGTGGGCACTCGGTGCCGAACAGGTTAGCCATCACTGCTCTATCCTATCCTATCCTATCCTATCCTATACTAAACCTAATCCCTATTCTATTCCTATTCCTAATCCCTATTCTATTCTATTGTAAGCCTAAACCTAAACCTAATCCCTATTCTATCTCTATTCCTAATCCCTATTCTATTATATCCTAATCCTAATCCCTATCCTATTCCTATTCCTAATCTTTATTTCTATTTCTATTCTATATCACAAACCACAGTTCCAAACCAGGTCAGGGTTTAATTTGCCAAGACTTGGTATCCCAGAAAAAATGTTGATTTCAGTGTGTCGGGAACAAGCAATATCCAACGAAATGCTTGCCTGCCTGTCCTGTTTATCATGCTATGGTTGCCAGCGCAGGGAACAATTTGAGTGAGTGAAAACCTGCAGTAACCCCCACCCCTTGATCTTGGCTTTTCCGTTGCCACACGTTTGTTTGTTGCAACTGCTATGCAATCCGATATTCCTTTCCCCAACAACCCGGAGCAATTCTGGCAAGGGTTGACACTCCAGCCATTTTCCAAATGACTTCAAGGCAGTTCCAGAAATACATGTGTTTTGACTCCTGCTGATCCTGTCATGAGACCACCAGGCCGTTCTGAGGTAACGGTGCCATATGTGACTTGTAAAGAGAAAGGCAGAGAGGTTTTTTCCAGGCACACGGGGTGAAAAATAATAACACCGGAGCCCCCAGGAAAAACGAAAACACATTATCCTTCGTGGGAGAAGGATGAACCTAATCTCTGATGCCCATAATCTACCAAGATTCTAATAAAAGAGACTATTTGTATTTCATGGTTGAAATGTCTGCTCCTTGGGTTGTTTTCTTGCAGACATCCCATGATCCATCTAGATGATATCATCAGTGCTAGAAGGGAGTGGGGTTTGTGGAGAAGAGGAGGAAGAGGAGCAGTAGGAGAGGGAGGGGAGGAGGACAACGATGGTGGGGCCTTTAGTGCTCTCTGAGTTGGTTGTTCTTTTGCAGACACCTTATAACCTAACTATGTAATATCATCAGTGCTAGAAGGGAATGGGGTTTATGGAAAGGAAGACGACGTCTGTGGGGTCCTTAGCGCTCCCTGAGCTTGGTTCTTCCATCAGACATTTCATTGCCTAACTAGTTAACATTATCAATGTTAGTGTCAGCTTTGGAAGCCACGTATTCCTCTTAGAAGCTTCCACGCTGCCACATTCTTGTGCCTGGGAAATTGGGAGGGATCTCATAGAAAGGGAGAAGGTTAGTCTTTAAAGCGTAGTGACTCTTCCAACCCAGCTTCTAACGAAAGGGTCTTCAAACCTGGCATGCTTAAGACTAGCGAACTTCAACTCCCAGAATTCCTGAGCTGACATGGAGGGAGGAGGAATTCTGGGAGCTGAAGTTCACGAGCCTCAAAGCTATCAAGTTTGAAGACCCCTGTTCTAAAGATTCCCAACTGTGTCACCTTAGGAGAGAAGAGCCCCAGACATCAGCTGGGAAAATCCTGCCTTTTCCCATAAGCCTTTTAAATAATAATAATGACGATAAAAGATTTTTGAGATTGGAAAGCTTCCAAGCAAATTAAAGGACTGATTCCTGCTTCCCAGCTGGTGGGGCCACGGATTAAGACAAACGGGATAAAAGGGAAATCTCTCAACAGGGCTTAGCAACCGGACAATGGCATCGCAGCATGAGCTGCGGAGATAACAAGGACTAATCAGCCCATCCGTTGCCTTGTTGTTCCAGATTTAAACAGGAGTTCTGATCAGTTTCTTCCCTTATTCAGCGGAACGGCAGAACAGGCCAGGCCCTTGGTCAGACCCAACTGTGTGCTGGACCAGATATCACTTCTGTCCTCTGGGAATTGGCATCCATCATCTAGGACAGAGGTGGGGAACTGTGGCCCCTTTATGACGTGTGGACTTCAACTCCCAAAATTCCTGAGCCGGCATGAGGGAACTATGGCCCCTTTATGACGTGTGGACTTCAACTCCCAGAATTCCTGAGCCGGCATGAGGGAACCATGGTCCCTTTATGACGTGTGGACTTCAACTCCCAGAATTCCTGAGCCAGCATGGGGGAACTATGGTCCCTTTATGATATGTGGACTTCAATTCCCAGGATTCCTGAGCCAGCATGAGGCAACTATGGCCCCTTCATGACATATGGACTTCAATTCCCAGGATTCCTAAGGCAGTATGAGGCATTTATGACTCCTTTATGACATTTGGACTTCACATCTCAAAATTCCTCAACCAGCTTTGCTGGCTCAAGAATTCTGGGAGTTGAAGTCCACAAGTCATAAAAGGGCCATCAGTCCCCACCACTCATGTGGGGCCAGAGACAGGTGAAAGTAAAACTCTTATAAAAGTAAAGGTAAAGATTCCCCTCACACATACATGCTAGTGGTTTCCGGCTCTAGGGGGCTCTGCTCATCTCCATTACAAAGCCGAAGAGCCAGCACTGTCCGAAGACATCTCCATGGTCATCTGGCCGGCATGACTAAACACCGAAGGTGCACGGAACGCTGTTCCCTTCCCACCAAAGGGGTCCCTATTTTCTACTTGCATTTTTACGTGCTTTCAAACTGCTAGGTTGGCAGAAGCTGGGACAAGTAACGGGAGCTCACTCCGTTACACGGTGCTAGGGATTCGAACCGCCGAACTACCGACCTTTCTGATCGACAAGCTCGGCGTCTTAGCCACTGAGCCACCGCATCCCTCCAAAACTCTTACGGATTACCCCCCAAAAACTTCTGGTGATATATCCATCGCCTTGGATTGTGAATAACTTAACAATTGCAGTGGTTCACTTAACAACTCTGGCAAGAAAGATTGAGATCCATTGTGATAGTACATCATGGACTACCTTTGTATGACTCTGTTCAGAGAACTGAGAATCGGGGTGAAGGAAGAACTGATCAAACCAGGAATGCTAGTATATACAATCGCGCATTCTTTCCATAGATCTATGACCAGTGTTATTCAATATTACTATTACCCAAGAGTAATAATAGCTAATGGTTGAGAAGGAATACTGTAGTTACGATGCGAAAGGACCTGAAGGAAAGTAGAATGGAAATCGGTGACTTGGATTGCATACATCTTTGTGTATGTCCTCGTCCACCAAAGTGTTGCTAGAATTTGCTACCATGGCGATATCTTGACATACCTGGCTACAGGTGTCACTGCACAAGCTCAGTTTACTGAACAGGTAGTGTGACTGGGATTTTGCAAGAGGTAGAGATGGACTCCTTTGGTTGGCGTCCTTGACTATGTTCTGAGGGGTCCTTGGCGCTCTCTGAGCTTGGTTGTTTGCTTGCAGACCTTTCAAGACCCCACTAGGTAACATCATCAGTGCTAGAAGGAAGTGGAGTTTGAGGATTGAGAGAGGATTGTGGTGTCCTTGGTGCTGAGTTTGGTTGTTCCTTGCAGACCTTTCAAGACCCAACTAGGCAACATCATCAGTGTCAGAACTGAATAGTTTGTTTTTAAATGTTTTAAATGATAATGACTTGGTGGGAATGTTCCTTGATTAAGCTGTTGTTTATTGTTACCATGGTTGTCTGAGTTGGTAGCTGCTTGATTGGGCTGTTGTTTATGTCTTGATTGTTGGTCTAGTGTTAACCTTGAATTTAATTTCTGATTATTTGGGTGTTGATTGGTAGAGATGAGGTAGTTTGGCCTTTTTGTTTCATATTTGGAAAAAGAGAGAGAGAGAGAGAGAGAGAGAGAGAGAGAACGATAATATCTCACTCCTTTCTAGCACTGATGATATTACCTAGTTGGGTAACGAAATGTCTGCAAGAAGACAACTACAGGGAACCAAGCACCTGACAGTTCAAGCCTGAGCTACAAATATTTTCTTCTACTAAAACAAAATGCCATTTTTTTTCTGTTACTAAGCGAGACAGATATGGTGAGTTTGGTCCCATGTTGCAACTTGTCTTGCCGCAATTGTTAAACCATTCACTGCAGCGGTTAAGTTACGAAGCTGGTTGTGAACCGAATAGGCCTTTCCCCATTGTGTCAGGAGGTCACAAAAAGGGAATTAACGTGACCCCAGGACGCTGCAACCGTCATAAATGTGAGTCAGTTGCCGACAGTCTGCATTTTGATCGCGTGGCCGTGGAGGAGGGCGAACGCTGCCATGTTGGTTCAAGTGCGAAAAACAGCCACGGTCATTTTTTCCCTCCCGGGGCCATTTTAACTTCAAACGGTCACTATAAATAAACCGCTGTTAAGTCAAGGGCCACCTGCCTTTCAAAATTTGGTGTAATAAATTCTAAACCCAGTCAGGACGATGTAGGTATTTTTTTAATGTTAATTTTAAAAACTTTTGTAGCCCGCTCTAGTAGCGGACTCTCAAAAGGCAAGGGTGGCATTTTAAAAAAATGCAGCAAATAAACCTGGGTTTCTATGAATGCGTGGTTGTGTGCCTGTGTGCGCGCGCGCACACACACACACTTCTTTGTCTGTCTAGTTGCATTCTCTCCCCCCCACCAGAAATTCTTTTTCCCAGACACAGTTTTTCCTTCTTTGTATAATCTCTTCCACCCAAACCACCCCCCTCTTCCCTCTCTCCTTTTTGCTCCATTCATTCTTCCATAAATTTATTCTAGCTCTTTAATCTACATGTGGCTGGGCAGATGTCCAAAAACCGGGGGGGGGGGGGGGGGGGGGGGGGGGGGAGGAAAAGAAAAGAAAACCCAACAATACCCAAAACCTTTCCTTTCCAACAAAGACGAGAAAACCAGGCAGGAAGGAAAGAAATTCCGGCTGTCAGGTGCTTTTCTCTCATCCTCCGTCTCCAACGAAACCTCCCTGGCCGATGACGGATCATCTCGATGGCCTGTCCGTTCTTCGGCTGGCCATTGGAGGTCACTGGCAGGAGGGTATCAAAAGATCTCCAGCATCTCTCCAGCCAAAAGGCCCAGAAGTACATCTCTCCCTTCGATTTCTGCTTTCAAGTGGGAGACAGAGAGAGCCAAGCCTAACTGGCAAGATTCTTCGATAGGGATTCCCAAACGGTCTTAACCCGACCGGAAGACGTCGCGAGAGGCTTCTTCTTCTAGATCTCTTTTCCTGCGTTCTCGATTTTGCCCGCAGGTCTCTCTTTTCACTAAATAGGGAACGTTTTGAGAAAGGGGGAAAACAGGAGGCCGGGAAAACACAAGTCTTCCTTTTGCCTTAATTAACCGAGGGACAGAATCAAGATTATGTGAAGGGTTAATAGCAGTAGTACTTAGGCTTATATACTGCTTTCCAGTGCTTTCCAGCCCTCTCTAAGCGCTTTACAGAGACAGTCTCTTGCCCCCAACAATTTGGGTCCTCATTTGACCCACCTCGGAAGGATGGAAGGCTGAGTCAACCTTGAGCCTGGTGAGATTCGAACTGCCAAATTTCAGGCAGCCAGCAGAAGTAGCTGGTAGTACGACACTCTAACCACTAGGCCACCGCAGCTTTACGCCGCTTTATAATGCCTTGGGGCAAGGCCACACTTAGAATATTGATCGCCACGTTGTAAAATTTGGTTGCCATGATGTAAAACAAAATGTTGAGACTCTGGAAACAGTGCAGAGAAAAGCAACTAAGAGGATTGGAGGAATGGAGGCTAAAACATACGAAGAACAGTTGCAGGAATTGGGTATATCTAGTTTAATAAAGAGAAGGACTAGGGATGATAAGGTAGTGTGGGAAGCTCCCCCCTCCTCCTTGAAGAATGAAATATTTTGAGGAATATTAAATAGGCAGAATATTATATTTCTCCAAAGGGAGAAATGGAGAAACATGTTTGTTTTTTTTCAAGGCAGCAAGCAGCCCCCGTTTTCCTTAACAGGCCACAGCAGAGGTCAGCACTTAAGAGATAAAGAGCTTATTGAAAGAAGAAGCCAACTACCAGTATCTAGACGGTGCTATTCATAAGCAAAAGCAAACATTGCAGGAAGAAATCCATTCAAGGCAGGATATTTTGAAACTCCCCGCCACAAAGCTTGAACAAAGGCAGAATGATACGATTAGAAAGGAGCCCCTCACTCCAGAAGCCAGAGGTTGACCAGATTAGCTCAGACAAACCTCTGGGATTTGCATTTCCTCTTTTGCCTATAGAGCCAGCTATGACCCCTACATAACCCCCACATGACCCCATAGGAATTTGACAACAACCAATAGAATACATGTTCTTGCATAGGAACAGGAAGCTCAAATGCAAAGCCCAAGAGAAGGTATAAATATCCCTCACTCTCAACTCCATTTTGGTCAGCTGCACCAGAAAAATATGTGCTTGATGGTTCTGTTCATCATTAAACCATCTTTCCAATCAGCCTCCATTGTCTTTCTCCCAGTTTGGAACTGAAGTAGATGGATATTTCTTCTAACAAGTCCAATCTATCTATCTATCTATCTATCTATCTATCTATCTATCTATCTATC
>NW_020769372.1:5164859-5181061 GCF_900518735.1 Pseudonaja textilis | reverse complement strand
GATGGATGGATGGAGTAGATGGATGGATGAGTAGATGAATCAATGGATGGATAGTTGGGGAGAAGGGGAGATGGATAAATGGAGTAGATGAATGGATGTGTGGGTGGGTGGGTAGATGGATGGATACATTGGTAGATAGATGGATGGATGGATGGATGGATGGATGGATGGAATCACCTTTACAGACAAGAAGCACACCAAGAAGTGCTAGCTCTAACTTCATTGTAAGATTAACACAATCTTGCAAGTCTGAAAGGACCTCTTTTCCCCCTCACCTTTACAGTTGAAGAAACTAAAGAGGGTCTTTTCATAGATATTTGCTGATAGATAAGATAGGTATAAAAATTAAGCTAACTTGGCTTAAGAAAAATAAAATGTTTGAAAATATTTGCTGTTGGTTTATTTGGATTTATTTCCCCAACTGGTATCCCCTCTGTTTCATTACGCAATCTGCCTACCTACATACCTGTAATTAGAAATATAGATTTCTTATTATCAATCAGGTTAAAAAAAACAAAAACACACACACCCCAAACCTAAATTTGCCACTTGTCTGCCTCTATTCTTCTGCCTGTCAAGCACGTTCAGGAAATATTTCAATTCCAGTTCTTTGCTGGCTATTAAATGCTCTTGCTTAACCTTTGACTTTCTCCAAGTCTAATCCACTGCCCTTTGCATTCAAATCTTGTCACGCACAAAATGACCTCAGGGCAACTTGGAAAAAAAAAAGTTCTCCTTGGTCTTGGAGGGTTTTAGATGATGGACAAGGGGTTCTTTTAGCCCGCCCTAACAGCTCAATCAGATCCCACAAAGGATCAGCGGGGATTTATGGGCAGGTTCCAAAACAACAAAAAGCTCAGAACTTTCACCCAGGGAAAAATAAGAAACCCAAATGTAATGATAAGGAGAGACCATTATTCTGAATTTTAGAAGAAAAAGAGGCTTGACTTTTGTGCACGCATGGGAACCTATTCATCGAAGAGGACTTTGCAAAATAAAAAATCGTGTCTGCGAATTTTCACTAAACCACGTTCTTGCTATAACCAAGAAACTCAACTGTAATGACAAGGAGACCATATTCCGAATTGACAAGAAAAAGCTACAGAGTTTTGAGCACGCATGAAAACCAGTTCAACCAGGAGGCATCTGCAAAAGATGAAGACATGAAATGGAGGACTGCCGGGATAATGCAGCGTTGACCTCAACCATCTGGAGATTCCTCCAACTATGAGCCAGCAGTGAGCGGTGGCAGCCAAAAAAGTCATTAACAGAGGAATACAATCAAGATCAAGGGAGGTACTAATACCTCACTATAAAGCTTAAGTAAGACCACGCCTAGAGTACTGCATCCAGTTTTGGTCACACACTATAGAAAAGATGTTGAGACTCTAGAAAGAGTGCAGAGAAGAGCAATCAGGATGATTAGGGGATTGGAGGTTGAAACATACGATGAACAGTTGCAGGAACTGGGCATGGCTAGTCTAGTGAACAAGGGGAGACAAGATAGCAGTCTTCCAATATTTGGGGGGCTGCCACGAGAGGAGGGAGTCAGCCTGTTTTCCAAGGCACCTGAAGGCCAGACAAGGAATAATAGATGGAAACTGACCAAGGAAAGATTCCACCTGGAAATAAGGAGAAATTATCTGACACTGAGAGCAAACAACCAATGGAACAGAAGTTGCCTTCGGCAGTTGTGAGAGCCTCCTCACTGGAAGCTTTCAAAAAGAGACTGGTCAGCCATTTGTTAGAAATGGTGTAGGGTCTCCTGCTTCGGTGGGGGGTTGGACTAGATGACCTACAAGGTCCCTTCCAACTCTGTTCATCTGTATCTATCTTCCAGCTTGTGGAAAGGTAACATCTGCATATGGTTCAAGACACTACTGGTTCTGCTGGTAGCTTTGATTACAACCATTTTTAAAGCTGAGCAGGACCAGATTTCGTTTTACAAACCACATGCGCTGTGCTGTGGCAACAGGTGTGATGCTTTCAGTTCGAAAACAAAGATGGGATGAAATTATTTCACCTCATAATTTCCAGGCCCAATTAAAAATTCCGACTGTGGTTCACAAAGGCCTATCTGGCTCGGGACCAAGCTGGTTGAAAGACAACCTATTCCCACATGAGAGTGTGTTTTAAGGACAGGAAGTCCTTTCCCCAACCCCACATGCACACAGAGGTACATTTTCCAGGCGCGCAAGTGGCAGTTCTGGAATTTTCTGCCCAAGGGGATACTTTGACATCTGCCCTCTTTCTGCTGGGAAGACAAAGATACTTATTTTTAGTCGAGCTTTTTACTGTGTGGAGCTGTGGGGCTGCTGACTTCGTCTTTCTTTCGATGCACATCGTTATTTGCATTTCATGTGCACGTTTGTTTCATTGAAGAAACTTTCACACCGGTAGACCCTGACTTACAGCCATTTGTTTAGTGGCCACTCGAAGTTACAACAGTACTGATACAAGTGACAACCGCGTATCATCAGTAGAGACCTTCAAATTTCTAGGTACTACTATATCACATGACCTAAAATGGACACCTCACATCAAAAACGTCATCAAAAAAGCACAACAAAGAACGCTCTTTCTGCGCCAACTCAGAAAGCTCAAACTGCCCAAGGAGCTGCTGATCCAGTTCTACAGAGGAATTATTGAATTATTGAGCCCCGAGATCAAATACAACCCTGATGTGGCCCTCAATGAAATCGAGTTTGACCCCCCCTCCCCTATTGTAGGCTAAACCCAATATAGGCCTCAGGAGGTCACATGATAATTTTTTTAAACTATCATTTACAGCTTAGTATAACTTAGCGGCTCCCTGCCAGATTCCCACAAGGAAACGCACTGGGGGAGCCAGCAGGAAGTTGGAAGTTGCTCCTGGCTCCCTTTTTTGCCTCCATTTGTCCATTCTATTTCTCTGTTTCCATAAGGAAATATCTCTGAAACAAACACCCAGCAGGGCATGGGTTGTCTAGTAAATATAAAAACATACCATGTGCCCTGTATTAGCTTTAATTTATTTATGTCTATTTATCACTACAACTGATATTCAACTCCAGTTCCAGAGACTCAACGTAGCTTACAGAACAGGCTCCCCTTCCAGGATGTAGGGAGTCTCGGATCATCATATAGGTCAGAGGAGAGAGCGTTTTTATTTTTATTTATTTATGACCTCCCTTTATTATTTTTACAGTTAAACTCAAAGTAGTGAACCTATTCAACACACACCATCCTCTTCCTATCTTCCTCACAACAATCCTGGGAGGTGGGTTGGGCTGAGAAAGAAAATGACTGGCCCAAAATCACCCAGGTAGCTTTCATGGCTAAAGTGAGACTAGAATTCACTGTCTCCTGGTCATTGGCCCAAAGTCACCCAGTTGACTTTCATGCCTAAGGCAGGACTAGAACTCATCATCTCCTGGTGATTGGCCTAAAATCACCTAGCTGGCTTTTATGTCTAAAGCGGGACTAGAACTCGCAGTTTCTTCGTGATTGACCCAAAGTCACCTAGGCAGCTTTCACGGCTAACACAAGACTTGAACTCACAGCCTCCTGCTTTCCAGACTGGTGCCTTAATCACTAAACCAAACCGTCTCTTTTTCTATTTTAGTTGTTACAGGAACTATCGTTTCTTCATTCACATCCTCTACTCTGGTTTTTTTCTCTGAGGAGGAAAAACAAAATATAATTCCTTGCTCTCCAGAAGTGGACTCCAAAGCCACTTTTTCCGACCCTTCTCTCTAGAGAGGTTGCCTTAAAATGGCTTCCACGGCCCGTTCGGCCTCAAATGACCTTCCAACCCTGTTCTGCAATTCGTACAAACAGCCCCGACGGGCCAAAATAAGCAGAATTCTCCTTTCCTTGCGACCGGTGTCATTTGGCAAGCTGCATGCGGGCTTGCAGAAAGGAAGGATTTTCAAGATATCACCCACAGAGGACTTGTAAAGACTCTGCTTTTAGCAACAAACAGAATATTTTTGTAATTGTTGAAGAAAAGTAGGGGGCACCGAAGGCCATTCCGGGAGATTTAAACCTTCTAGAAGGGAGGAACGTCACCCGAATCAATGAGCAAAATCGATCCCTCCTCGCCTCATCCCTCTCTTCGATAATTTAAAACCATGATTTCACCTGCCTAGATATCAGTGGGTTCAACCTGAAATCCATCCTCTCTGTTGCATTTTTCTGTGGGGGGGTTGGGAAGAGGGGAAGCTGTCCATTCATTCACACGGGTGATTTAAATGTTTGCCATGGTATTTGGGTTCTGGAGGCAGCTGCGAGCTGTCTTTCACATCTAATTAACGGTCCTCTTCGCTCGTCACAAGCTGCCTTCCCGTTCCCCACCCACCCACCTATCCCATGTGCTCAAATCCCGACGAGTATTATATAGGTTAAATCATGTTTAAGTAACTACATAAATAGTAGGTCAGTTCTGCCCTTTTGTCTCGGCTGGAAACCGTTGGCTCGTTTCTCATTGTGACAGAACCGGCCTGCTGATATCCCAGCGGTGAGGTGAAAAGCATCTCTCCTATTGTTTGGGTGAACCACTTCGTTTGTTTGTGTTTAAAACACTTATATAACCGTCCAATGTTATGCGCCCTAACCCTGGGTGGCTTACAAACATCAAAAAAAAAACAATTAAAAAAACCCCAAAACTATCACACACAAAAACCTGAAGCCTCTAAAATCAAAGGCAGCTTTGTGTTTTTTCTGTCTTTGGTTTTTTAAACAGAGATATCCAATCCCTTCTGCTTGCCCTAATCCAACCTTGCAGGGCCGCGGTGGCTCTGTGGCTAAGATGCTGAGCTTGTCGATCAGAAAGGTCTGTGGTTCAGCGGTTCGAATTCCTAGCGCCGCATAACGGAGTGAGCTCCCATTCCTTGTCCCAGCTTCTGCCAACCTAGCAGTTCGAAAACATGTAAAAATGCAAGTAGAAAAATAGGGACCATGTTTGGTGGGAAGGTAACAGCGTTCCGTGTGCCTTCGGCATTTAGTCATGCCAGCCACATGACTACGGTGCCATCTTCGGACAGCGTTGGCTCTTCGGCTTTGAAACGGAGATGGGCACCACCCCCTAGAGACAGAAACAACTAGCACACATGTTTAACCTTTATGTTTTACTTTTACCTTAACCCAACTTACAATCCAGTGAGAACAGAATATCTGCAGCTTTGCCGGGTTGAACTGTAAGGTTCTTGATGCTCTCTGAACTCGGTTGTTTTCTTGTAGACATTTCATAACCCCACTACACTATGTAACATCATCAGTGCTCAGAGGAGAGTTGGCCATGCAACCAAAACTGGTTGGCATCGCTTTGAGCCTGAAACAAAAATCCCAAACCAACTAAGAGAAGTCCACCTAGAAAGAAATAATCTGTGTGTCATAAGGATAAGCGACAAGAGTATGTTTATTGCCAAGTTATGCCTATTCATTAATAAACGTTGTTTCAGAGAATGAGAAAAAGGAAGACTGATATAAGAGAATATTTGTAAGCTCAGGATTCAATGCTGGGGTCTTTGTTGCTGTCTGAGCTTGATAGTTTCTTGCAGACGTTTCACTACCAAACTAGGTAACATTATCAGTGCTAGAGATAGCAGTGATGAGGTTACCTAATTTGGTAATGAAACATCTGCAAGAAACCACCAAGCTCAGAGAGCACTAAGGACCACACAAAAAGAAGATTAAAGGATGATGAGAAGAGGTTCCGGGAGAAAAAAAAAATCCAATTTTTTTTTCTTTGTCCTCTCCTTTTCCTGAGTCTGTGGAGCTTACAAACTCAACTAAAGCGCCTCACAAAAGTATCATCCCTTGCCCGAAATATCTCACTGCTGTAAAGCTGGATTTAAAAAAATCCCCATTATTTTAAACGCTTTCCTTGTAAGTTGAACAACCAACCCCCAGAGCAACAAAGATTGAAAAACATGAGCTGATATATATGTTGATTTTCCAGCAATGTCATCAAGGATATAGGATGGCGATAAAAATATGTTGTTGAGACCCAAGAAAGATTGCAAAAAAAAGCAACGATAAGGGGTCTGGAGGCTAAATCATACGATGAACAGCTAAGGGAACTAGATATGTCTAGCTTAACAAAGAGAAGGCCTTAAGGGGAGACATGATAACATCTTCCAATCCTTGAAGGGTGTCAGAGGGGAAAGGGTCTTAATTTATTTTCTAGAGTACCTGAGGGCAGGACAAGAAGTGATAGATGGAAGCTTACCAAGGAGAGAGCCTACTTAGAACTGAGGAGAAGTTTTTTGAGGGTTTTCTCCTAATTTAACTCCACAAGTTACATTTCCTTCAAGTTGACATATTCTCAGTAACCTATTTGTATTGATTATATTTATTGGCCGCCCACCTTAACTATGGCCAGCTGATAATATGAAAAAGACTATATAAATAAAATACTGAAGGCGGTAGAAGAAGCAATGGATGGAAACTCATCAAGGAGAGAACAAACCTAGAACTTACGGAGAAATGTTCTGACAGAACAATTCATCAATGGAACAACTTGCCTTCAGAAGTTGTGGGTGCTCCATCACTGGAGGCTTTCAAGATTGAACAACCATTTGTCCAGGATGATATAAGGACTCCTGCCTTGGGAAGGGGGTTGGACTAGAAGACCTCCAAGATCCCTTCCGGGCCTATGTTTCTAAGCTCTGGAGAGGAGGTTCTCCATTCAGTCATGTCCAATTCTTGGTGATTCCATAGATCATGTGCCCCCATATTGTCCAATCTTGTACGCCTTCTTTCCAGGGAGGATAAAAATCGATGATTTTTTTTTAAAAAAAATAAGGATTATTTTTTAATTTAAATCTGATTTTTTAAAATCAGATTTATTTTAATAAAATGCTTTTGGAGTAAAAATCTATCTAAAGGTAGTTTTCTATTTAAGATACATTAATAATTTAGTCTATTCAGCATGAAATGGAGCATAGTTATGTAGCGTGAGGCTGTATATCCCGCAATATTGGGACTGTCAGTGGGTCAACAGCAGGTCAGAGGAGGAGCCACTGTGGGACAGAGATGAGACAGTTGCTCTTTTAAAATTAGGATTTAAGCCGAGTTGATTTAAATCAAGCCTTTTTACTAGTGGTTTAAATGGTGATTTAAATCGACTTGGTTTAAATCAAATCCACCCTGCTTCTTTCAGTTGCGTTTATGCTCTGACTGGTGTCAGCTGTGTTGTTCGTTGTTGTTAGTTGCAAAGTAGTGTCCAACCCATCGCGACTCCATGGACAACGTTCCTCCAGGCCTTCCTGTCCTCTACCATCTTCTAGAGTCCATTTAAGCTCACGCCGACTACTTCAGTGACTCCCTCCAGTCGCCTCCTTCTCTGCCATCCCCTTCTTCTTTTTCCCTCAACCGTTCCCAGCATTAGGCTCTTCTCCAGTGAGTCCTTCCTTCTCATGAGGTGGCCAAAGTCTTTGAGTTTCACCTTCAGGATCTGGCCTTCTAAAGAGAAATCAGGGTTGATCTCATCTAGGACTGACCGGTTGGATCACCTTGCACTCCAAGGGACTCGCAGGAGTCTCCTCCCCCAGCCCCAGAGTTCAAAGGCCTCCATTCTTTGGCGCTCAGCCTTCCTTATCGTCCAACTTTCACAGCCATGCATGGCAACTGGGAAAATCATAGCCTTGACTCTATTACGCACTTCTGTTGGCAGGGGGATGTCTCTGCTTTTGAGGATGCTATCTAGATTTGCCATAGCTTTCCTCCCCAGGAGCAAGTGCCTTTTAATTTCTTGGCTGCAGTCCCCATCTGCGGTGATCTTGGAGCCCAGGAAAATGAAATCTGTCACTACTTCCATTTCTTCCTCATATATTTGCCAGGAATTGAGAGGGCTGGGTGCCACGATCTTCTATTTGCTCCTAGGCAAATGAATTTCCACCTAACACAATTAGTGCTAAGAGACAGATGCGTTCTTTAACATGAGAAGTAAACAGGTTGAGATCTCATCTCTGGAAATGACTTTCCTATGTCTTTCAACCCACCTTTCACGCACGTCTTCAAACATCACATCACCTTTGCTTTCTTCGATAAACATCACCCAACCTTGGAGCTTACATGATAGACATCAAAACAGAAAATATTCTCTATGTGCTGGGTAATTATAATAATTATTTTGTTCCATGACAATTACTTCTTTGCTCAGATGGATGAAAGGGGAAAAAAAGGAATCTGAATTGCTTCCTTACTGAAAGCATTGTTTATTTATTTTCTTAAAGGGTCAAACTCTTTGTGTGTGACCTTTGATGAAAACTTTGAAACCCTTAGCAGCTGTTTACAAAAAAAAGGAGTCTTCTTCAACTAGATTTTTTGAAGGGAAAAGCAATTCAGTTATGAGAATCTTCTCAACTCGATATATTAACTCTATCACCCACTTTTTACATCTAGGGCAGGGGTTGGCAACTTTAAACACTCAAAGAACCACAAAGGTCCTAACCGGAAGCCACCCATTCAATTTCTGGAGCTAACCAGAACTCCAGTACCCCCACCATAGAGTCTCCTCCTAGCATGGCCTCCTTTTCCCTCTACCTGTCCTAACGGAAAGCCCTATCAATTGTGGATCCAACTGGAAAACCCACCCCTTGCCACAGAGTTCCCTCCCCCCCCTCGTAAACCGGAACTTCCTCTCAAAATTGTGGCGCCGACTGGTGACAGGGAATTGCAGCAGAAGGATGAAAGAGCCACATGTGGCTCCAGAGTCACAGGTTGCCAACCCCTGTGTTAGACATACTAGGGCTAAGATTAATCCTCTCAAACACATATGGGTCCATCAACCAATTCATTGGTTCACCAACATCTTACCTCCCCAGATTCTTCCCAGATTCATGGCACTGTGTACATAAACCTATAAGAAAATCCAATTTGTTCCAATCCAAACGCCTCTTTGCCTCCTAATCCTTCAGCGTCGATCACATATCCTGCAAAACTGAAAGTGTTACTTACGTGCAGCGCCCCTCCCCCCCCCGGAAGGCTGTTTAGTCCTTATCTACAACCAACAAGTAGAGGGGGGAGCCCTATCTCTTACCCTTCCCAAATTTAATGCCTTGGGTGAAATCTAGAAGTTCATTTGCTCTGATACAAAACCAGTGAGCTACAGTATTCTACGGTCCACCAAGAATATTGTGTCTTGTCTTGCTAAAAAATAAAAAAATAAAAAATAATGGATTAACTGGAGATCATCCATGCCATGAGATTAAAACGTGGAATGATGGGCTTAAGAACCGGAAGGCAGATTCTTACAGATGGCTAGAAAAAGCCTCCTAATTCTAAGAGTTGTGGAACGGATGACCCCGTGGAGGGGTGGATATCTCTTCTCACAGAGGGCCGAGAAAATATTTACAGACCCCCCTCATATCCTGAATATAAACTGTTTCAACTTCTCCCCTCAGGACGCTGCATGCCAAACAACTAGATGCAAATATATTTTCCACCCTTGCCATCACTTTGCTGAATATACCTAATTCCCACAACACTGTCTTATGCCTAAAGATAGTTTCCCGTGGGGTAAGGTTGTATTGCTATTATCCTTCTCATCTTCCTCATCCTTCCTATGTCCTTCTCCTATCTGTATCTTATGATTTATCACTTGTTGCTTGTATCGCATGATTTGTGATTGTTATCTTATGTTTATGACTTATCACTTTGCTGTTTGTAAGTACACTGAGAGCTTATGCACCAGAGACAAATTCCTTGTGTGTCCAATCACACTTGGCCAATAAACTGTTCTGTTCTGTTCCGTTCCGCTCCGCTCCCTACTCTACTCTACTCTACTCTACTCTACTCTACTCTACTCTACTCTACTCTACTCTACTCTACTCTACTCCACTCCACTCCACTCCACTCCACTCCACTCCACTCCACTCCACTCCATCTATTATGTTCTGTTCTGTTCCATTCCATTCCACTTCCTATTCCATTCTATTCCACTTCCTATTCCATTCCATTCCATTCCATTCCATTCCAATTCTTATTCCCTTCTTTGGAAGTGTCCAGGGAGAATATAAACAATATATTCCTGGAATGTCCATCTCCGATTATCTCCGTGGAACAGAGGTTAACCTTGACAGATTACTGGCCGCTTCCAGTTCTGATTTTAAGCATAATGACAATTTTTAGGAGAACAAAAGCTGAAGAAGAGTTGAAGGAACCGAGCATGTTCAAATGTTGGAAAGACTAGACAGAGGGAAAAATAGGAAAGCTCCCTGGAAATATCTAAAAAAAATGTCTTACAGAAGATGCTAAAGAGCCCTTTGGCAGGATTGTAAGGTATTAGGACATAAATAATGAATTGAAATAGGAGGGAAGCAGTTTGAGAGCAGAATCAAATATCCAGAAAAGTGGATATTTTCTTTCCTGGGATATGGCCAAAGAGAAACTGGCCACCTATCTCTCAGGGAGGGTGAACTTGATAGTCTTAAGGGTCTTTCTTTCTTTTTTCTTTCTTTCCTTTCTTCTTCCTTCCTTCCCTCCCTTCCCTTTTTTCTTTTCCTTCCCTTCCCTTCCCTCCCTTTTCCTCCTTTCCTTCCCTTCTCTTCCCTTTCCATCCCACACTGGGTGATACAGCTAGCCCTTGACTTACACAGCTCACTTAACAACTGTCTCACCCAGCAAAAAAAATTCGGGACTCAGTTATTATCCTAGTTGTAGTCCTACTACTGTACAGGTAGTCCTCAACTTACAATCACAATTGAGCCCAAAATTTACGTTGTTAAGTGAGAAATTGGCTAATGGAGCTTGGCCCCTTTTTAAGACTTTCCTCGCCACATCTGTTAAGCGAATCACTGCAGTACTTAAATAAGTAACCCGGTTGTCCAGTGGATCTGGTTTCTCCATTGACTTTGCTTGTCAGAAGGCCGCAAAAGGGGATCAAATGACTCCAGGGACACTGCTACCACCATAAAATACACTCAAATGACCAAGTGTCCTAATTTTGGTCATGTGACCACAGGGAATGCTGCAATGGTCATAAGAGTGAAAAACGGTCTTAAGTCACTTTGTTCAGTGCCATTGTAACTTTGAACTAAATGAATATTCTAAGATTACCTATACATACATCCAGATATATACCACAGGGCGTATTTTAATACGTTATTCATCTATTTACGCAATGTGTGCTCTTCTGTACTTAAATTCAGCTGCCCTCGAGGGAGTTTCCATGCAACACCATAGTTAAATAAATCTGAAATCGATCTTAAAAGGTTCTCTAGAACAGACGGATCTTTGCAGCTTTCTGAAATGTTGTAAGAACAGCCATAAGAGTTACAACGATGTTACTGCTATAGGGATCTGATTCCTGCTTAATGTTATTTCATTTCATTCATCTGTGAAACAGGCTTTTTATTTTATTGTCCATATTTACAATTCAAAATCATCTACATACATGCCAAATTTCAAGTTTGTAGGACTTACAGTTCTAGAGAGTTTGTGATGATGCATGACTGGTATATGTACATGTATGTATGTATGTATGTATGTATGTGTGTATGTATGTATGTATACATGTGTTTTCATATCCCACAGCAAAGAAAAGCAGAGATCGATTAAATCGATTCCTTTATCCAAAGAAGAAAATATATTTAATTTTGTTTCTATTTGGTCATTGCTTCCAGATTTTGTGCTTGTGATGGAGGGGCGGGAGAATGAAATTTTGTGTTTGTGGATTAGATAGGTTTGTTGTTGTAGAGATAGCTAGTCTGCATATTATTGTGTAAAAATAAAAAGTTGTTAAGCTTGTCAAGCTATTATCTACTGTACCAAAGAGATTTGGGAGTCAAAGCCTTTTTGTTTTCTTTTTCCCTTTCTACCTCTCTTTTTTTTTCTTCCTTCCTTTTTCCTTCTCTCAGTTTTCCATTCCTTTGTCTCTTATATTTTGATAGATTATTTCTAAAAAAATTGAAACACAAAACAACAACTAGAGACCCGAAAACCAAGTGAGGAGGGGCTGTGTCCCCAATGGAGGGGAGGAAGGGGTCCAAAGGATATAGAAAACCGGCATGGGGAGAAATCCACAAGACCAAAAAATGAGAGGACAAAGGTCACACATAATTTAAAAGAAAGAAACTTGATCGTTCAGAAGGTCAACCTTACACAGAGGCCCAGCAGCAGATGCGACCGTAGCTACAAGCGGTATTACAAAGCACTTGTAAGACACAACGCAAGCAAGCAAACTCACAACCAGTCCCACAGGAATTGGGAACAGCTGAAGGACGTTCGTTCTCACAACTGCCAAAACCCTGAAGAACAAGACAATGGCTGCCAGCTTCGTCTTGAATATGAGGGAATAGAAGGGGAACTTACTGAATTTGAGGATGATACCAAGCCGGCAGGAATAGCTAACACCCAAGAAGATAGGCTCAAGACAATACTGCTACCCTTCAAAAAGATCTTGACTATGTATCAGAATGGTCAAACAAATGGCAACTTCAAATCTCAACAAATAAATGCTCTGTCTTACATGTTGGAAAAAAAAAAATCAGAAAATAAAATACAAGCTGAATAGTCAAGACCTTGTTGAGGATCCAAGCTCTGTAAAGGACCTTGGAGTACTCATCTCTAATGATCTAAGTGCTAGAGCCCACTGTAACTACATAGCCAAAAAGGCATTAAGAGTTGTTAACCTAATCCTACGTAGCTTTTTCTCTGGTAATATCACACTACTAACTAGAGCATACAAAACATTTGCTAGACCAATACTTGAATACAGCTCATCAGCCTGGACCCCACATTACGTATCTGATATTAGCACAGTTGAGAAAGTCCAGAAATATTTCACAAGAAGAATTCTCCACTCCTCTACTCGTTGTAGAATACCTTATGCCACCAGACTTGAAATTCTAGGCCTAGAAAACCTTGAATTGCGCCGTCTTCGGTCTGATCTAAGTATGGTATATAAAATCATACATTGCAATGACTTACCTATCAATGAATACTTCAGCTTCAACCATAACAACATAAGAGCACACAATAGATACAAAGTCAAGGTTAACCGCACAAAATGAAATTCAACATAGAGAAAAGTCCTGCACTTAGGCAAGAAAAACCAAAAGTACACATGCAGACTGGGTGAAACCAGACTCAATAGCAGTAACCATGAGAGGGACCTTGGAGTCTTAGTGGACAACCAGTTCCATATGAGCCAACAGTGTGCGATGGCAGCAAAAAAAGCCAACGCAATCCTAAGTTGCATTAACAGAGGAATACAATCAAGATCAAGTGAGGTACTAATACCACTCTATAAAGCTTTAGTAAGACCACACATAGAGTACTGTATCCAGTTTTAGTCACCACACTATAAAAAACATGTTGATACTCTAGAAAGAGTGCAGAGAAGAGCAACCAGGATGATGAGGCGACTAGACGCTAAAACATATGAAGAACAGTTGCAGGAACTGGGCCTGGCTAGCCTAGGGAAGAGAAGGACCAGGGGAGACAGGATAGCAGTCTTCCAATATTTGAGGGGCTACCACAGAGAGCAGGGGGTCAGCCTATTTTCCAAAGCACCTGAAGGCCAGACAAGGAATAATGGATGGAAACTGATCAAGGAGAGATTCAACCTGGAAATAAGGAGAAATTTTCTGACACTGAGAACAATCAACTGATGGAACAGAAGTTGCCTTCGGAAGTTGTGGGAGCTTCATCCCTGGAAGTTTTCAAGAAGAGATTGGACTGCCATCTGTCAGAAATGGTGTAGGGTCTCCTGCTTGGGCAGGGAGTTGGAATAGATGACCTACAAGGTCCCTTCCACTCTGGGTCCATTCTGTTGATCTCTCAATCTCCCAAAGTCCCATCCAAGCTTGCCACAAGAGCCCCAAGCTGAACCATGAGGGTTGAACAGAAGGTGAGGTCCACTGTCCTGTATGCAGGTACTCCTTGTCTTACAACAGTTCATTTAGTGACCGTTCAAAGTTTTTAAAAAGGGACTTAGGACCACTTTTCACATGACCATCGCGGCATCCCGGTGCTCACGCGATCAAAATTCAGATGCTGGGCAGCTGACTCAGATTTATGTCCTGGCGTGGGTCATGCGATCCGCTTTTGCGACCTTCCGACAAGCAAACTCAAGGGGGAAATCCACATTCACTTAACGACCATGCTACTAAGCAATAGCACTTAAGACTTATATGCCGCTTCCCGGTGCTTTACAGCCAGGGAGTGGGATTCCAATATCCCAGCAACCATTTTGCTGTCTGGTTGCTGGGTAGGCGAGGCCATGGTGCCATGGAGCCTACCAGATCTTCCTGTTTTGGGCTTCTGGTGGGCCTCCAGATCCCCGGGGGGGGGGGAGGCTGTTTTTGCCCTCCCAAGGATCCAGAAGCCTTCGCTGGACCTCTAAAAGGGTGAAAACAGCTTCCCCCTGCCTCTGGAGGCCGACCGGAAGCCGGAAATAGGCCCATTTTGCCACTTCCGGTTTTGCCAGGAAGGCCGTTTGTCACCCTCCCAAAGGTCCAGAGGCTTCCTCTGGGCCTCTGGGATGATGAAAACAGCCTGCCCCGGGCTCTGAAGGCCCACCAGAAGCCGGAAACTTCCAGAAGGCCCGTTTCCCACCCACCCTTCCAGAGCTTCTGCATGGACCCTGCACTTACGTCCATCGAAAATGGGCCATGTGGAGGCTCCTGGGAGGAGAGGGGCGGGAGAGGCCAGCTGATCGGTTGAAATACTGGTTTAGTGAACCAGCTATAACTTTAATATCTGGTTTGCACAAACCAGTCCAACAAGTAGAATCCCACTCTCCATTTACAGCCCTCTCCAAGCGGTTTACAGAGCCAGCCTATGGGCCCCCAACAATCGGGGTCCTCATTTTACTGACCTCGGAAGGATGGAAGGCTGCATCAACTCCCTTGACGAATGCAACGATTCACCTAACAACCATGGCAAGGAAAGTCTTTTTTTTTTTTTTTGCATTTTATACAATCAAAATAAAAAATGGAAAGAGAAAAAAAAAAGACAGTCCAGAGGCTGCAATTAGCTCAACATTCCTGTAGTTAATTACCGGCTGACACCAAAAGACCTCTTTTGATAACTTCCCATTCGGTTCATGTCTTCAGGGCAGAGGTCTACAAGCAACTTTAAGACTTGTGGACTTCAACTCCCAGAATTCTCCAGCCAGCATAGAGATGAGATGCAGGCTGGCTGCCAGATGGGGATACTATTATAGGGCAGGGGTATCAAACTCGATTTCATTGAGGGCCACATCAGGGTTGCATTTGACCTCATAGAGCCAGGGTGGACGTGGTCAGGGTGGGCATGGCCAGCTCTACATCACTCATGTCAGGGGGTGCCTGTGGTGGCCCAGGCGCTCTGCCAGCAAAAATGGGCTCCCGAATTCCGTTTTCGGTTGCAACGGCCTCCTCAGCCCTCTGCCAGCAAAAATAGGAGTTTGTGTGAGCCACCTGCGGCCCTCCTGAACTCCATTTTCAGCCGCGATGGACTCTTCAGTGTTCTGCCAGCAAAATGGAGCTTGCAAGAGCTACCCGTGGCGCTCCTGAACTCCGTTTTCAACTGCGACAGCCTCCTGCTACCTTTTGGCAAAAATGCAGCTTGCAAGAGCCACCCGCGGCCCTCCCGAGTTCCATTTTTGCTGGCAGAGGAACCAAGGACCGGTCCTTTGCTGTTTCCAGAGCAGCCCCACAGGACAGATCTAAGCAGCCCCCGTGGCCGGATCTGGCCCCCAGACCTTGAGTTTTGACATCCCTGCTATAAGGGGAAAGAGGGAAGGAGATCTGCCTCTCTTTTTAGGGATTAACACTCGGTTTTTAATTTATTTATTTTGGAAAAGGGGGAAGGATGTGGAGAAGGAGAAGCTGCTTCCCACAGCTGAGAACAGCAGCTGAGACGTGCCGGCAGTATGGACGGATGGACGGATGGATGGATGGATAGATGACAGGGAATCGAATTTGAGACAAGATGAAGGATAAAAGGAGATGACTTTTCCACGGGGAACGAAGAGTCACAATGTGATGCCTTCGAGGGGGAAAAATAATAACCAGACTTGGTTTATCAGACTTGAATACCCTGATTCTACAAAAAAACATCCTACTTGGAACAGCTTATATCCTCTCTGACGCTTCCTGAACAGTTCCTAGGTCCTTGCTTAGGACTCGATCTGTTAAGTTACCAACCAGCCCCAAAGGCCTTGAATCTCACTAAAGATGATGATATTATTATTATTATTATTATTATTATTATTATTATTATTATTATTA
>NW_020769372.1:5129415-5159859 GCF_900518735.1 Pseudonaja textilis | reverse complement strand
TCCGTCTCAAGCCTTGCTTGAAGCTGTGGCCAGCAACCCATTTGAAGCCCAAGCCCTCCTTTTTTCGTAGGTTGTTAGGTCAGGAAATTACAGGCGTGCTACACTTCAAACGACAGATTTAGGCCGCCCAGGCTCATAAATCCCCACAGAAGGTTCTTCAGAGCAGCTTCCCGGGGAAACAGGTCCGTCCGCATTCCCGTTGTAAATCTGTGTCAAAGAGCGTTTACCACCTCCGCCATCAAAGACAAACCCAACAACTACCAGCAGGGCTTTGGCTGAGAAAGCTGGCACTTGAAAAACAAATGAAGATGAATTGTTTTTTAAAACATGCCTGCGTTAAGATTTATCTCCTGCCTTGATTTCGTATAGTTGAGGGCCGTGTACCTCATGCACCCGCTCAGGTTCCCAACTACCACCAGATACATCGGGCTGAGAGAGAGAGAGAGAGAGAGAAGGATTAGCGCTAAGTCACCCAACCGGCTTTCACGCCTATCACGCCTAAGCCAGGATTAGGACTCATCGTCTTCTGGTTGATCGGCCCGAAGTCACCCAGGGCGGCTTTCTTGCCTAAAGTAGGACTAGAACTCACCATCTCCTGGTGATCAGCCTCAAGTTACGTGGATTGGCCCAAAGTTACCAGAGCGGCTTTCATGCCTAACGCGGGACTAGAACTCATGGTTTCCTAGTGATTGCTTCAAACTCACCCAGCTGGCTTTCATGCCTAAGGCAGGACTAGAACTCACTGTCTCCTAGTGATTGGACCAAAGTCACCCAGACGGCTTTCATGCCTAAATCGGAACTAGAACTCACCATCTCCTAGTGATTGGTCCCAATTCACCCAGGCAACTTTCTTCACTAAGGCGGAACTAGAATTCTGCATCACCTAGTGATGGTCCAAAGTCACCCAAGTGACGTTCATCCTGACTTTCATCCCAAGGAGGAACTACAACTCAGTCTCCTAGTTTCTAAAACAGCACCTTTGCCAATCTGCCAAAATGGCAGCCTACCTCATTCCTTCACTCTAGAAATCCACCAAGATGGACCTCAAGATAGTCCCAAGCCAAGGTTTGAATCCAAATTCACGCACAACAGAAACGGATGTCCTGTCCAAGATGAGTCATCCCTCTTCCACACAGGATGAGAAGCCGGAGAAACACGCCATTATTACTTATCAAGGCTGCACACAATAGCGTCTGCAAGATCGCAATACAGCCAATCCCACACTGACTGTGCAAGTCCCACTTTGTGTGTCCACATCACAATGCCAATGCAGGGCAGGGCCTATTGTTGCGATACCACTATGTTGTGTCACTACAAAAGTATGATTAATGGTTGAGAGCGGACCAGTTGCAACCCGTACAGGATTTCAAGTCGGAGATTTTAATTCCAAGGGAGTTCCGTCAAAGCTACTAGTAACTGAATAAGAGAACTGGAAGGGGCCTTGGAGGTCTTCTAGTCCAACCCCTTGCCCAAGCAGCAAACCCTACACGATGTTTCAGACAAATGGCTGTCCAACCTACGAATCACATTTCAAAATCAGGTCAACCGTTTGGAAGGGCCCCGTGCGTGTGGAAAATCAAAATGACGGAAATTTCAATGACTTATAAAATCTCCCAAAGAAAAGTTCTTTTATTTCTTATTTTGGTGCAGGCTGATTTTATAGGAATAGGGCCAATACTGACTTGGGATTGTCCATACACATTGAACAATCCTCCCCTCCATGCAGATCTCCAACTGTTCATCACCACCCTGTACCACCTAAGAACAAATTATAAATATACGAGTAGTCCTCAACTTACAATAGTTCGTTTAGTGTCCGTTCAAAGTTGCAACAGCACTGAAAAAAGTGACTTATGACCATTTTTCACATAGACCACTGCAGCATCCCTACGATCACATGCATCCAAAGTCAGATACATGGCAACGGATTCACATTTATGACGATTGCAGTGTCCCAGGGTCATGGGAGCCCATTTTACAACCTCCTGACAAGGGAAGTCCACGGGGAAGCCAGATTCTCTTTACAACTGTGTTACTAACTGCAGTGATTCACTTTCATGACTGTGGCAAGAAAGGTCGTAAAATGGAGGGAAACCCAGGCACAGAAGCGTTTTCGCTCACTTAACAACTGTTCTGTACAGAACTGAAGAAGCTTCTTGGATGAGAAGCTAAAAGTCTTCAAGTGAAAAAAAAAATCAAAGGAAATCCAATTGACTTTTCCAACAGCACCTTTGGGAAAGCTGGCTGGGTGACTCTGGCCCAATCACCAGGAGACAGTGAGTTCTAGTCCCACCTTAGCCATGAAAGATGGTTAGGTGACTTTGGTCCAATCACCAGGAGACAGGGAGTTCTAGTCCCACCTTAGGCATGACAGCTGGCTAAATGACCCAATCCACCAGGAAACTGTGAGTTCTAGTCCCGCCTGGTGTGAAAGCCAGATAAGGCACTTTAAGGCCAGTTCCCCTCCCCCTCTCTCTCACACAGCCCGACCTACCTCACAGGGTTGCTGTGAGGAAAAGAGGAGGAAGGAGGACTATTTGGTTATGTTCAATAATACACTGAGTTACTTCCAAAGTGTGTGTATGTGTGTGTGTGTGTGTGTATTTGCATATATATGTGTATGTATGTATGTATGTATGTATATGGATCTTTGGTTATTCGGGTTTTCTCCCACGTAGAATTGGAAGTATCTAGGCGACGTTTCAATGAAGTCTCATTCATCATCTTTGGGCTTGTGTCTTCAGCCTTGTGCTTCTCAGATTTACTCTTTATTACTTACTTATATATATATATATATACACACACACAAACACACACACATGCATATATATATATATATACATATGTATATAAATATAAAAATAAAAATATTCCAAGAACAGTGCCAGATAACCTGAAGGTGCCTGTTCAAGAAAGCCTGGGGCAGATTGCTTGCACTTCTCACCCTCCCAAAAAAGATTTTGTTTCTTCCACTCCTTGTGAGTTCCCAGTCATCTTCAAACAGACATTTTTCCCAGCTTGTTGAGAAAGATCACTGCTTTTGAAGGAGGGAGAATTCGCCCGGGGCTTCCTTGAATGCAAACAAGAACCCTACCCTCAAAAAGTTTATTCAGGAATTCTGAGCTCTGACCTAACCTGAACTTCTTCCAGATTTTCCTCAGAAGCTGCAGGAGGCATTGGCTCTTTCCAAAACAGATACAGCTCCTTATCTCAGGTTATCTCACTTGCAAGATGTCCAAAAACATGAATTTTCATTCCATGAAGCAGCAAATGATGCAAAGGGAAAGAGACTTGAAGGAGAATTTCGCAAGGCTGCACTTTGATTTAAAAAATAAAAAAGGTTTACTTAGACAGAAGCAGGGAATGCGAGAAAAAGAAAGGAAAATAAAAGAAAGAAGAAAGGAGGAATGAAGAGAAGGACAGCTTCTGTACCAGGGTTTCTCAAGCTTTAAGACATGTGGACTACATTTCCCAGAATTCCCCAACCGGCCAAGACTACCTTAAAGTAGTACACAATACGAAGCAGACTCCAGTACAGGTATAGTCCTTGACTTACGGCCACAGTGGAGGCCAAAATTTCTGTCATTAACTTCAAACATTAGTTTATCTAGCCACCCAAATCAAACAGGTGACTCTGGGCAGCTCACAAGTCTTACAATTTTAAGACAATGGAAACAATGTAAAAGGCAATAAAAGAACCAATAAAACTGTCCATGAACGGCAATGATTGATCAGCTAATGGGAAAGTTATAATAAAATTATTTGGGGGAAGGAAGGAAGGAAGGAGTGAAGGAAGAATGAAGAAAAAGAAAGAGGGAGGGAGGGAGGGAAAGAAAAAAGGGAGGGAGGGAGGGAGGGAGGAAGGGGAAAAAGAAGGGAGGAAGGAAGAAGTGAAGGAAGAATGAAGAAAAAGAAAGGGAGAGGGAGGGAAGAAGAAGAAGGAAAGAAAGGAAAGAAAGTAAAGAAAGGAGGGAGGGAGGAAAGGAAGGAAAGAAAGGAAAGAATTAAGGAAGGAAGGAAGGAAGGAAGGAAGGAAGAAAGAAAGAAAGAAAGAAAGGAGTGAAGGAAGAATGAAGAAAAAGAAAGAAGGGAGAGAGGGAGGGGAAGAAAGAAAGAGAAAGAGAGAAAAAGAAAGAAAGAAAGAAAGAAAGAAAGAAAGAAAGAAAGAAAGAAAGAAAGAAAGAAAGAAAGAAAGGACATGTACCAGGTTTTTGAAAACCCAGATCTATACCCATTTCTTACCTTGATAATTTTCAAGAAACAAATACCAATTCCAAAAGTCTGGAAAGAAAAACGTAAGTCTCTGTACAAATTCTACCTTTAAAAAAAAAAAAAAAAACAGGACTCAGAGGGTGGCAGCCTCAAACAACGGCTTTTCAAGGATTGCTTACTCCAATAAATCACCGGTTCCTTGGAAACCCCCTCCTCATGGTGTTGTTCACTTTGAGATTATAGCATCATTTCTGGGATTAGGCCCTCAATTGCTAATTTCCTGTTGAATTCTGCTGTGGGGGGAGGCTTGATTTGAATTGGGACATCCTTTGTTTTTCCGAGTAAAATCTGACCTTCTGTGCAGAGGTCAACTTTTGTGGTGGGGGGAAAAAAGCAAAGGGGGGCCCAACAAGAATGTAATATTCCACTGAAGTGTTGTTGAAAGTGGACATCGCTCAGCGGCTGATGTGCTTCTTTCTTAATCCACCATTCGAACAATCCGCTTCTTGTCATAATTCCACCCCTACGGGTAGTCCTCGAGTTAAATGTTCATTTAAATATTCACTTATCCAGTGCAGTGATTCAATTAACAGGTCGTAAAATAGGGCAAATTGAACAAATCTCTCACTGAACCACAGAAATTCTGGACTCAAATTGTGGTCATAAGTAAATTTTCCCCTCAAATTTACTCCAACCTCTGCTTCTTAAAACAACTTTGCTGTCCTACTCAGATCATCAACTTGACTCCTCTCTCTGTCTTTCTTGCAAATTCTTTTGCCCAAAGGACATCTGTTGCAACCCACTTAAAATCTCATTCCTATCCCCGGTAAGATTTTTTGGCGTTTCCGCCTTTCCCTCTCTTTAATCCCTGATGTTTAGGACGGACCTTCTTAATTCCTACTGGTCCATGAATCTGTCTGTTTCAATTCCTTATACTTCTGCTATCGTTCTGTGCAAAAGTAAATTCTTATCAAGGTATTAAGCCATAAACTCATAAAAAACTTGAACGGAAAGGTTGGTCGTTCCATTTCACCTCCTGCTGAAAACTAACTGTCCCCAATTCCTTTCAATCCTTTTTCACAGGTTTTAAAATCTAATCTTCCAATCAAGTAGGATTGGAAAAGGTTTTCCTTCTATGAGCCTGTTTATGCTTCTCTAAATCTTCCTTCCTCCCTCCTTCTTCCTTCCTTCCTAAAATTAATCTTCCTTCCTTCTTCCCTCCCTCCCTCCCTTCTAAAATTCACCTTCCTTCCTTCATCCTTTCCCACACTTAGTGGGGGTCTCATCATTACAGAATAGAATCCAACTGTGACTTCACAAGAGATCGAGAATTTATTCCAAAATCTTTTTCCCAACTACCATCACAAAATTTTGACATTTCTGCGTTTCAGTTCTGTTTCCCAAGTGAAGAACTTGGTGTTGGCCTCCGTCAAAATGCGTTTTGTTATTTTCTCGTCAAGATCATTTTGAAATTTGATTTTTGGTCAGCTATGTTGTCAGGTAAATGTCAGCAAGGAAGGCCATCTTCTGGCCTGACCAACCTGGTCTGATAAACTTAGCCCCTTTTTTTCTTGATAAACACTCGATAAGGTGCACAGGTAGAAGGCAGGATATTCTGTCTGAATTATCCATGTGGCCGGGATGCCACTGTTATTGTTGTACTGCCTATCTGGTTGGTAAGTGTCAAAAACAACTCGATGACTCTCTCTGTTATCTGACTGTCTGTCTGTCTGTCCATCTGTCTGTCCATCTGTCTGTCTGTCATGCCCCTGGTGGAGACTGACTCTGAGGGAGAGGAGGAACAGCCAACAGGGAGTGGAAGGGTGGCTCCAGAGGCTGTGGAGGAGGCTGGGGAAGGGCAGAGGCTGGCTGAGCAGGCAAAGGAGGACCCAGGCCCATCCCCTCTCCATCCTAAGGCACGCAGGGAGGAGAGGATGAGGGGAAAACGTGGTCTACTCAGGAGGAGAGGGCCATGATCCTCTTCATGGGTTGCAGGTGTGAGATCTGCATAAGAGTTTGGACCTGCGTGCTAGCAAACGCTGGAGACAAAATAGTGTTTTATTCCTAGATGAGGTTTATCTTGGTTGGCGTTCTTCCAATGGACTGTACCTGGTTATCTTCCTGAAGTTTGCAATTATTTATCCTGGTCTGTCATGGAACTTTATTCAGTGGGGTTTGTTTTTGGTTTTTGCTTTGTTATCTGCTCTTTGAATTTGAACTGTATTTCATTCGTTTGGAATGTTATTTTGAAAATAGTTTAATCTTCAACAGTGAACAATTAAACAGTGAAGCCAAGTTGAAGGTATTAAAGGACCTTTATTTACGTTTTGTTTTTTGTTATATTTTTGATACATCCTGTCATCACACTATCTATCTATCTATCTATCTATCTATCTATCTATCTATCTATCTAATCCAAGTATCAATTGATATGATACTCGCTAAAGGTAAAGGTTCCTCTTGCGCATACATACTAATCGTTTCCGGCTCTAGGGGTGGTGCCCATCTCCGTCACAAAGCCGAAGAGCCAGTGCTGTCCAAAGACGTCTCCGTGGTCATGTGGCCGGCATGACTAAACACCGAAGGCGCATGGAACGCTGTTACCTTCTCACCAAAGGGGTCCCTATTTTTCTACTTGCATTTTTTACATGCTTTCAAACTGCTAGGTTGGCAGAAGCTGGGACAGGGAACGGGAGCTCACTCCGTTATGTGGGATTCGAACTCCGCTAGGGATTCGAACCGCCAAACCGCCAACCTTTCTGATCGACAAGCTCAGCATCTTAGCCACTAAACCACCGCGTCCCTTATACTTGCTAGTAACCCATTAAAGAGTCAGTTTGGTCTAAATGTTGCAGCAAATCTTGATTCCAATTAGGACACAAGACCACGAAAGGTGGGAGAATACAGGTGTTTATTTGCGCAAAGTGTTCAGAGCATTCACAATGTATTTCATCCCTGTTCTTCCCCCGCTTCATAATGGTTGCGGCATGAGGCTAGAAATTGGGAGACCGTGAGCTCTAGTCCCACCAGAGGCACAAAGCCAACTGGATGCCCTTGGCCAGTCACTCTCTCTCAGCCCTAGGAAGTAAGTAATGGCAAACCATTTCAGTAAACATTAGCAAGAAAAATGCAAGTCTTGTCCAGGTAGTTGTCCAGAGTCAAACACTGACTTGTGTGCACACATACACACACACACATACACACACACTCAAATACAGACCCATAATGTGGCTTGTTTAGTTTTTAGCTTAGCGAGTTCAGTAAAACCAGCCTTTGTGATTGGTTTATGGCTTAGCCACATTGGGTAACAGGTTATAGTTTAATAAACTATTATGGCATAAAAACTATGGCTAAGTATGTGTTAACCCAACCAGTCTTTCAGGAGTATAAAGCAGGAAATAAATGTAAAAGAACATACAGCAAAAAACAGCTTCCAGGAGGAGAAAAGCAGAGAAGTACATTTGCACAACTAATTCACCGATTTAACCCATGTTCTTGTACAAATCTAACCAAACCCAACAATGGATTTTGCACAGTTAAAAAGCTCCAGACACGGCATCAACTAAACACACATTTTACTTGCACGCAGCTGTTACTACTTTGGCTATTTCTGCATGTGGTGTGAACATCGCTACAGCAATGATGAAATGGAAGGGAAAAAAAGATTACCACCTACTGTATTTTTAAGCCCAAGAGATATCCAGAAATAACAGTGTTATTATCCAAGCTGTACTATTTGCATAGATAGAAAAACAGTGGAATCACTAGGTTGTATCGGCAAAAAAACATCACACATTTTTGGGAAAATACTATCCACATTTTAAGAGTTGGCACAAAACCTTTACAGACATCCTGCATACAAAAAGTTTATGCGTCAAATTCCAAATACAAATATCAAAATCTTCACTGATGGGACTTTGCTATCCTGCTCAAACTCAACTTGGGAAGTGCTCCTGTAATTTACGACCAAATTCAGAAAAATCGAGAGGTAAAATGATTCATTGTGCTTGGAATAGCAGCATCTGATGGATTTGCCCCTACAAAAAATCATTTGGGATGTTTGAAACAAACAGACAGACAGGCAGGCAGGCAGACGGACAAGACGTATGATAGATAGATGATCGATAAATAGATAGATAGATAGATAGATAGATAGATAGATAGATAGATATGTTTCAAACATCCAATACATACATACATACATAAATACATACATACACACACACAAATATACACAATGTTTGTGGGTAAGAGTATGTTTGTACAGTAGAACCTCTATAAGATTAGAAAAACAAATTTCCTTGATTTTCACCTTAATCTTGATTATGATGTATTGAACTGGAAGTGTTATTACAGTCTGAAGTCACTTTATTTCTGCTATAAACTTGAATAATTCCCTTTTTATGACCCTGTAATCCCTTAATTCGAGGTAAAGTTGGAGCCACTTTAATGGATATGGGGAAATAGATAGATATATATTTATAGGTATATTTGTTTTCTTATGTTTTCGCGGGTATTTATATGTATGGTATTTAGGTTTCTTTGCGTATTTTCCCACGTCTTAATATTTGTGCTTTTATTATAGCGACGTTTCGGCAGAATCTCATCTGCCATCCTTATATGTATATGTATATAGATAAATAGAAATAGATATAGATATACAGATATATATAGATACACACACACACATTTAGGGCATATCTTTCCTCAAATTGTAGGACCATTCATTTCTGAATGGTCAAATTCCATTTGAATCCTAGACACACAAACAGACACGCAAAACGCACAATCTGTAAAGTGACTTGCAACAGATAATTGCTCCCTTTTGAGTGGCTGTCTGATCCAAACAACATCCTCTCGTGAGCTCCTGGCCTCTCCTAGAAACAAATCTAAACTAAATTCATTTTCCTTCACCTATCTCTAAATTAAAAGTCCACAAAAGACCAAATGGATATCATTGTGGTGCTGACCGCCAACCTCGGTTGCAAACCTCAGTCTCTCCCCCAAAGTTGAATCTCCCCACCCCCAAAAAAAATCCTTCTCGCCCACACAAAACTAAAAGTGTGCTCGTTTTGCAAAGGGAAAATGCTTCTGTGCAAAACTGTTGCCCAGCTGTCCCCCAAAGTATCCTCTTAGAATTTGTTCCGATGAAAAACAAAAGTAATTTTTTTTAAAAGGGGGGGGGGGCTTTTAAACTCTGCAGGCTCTTCCGGTTTCAAGGCCTGCTCTTTGTTGTGCGCGGGCCATTATATTGTCCTGCAAACAACTCATCCAAACCGCCTTCAGCTGAGCCCCCCCCCCTCCGTTACATCGGTAAAGCATCTGGCGTGCAGGAGATCTCCAAGCTTCTTATGCTAATAGCATCTGGTCCTTGTCTTTTGACGTCCCCTCCTCCACCTCGCCCATCTGTTTATCTGGTCCACCTGTTGTCCCATGTTTAGATTGCAAATACCCCGTTCAGAAGGGACACAGATTTCATCTTGTTCACACTGAACCAAACACGGGATTTCCCCCGTCTCTCTCTCTCTCGCTCTTTCTCCAAAACCCTTGAGAACTTCCTTCATGGAAAAAAAAAGGCTGAAGGAGACAATGACCCTTTCCACCCACGGAGAAAACAGAAGTCAAGAAGGAACACCCAGATTTCGTTCACACTGAACCAACCACAGGGTCCCGTCTCTCTCCAAAGCCCTTGAGAACATCCCTCATGTTAAAAAAAAGGCTGAAGGAGCTCCTGGAGACCATGAGCCTTTCCACCCTCTGTGAAAACAGAAGTCAAGAAGGAACGCCTAGATTTCGTTCACGTTGAACCAACCACAGGGTCCCATCATGAGAACTTCCTTCCTGCTAAAAATGGTCCTCCTGGAGACCAGGCCGCTTTCCACCCTCTGTGAAAACAGAAGAAGGAACACCCCTCCTTCCCGATCTCCATCCCAGGCCAAAGAAGAAGATATCTCCCCTTACCTTCTTTTTGGAGTGAGCGTGGTCTTCTTCTCTGGAAGCTTTGCTGTTTTTCCCAGCTCTTGAAAGTTTGGGCTCCCCAGATTGCTTAATGGTGATTTTGATCTCTGGAGGGCAGATATAGTTCTCTAGGCTTTTGGGCGGCTTCTTGGCCCTCTTGGTGGTCTGGATTTTCAACTTCAAGCTTCCCTCAGTGAAGTTGGCCTCCTTGATGGAGAATTCCTGTTCCTCCAGACCGTCGCCAGCTACCCACTTCTCGCTGTCGGCGTTGGAAATCGAATCCACATCCCTCCTGGAGCAAAGCTCATCCTCTTCCTCAATTTCCATATGGTGGTGATCCCCGCTCCCTGAGATCCCTTTCGCAGAGCTGGACGTAGAGAGCAGGATTTCCCCAGATCCTCCGAGAGCAGAAGGAGCTTTGGCAGAAGCAATAGTAGATGCCAAGAAGTCCGTCTCACTTCCTCTTGGCCGGGAAGGGCCTAAATTTTCCCGGGGCTCCATTGCAATCCCCCAGTCTCCGAAAAGTTTATGGGGGGAGAGCAGAGGAGTCCGCGCTGAAGAAGAGGGGATTCCTCCCCCTCCCAGAAGAGAAGGCGAGATACCACTTGGCTTTTCTTAGAGGTCGAAATGTCGAATCACAAGAAGGAAGTCAAAAACTCTTAGATCTGCAACTGATGGGAACAAAAAAAAAAAAAAAAAAAAATGGAGGTCAGTAACTCAGAATTTTAGCACAGGAAGTCACCTTACGATTGCAACTGAGCCCAAAAGAGGTAAGGAGGAAGTTGTTAACTGAGTTTTGCCCATTTTACAACCATGTTTTTTTGCCGCAGCTGTTAAGTGAATGATGGTTAATTGAACCATGGTATTCTATTCTACCCATTCAGTAGTGGTTGATACTTCAACTCTGGAGATCAACTCATCACAATAACGATTTGAGGTTCTCGCTTTGCAACCGAGGTCATGGATAATCGTCAGGTCCGAGAAGAAAACAGAAGATGTCAATGGATATCTCACAGAGTGAACAACCACAAGTTCAGTGACTGTTCAAAGTTACGACGGTTTTGAACAAATGGTATCTATCACCACACCTCAAAGTTCTGGCTGTCCCAACACCCGTCGTCATCAGATTCAACTTAAGATGGCTGCTAGGAGCCATGGTCATGTGACTGCCATTGGTTCCTCCCCAGATTTCCCATAAGCAGTCAATGGGGAAGCCAGCAGGGAAGGTTCTAAGTTGCTCTAGTAAGTTGCTTCCCCTCCTGCTGTTTTCTTTTCTTTTTTGGCCTCATGAGCCTGGCTATGAAGTACAAGATCCTGGTGGCCATGGCAGCTACCTGCATACCGTACATGGGTGTCCTCTTGCCATTTGGAGTAATCACTCTAAGCCCAGCCACGAATGTGCAGCAGCTTAAGAGCAACCTAGAACTCTCCATTAAATTCCTGCTGGCTTTCCTAATGACTTTGTTGGAAATCAGCAGGAAGTCATGGGGATATCCTCACTTAACAATCCGTGATCCTCACTTAACAGCAGCAACAAGGGTCGCCAACATTGCTCTAGCTCCGTGATGGCAAACTGGTGGCACGTGTGCCACAGGTGGCATACAGAGCCATTTGTGCGGGCACGCAAGCCCCAGCCAAACTTACCTGCACTGCGCAGCTGATTTTAGGCCTCCCAGAGGCTCGAGGGAAGCCTCTGCAGCTTTTGGAGGCCAGAAATTAGGCCTTTTTCATCACTTCCTGTATTTCTGAAAATACCAGAAGTGACGAAACAGGCCCATTTTTCGGCCTCCAAAGGCTGCGGAAGCTTCCCTCGAGCCTCTAGGAGGCTGAAAAAGGGCTCAAACGGGCCGAAAATCAGCTGGGAGTCGTGCGCATGCGCAGTACATATAAGGGGACAGTGGGGGGAATTGCACATATATGTGCATGGGGTGGCCCACATGCATTGCCTTCTGGGTGCTAGCGCACACAATTTTCGGCACAAGAGCCCAAAAAGGTTAACCACCACTACCTTAGTTAAACAATTGGTCATGTAACATCATATTATACAATCACATTGTTTAATAAAGATTATGGACCCAATTCCCATTGTTAACCGAAAACTACGTATAACTGGAAAAAGTTTTCTACCACCATCTACCTTTAAAAAGTGATCCTTTTCTATTACTGGATAAGACGCAGAAGTCACCTGAGTTTGCAGACGCACAAGTGTTTTTATCAGAATTAGTTGAAACAGTTAAATTCAAATTAATAATTTACAGAAAGGAGAGGAGCAGAGTTGGGACTGCTTGAAAAAATATGAAATTATTTTATGTAGTTGGGCTCTTCTGGTTTCCTTACATTCCACTTGCATATAGGAAACAAGTTTGCGAGAAGGTCTCACAGGGAATTCATCCAAAAGAAATTTAAAACCAATTACACTGCTTCTGGGGATTTATTTACACCCCATGGACTAACCAGTGAGGCTAGCAATGACTTATCTCATCATACAAATCTGGCACATTCCACCAAAGTTTAGTTACAACATAGGAACTACTCATTAGAGCAGTGTTTCTCAGTGCTGGCACCTTGAAGATTGTGTGAACAAGGCTGGCTGGGGAATTCTGGGAGTTGAAGTTCACACAATCTTCGAGATACCAAGGTTGAAAAACATTGCACGAGAGTTACAGCCAAACTAGGAGGGATAAAATTTCAATTGCTTTTTCTAAGTCATACATTATAATCTATAAATCCCGCGGGTACACTCAAACAACCTTCCTAGCGAAAATAGAATCAAGATCACATGAAGCGTTAATACCGCTTTACAATGCCTTGGTAAGGCCACACCTGGGAGACTGCACCCAGTTGTGGTCGCCACGATATCAAGAGGATGTTGAGACTCTAGAAAGGGTGCAAAGAAGATGACTGAAGGCTAAAACATACAAAGAACGGTTGCAGGAACTGGAAATGTTTAATTTAATGAAAAGAAGGACTAGGAGTGACACGATAGCAGTCATTCAGTATTTGGCGGATTGTCCCAAAGAAAAAGGACAACCATTTGTCTGAAATGGTATAAGGATGCGATGGTGAACCTATGACATAGATGGCACACAGAGTCTTCTCCGCAGGCACACGAGCCATCACCCCAGCTCAGCTCCACCATGCGAGTGCGCTTCCCACCAGCCAGCTGATTTTCAGGTCCCTGCCACACATGCGCAGGGGGTGGGGCACATGCGGGAGATGTGTGCGCACACGCAGGGGACGGGGGAGTGCGGGGGTCCCATGCGCACGCATCTGGGGAGTGCAGAGGGGTTGCAGTGTGCCCCGTACTCCCCGTTTTGGGCCTAGTAGGCCCCCCTGCAGCCTCCTGAGAGCAAAAACAGGCCCTGGGGGGGGTGCCCCATTTTTTGCTCCCAGAAGGCTGCAAGGAGGCCTACTAGGCCCAAAATGGGACACGGGGTGTGTGGTGCAGGCCCCCCCCGCTGCCCATTTTTGCTCCCAGGAGGCTGCAGGGAGGCCTACTAGGCCCAAAACAGAGTGTGGGGGGGTGCACAAGGATGTGTAGGGAGGCAAGGGGAGCACTGGGGTCATGTACGCATGCGCAGGGGTAGCGAGGGGGCTCAGGTATACATGCACAGGAGAGTGGGGTGAGATGGAGGAGTCACGAACACATTGCACTATGGGTGCAGGCATGCACACATGCTATCGCATGCACACCACACACTTTTGGCACGCGACAACAAAAAGTTTAGCCATCGCTGGTATAGGGCTTCTTGCCTTCCAACTCTGTTATTTTTCAACCAAGAAAAGCTCAACAACTCTACTCAGCAGTGAGAAGAAAATGGCTCCTTCCAGGACAGGCCAAACAAGGCTGTCAAAATGAAGGGAGCAAACCCCAAATTTCTCTCACGCTCAGACACAAACGCAGCTTAATAACTGTTAGCAATTCACTTAACCACTGCAGGGATTCACTTAACCACACTGGCAATGGGGCATAACGCATGTAACAACAACTTCCTCGCTGAGCTAAGCAACGGAAATTACGGGCTCCATTGGGGTTGTTATGCCGAGGGCAACGTGCATTTGCCCATGGGAATATCGTTCCCCTAGAGCAAGGATGTCAAACTGGGTTTCTTTGAGGGCCGGATCAGCACTGCAGTTCTCTTCTGCAGGCCGGCGAGGGGATGGGGAGAGGGCGAGAGGTGGGACAAAGGTCTCCTGCAGCACTTTGCTGGCCAAAACGGGGCACGGGGGACCGTGCACACCTATCCGTGCCTCGTTTTCGGCCTCCATGGCCTCCTGCAGCACTCTGCTGGCCAAAAATGAGCCACATGGAGGTCCAACGAGCTGCCCCCCAGCCCAATTTCGGCTTCACTGGCCTCCAGCAGCACTCTGACAGAGAAAAACGGGCCACGCAGGGACCTTGAGGGGCATCTATGCGGCTCTTTTTGGCCAGCAGAGTGCTGCAGGGGACCGGGGAAGACGAAAATAGGCCTCTGGGGCCGGTCTTTTGATATATCCAGTCTGGCCCCGTGGGCCAGATTTAAGCATCCTGTGGGCCAAATCTCACCCATGGGCCTTGAGTTTGACACCCCTGCCCTAGAGGATCCACATCTAGGAACACCCCTGCTCCCTACCCCTCTCCGAGGAAGGAAATTCCAGCTTCTTCGATCAATTCCTTGAATTGATTCCCCCGAGTTGATCTCTTGAGTGAAACCATGCGCATTCTCTGCCTATAACTCCTACAACCTTCTCATATGTCTTCATTTAGCTCTTTTCCCCCCCCTTACATAATGAGCCTCTGAGAGGCTTTGTGGGCCTCCTCCGATGCTCATCCCTTTGACTGCGTAAGCAGCCTTAGCAGTGTCTTCCTCTTACTGTACAAACGTCCTTCTGGGCCAATTAGCTTGACTCACAGAGGAGAAGTGAAGAGCCCTGAGAGGCTGCCTCACTGAAGCCATTTCCAGAGAGGTAGCAGCTTTCATGTGCTGCCAGCAAAACAGCAGAAAACGGGTGGCACCTGCAAGGCTAATTAGTGTACTGTGGGAAACAAATCTACTCATCCCTAAGGTGCCACCAGATAGCTTCCTGGATTTGATTTGGGTCAAATGCCAACTTTTCTTCAACCAGATCATGGTTCTGAAGACAAGATTGGAAGAGCTAAGTGGAAACTTCAGGGTAAAAATTCTAGAACAGGGGTTCCCAACCTGGGGTGCGAGACGATATTCCAAGGGGTGCGAGAAAAGTCCAGTTAAATAATAGGATATTGGCTATATGTTGGCATTTTTATTTATTATGCAATGGATTAACTTTGTTTTCATTTTAGAGTTAAGTATTATTATTTAGTGGCCGTCACATACATAGCTGAAAAAATTCAATCCTACCATATATTTAACGCGTTCAGTAGTTCCTAAAGTCTAAATTTCAGGGGGTGCGAGGTTCGAGTGAAATTTCTTTAGGAGTGCGGGGCGAAAAAAAAGGTTGGGAACCACTGTTCTAGAACTATATACGGTGGACGCTTGAAAGTAGAAATAAGATTCTGCAGTCATAAAAAAAGAGTAGATCTAAGAAAATCTTCCTCCTTCTCTTTTTGCTGGACATAACAAAACTGATCAAAATGGAGTTCAACTATCATGCTAAGCCACAATATGGTTTCTTCGATTTTAACAGAATAATAGGTCAACGAAGTTGGAAGGGACCTTGGAGGTCTTCTACTCCAACCCTCTGCTCATGCAGGAGACCTTAGACATTCTGGACAAACAGCTGTCCAATCTCTCTTTAGATACCTCCAGCGTTGGAGCACTCACAACTTCTGCAGGCAAGCCTGATTAATTATTCTCACCGCTAGGAAATTTCTCCTTAGTTCTAGGTTGGATCGCTCCTTGATTAGGACTTCGTTTCCTTGTACAGTATCTTTACAATTTATATTGCTTTATTTAGTGCCCTAGTGTGATTTACGTTGATTGCTTGTTTAGTATCTTATGACTATCACTGTTGCATCTTATGATTTATAATGAATGTATTTTTATGATGACTATGATTGTGATTTATCACTTATCGCTTTTATGTACACTGAGAGCTTAAGCACCGAAGACCAATTTCTTGTGTCCAATCACTTGGCCAATAAATCATTCTGTTCTATTCTATTCTCCTGCCTTCTGGTGCTTTGGGAAATAGACTGACACACAAACTCCCCCTTCTTTGTGGCAGCCCCTCAAATATTCGACGGCTGATGTCTCCCCTAGTCTTTCTTTTCTTTAAACTAGCCAGGCCCAGTTCCTGCAACTGTTCTTCATATGTTTTATCCTCCAGCCCCTTAATCATCTTGGCTGTTCTTCTCTGCACTCTTTCTTGTGTCTCAACTTCCTTTTTATATTGTGGCGATCAAAACTGGATGCAGTATTCCAAGTATTCTCTTACCAAAGCATTATAAAGCGGTACTAATACTTCACGTAACCTTGATTCTCTTTTCATTAGGATCGTTGTTTGAGTGTGCCACTGTGATCTGTAGATAGATGATGTGTTAACACAGTAAATAAACTGTAAGTATTTATTCAAAATCCCACAGTTAAGCCCACAGACAGCAAATGCCACCTCTACAAAGAAGCTGAAGAAAGAACGGACTATCTGGTTAGCTGCTGCAAGAAGACCGCACAGACTGACCGCAAACAACAGCACAGCAAAGTAGCAACAATAGTGCATTGGAAGATCTGCAAGAGATATCATTTGCCTGCAAGCAAGAATTGATGGGACCACAACATGGAGAAAGCCATAGAAAATGAAATAGCTCTGGGACTATAAAACTGAAACAGATGAGCACCTGCCGGATAATATGCAAGACTTAACAACTGTTAATAAGAAAGACAAAAATGTCTGGATGGTGGATATGAGGCAGAAGAACAGAAGAGAAAGAACTGAAGAAAATCACAAAATCCAAACACCTGCGAACAGACGTTGTTCTTACTAAAACAACGTTGTTTCTACTAAATCCTAAAACAACTGGAGCATCACTTAAACAAGGTCAGCATTGACAAAATCTCCATCAGTCAATTTCAGAAGGCAGCTTTACTTAAAACATATGAAGAACAATTGCAGGAATTGGGTAGGTCTAGTCTAGTGAAAAGAAGTACTAAGGGCGACATGATAATAGGTGTTCCAGTATTTGAGGGGCTGCCACAAAGAAGACAGAGACAAGCTATTCTCCAAAGAAGGCAGAACAAGGAGCAATGGATGGAAACTAATCAAGGAGAAAACCAACCTAGAACTAAGGAGAAATTAATTTCCTGACAGTGAGAACAATTTATCAGTGGAACAATTTGCTTCCAGAAGTTGTGGATGCTCCAACACTGGAGGCTTTTAACAAAGGACTGGACATCCATTTATCTGAAATGCTATAGCGTCTCCTAAGTGAGCAGGGGGTTGGACTAGAAGACCTCCAAGGTCCCTTCCAACTCTGTTATTATAAACCACCAACATCCTGTGACCACACCTTTTAACATCATCACACCTGCCTTGGGAAGGACTTCACAGGTGGACAAATAATGCCCCATCCTACCTAACCACTTGGCTGAGTGTGTAACCCACCCTAATTTATTAAAGTTGTATGTTGGCTGACTCTCAATAGCCCTTGGCTACTCTGAACAATTTTACCCATCACTTTGCAACAGCAGCTGGAGTTTCTCACAAGGAATGGGGCAAATGTAATAGCGGAAGTCGATAAACATAGAATTCTTTATTTTTTATTGGCCAAGTGTGGTTGGACACACAAGGAATTTGTCTCCGGTGCATAAGCTCTCAATGTACGTACAAGCAACAAATCATTATCCTAATCACCGTTAAATACATTCATCGTAAATCGTAAGATTCAACACTTAGTGACGATAGTCAGTCATAGGAAAATATATGTATATAAAGAAAAGGGAAAACATGATCTATGGATTGTTCGCTACTTACAACATTTAGTGACCATTCAAAGTTACAAAAGCTCTGAAGTGACTTATGACTGTTTCTCACACTGCAGCAAGTAAAGTTAACGTTGAAGCCAGATTCACTTAACAACTGTGGTTACCCACTTAACCATTGCAATGATTCACTTAACAACAGCGGCAAGTAAAGTCATAACATAGGCTAAACTCACTGAACAAACGTTTCGCTTAGCAACATACATTTTGGGCTCCATTGTGGCCCAAACTTAACATCTCTTGTTAAGTCAAGAAGTACCCGTATTTCTACTATCATGTTCTCAACAGTCCATAACGAATGTTTCCACAAGGAAAATCTCTTTTCCAGCAAATTATTTGAGGCACAAACATCCCCTTTAATTTCCAATTCATGTAAGAAATGTTAAACAAGGCAACCCACAGATCTTAAAGTCACGAACAGTACTTGAATCCCAACTCACAGAGCTAAGTAATTACGCCCTCACACTTTTATATCAGGAGAATAACTTTTTGGGTGTGTGGCCCAATACACCTATTCATGAATACCCATATTCAAGTGTATACCTGCTGACACGTACATTCTTGGACAGCAAAGTTGACTAACCATCAAGACCTGGAGCACATGACACCGGACATATCACTGGAAAGCAAAAATCACAAGCCTGCATCTTACTTATTTTGGCCATGTCATGCAGGAGGATTGACTGGAGCTCTCGCTTCACAATCAGGAGGCTGTGAGTTCAATCCTTGGTAGAGGCAGATATTTCTCTCTCGGTGAACAATGGGAATATTTCTGCTGAACAAAAACTCCACATTGGGGACAGGAAGGGCATCCGGACAGTAAACACTCTGCTAGCTCTATTCAGTTGCCCAGACTTCACTCCGCAAGGGATTATGGGTTCATTAAATAGAGATGATGATGATGCAGGAGGATTGACTGGAGAAAGCAACTATTCTTGGAAGAGTTAGCAGGAGAAGGAAACCAGGCTGTCAAAGAACACGACGGCTGAACACCATCAGATACCAGAGCAACTCAAAAGAAACAGTGCAAGATTGGAAGATGTGAAGAGAGATCTGACCTATTGAATCACCAAGAGCTGGACACAACTGAATGGATGTTATCATCATCATAAAACACATACATCTTCTCCCATCAACCTCAACCTACCTTAATAGGGTAGCAAAGAGAACTTAAGCATTCCTACCATAATTGCCACCTTCAATCTATTTCATCAACTTTGGAAAGACTTCTATGAGCCTCCCTGTTCTTTCCATTGACCACAGACGCCATTTGCTAGAGAATCCGAGGTTATGGACACTGGCTTCCGCGTTAAGAAAACTCTATGGTTTCTCCACCTTGAGCAAAGTAGACCATTTCTCCTGAACTGACTTGAAGGAACCGTTCTACCAAAGACAACTAAAGAAGTCAAGATGCGGGTACCCTCAATTTCTCTATGAGGTCTCCATGATGGTGGGTTTTGGCAGCCAAGAGATCATTGAAAAGTTGACAGCAAGTGTGATTTTTTTAATAAGCCAAAGGTGGGGAGAGAAGTATCAGAGAACCTAGATGGTGGAGAAGACAGGATGTGAAGTTGAATAAGAGAGAGGATTTAGGACCGTGATGGCAAACCTATGGCATGCGTGCCAGAAGTGGCACACAGAGCCATCTCTCCAGTCACGCCAGCTGTTGCCCATTGCTCTTCCAGGTTGCGGTGCATGCTGGCCAGCTGGTCTTTGGGTGTGTGGTAGTGCCAGAAACTGGAAAAGCAGCTCCCGGTGTGCATTATGGCGCCGGCCACCTGGCTTCCAGTTTCTAATGCACATGTGCGTGCTGACCAGCTAGCTGGTCTTCACACGCACATGCGCGCTAGAAAGCTGAAAGACCAAGAGGACGGTGGGCATATGCGCACCAGGAGCTGCTCTTCCGGTTTTCGGCACGCACGTTTTGCCACTCGGTTCCTTTTTGATGCACGTACGCTCCCATTTTGGCACTCGGTGCCGAAAAAGTTAACCACCACTGATTTAGGACATTCCTATACCGGATCAAAAGCAAAGCAGGACCTCTCTTACAAACACTCATTTACAAACCGGGTCATAAAATGGGATCTACTTGAGATTATATCTAAAAAACAAGAGACAACTAATGTTCAGCATCTTAACCTCTTATTGGTTTCACCTTCTCAATATCTTTCCTTGACGGCTGCAAAACCTTGGTCTCTCAATGCTATGTAACCTTCTGATGTTAACTCTTACTTTCATCCAGTGGTGTGATTCTACCAGTTTGGATAGGTCCGTGCGAACCAGTAATTCCTGTGATCATTTGACCCCAACCAACCGCCCCTGCCGTAGTCTGTCCTTTATTTCTGTGTTTTGCAGCTCAGCTGATTTTCGCAGCAGGGTGGATTGCTACGGCTCAGCTGTTTTACTCAATGGATTTTAGTAGAAGGTAAGTATTAGGAGATGAAGCACTGAGTTTTCAAATGTTGCGCGCGCAAAACGAACCAGTTGTTACACCGGCTGAATCCCACCCATGCTTCCATCCATTATTCCTCCCTACTTGATGCCACATCATTATTGAAAAAATTAGATCCAAATAGGATAACTTCAGGAAATATCCATCCACGTCCCCTTCTTTGATTTTCTTTATCTGAGACCATGGTTATTATCTTATGACAGCTTTCCTCAACCCACAAATGGACTTTAGTCAAGGCTGCCATGGATGAGGAACGTGACAGTTGAAATCTAACACACTGCCAAGTCACCAAGTAAGTGAAACGTGAGCTCCAAGTGTCATCCATAAATTATGAACATTACTATTTAATATTAAGGATTAAAAATAATGGCAATCTTCCCCAACCTGGAAGGTACATAGAAACCATAGTCATTTCTGGGAATTTGAGGAGTTGAAGTCCAACAATAAATGAGCGCCCAAGGTTGGGTCTAGTTATTCAGAATATTAAATTGCAATATTCACAATTCATGAACGGAATCCATTCATCAGAAAGATCCTTATTAAGAATTCCAAGAATTGAACACCTCATGTATTTTTAATACGACATTGATCAACTGCAGCAAAACCAGAGAAAGTCTACTAAGATGGTGAAAGGACTGGAAACCAAGGAGGAACTGGGAAAAGTCGTAGTTAGTTTAGCTTGTAGAAGAAACCCCAAAGGTGCTTTTTCAAAAGGCAACTGGAACCAGTTCTGTTCAGGCGTGGTTTGCACACACACGCATCATTAAAAAAAATACCAATTTGAACCTTTACAGAACAGGTCGCCAACCTTTTGGACCTCAGGGACCACCAAACTCATAATTTTCAATCCCATGGACCAGAAACCCTGGGAAAATCCCCCCAAAGCTCTGCAGGAAAATTCCCCACCCCATTTTCCTACCGATCGATCATTCTTTATTTGGATCGCAGGATACTGTCTCCAGCTCCATTCTGAGTGGGAGAGAGAGAGAGAGACTTTTGGCTTCATGCAAGGAAAGCAGCAGAAGTCTTTCTTTCTTTCCCCCAAACTCCGCCAGAAATGAGTCTTTGCCGGTGCAGCCACTTGGAGCAGGAGGCCTTGCAGGGTCCCAAAGACTCATTTCTGGCAGATTTTGGGGGAGAGAAAGAAAGACTTTTGCTGCTTTCCCTGTGTGCAGCCAAAAGAAGAAGAAAGAAGCGGAAAGAAGCAGCCCGGTGGCCAGGCCAGGCACGTGGGGTGAGTGGGGCAAGTCCCCCCCCTCCATCCTTTCCCTCTTCCCCTCACTACCTCATGTTGTTCACAATGCGATGCAAGCCTTGTGTTCCCGCAGGCCATGTGGGCGACACAGCCTTGTGTTCCGCGCAGCCTGGATTAATTGCTTTGGGAGTGACATTTCTCTGCGGACCACCAACATTTTCTCACGGACCACCAGTGGTCCCCGGCCTACTGGTTGGCGATCACTGCTCTACAGGGCAGCCCCGGTCAGTAGAACAGCTAAGGCACATGAAATCCACTGTGCCGCGTGAATCAGCTGAGCTGAAAAAGATGGAAATCTAGAATGGGATAGGGCAAAGGTGAGTGGGCAGGGCCAGCTGATCGTCAGAACTACTGCTTCGCTAGAACCAGTCCGGACCAGCAGGAGCCCACCACTGATTTTTTTCCTTAAAACCGTTTCACTTCTCATTCAAGAAGTTCAATTTTCTCATTCCATCGGAACTGAAGAAACTTCTTGGATGAGAAGCAAAACATTTTCAAGGAAAAAAAAAAAAACCCAGAAATTCCAGTTGCCTTTTGAAAAAGCCCCTTTGGAACAATCGTGGCTTGGATTCAGGATTTCCATAGTTTGTTCTGACCCAAACCTTGTTCCAAGGAAACGAACACCAGATGGAGGTAACAGCAAGACCTTTTCATGATTCTTTAGGAATTCCATTAATTCATGGTTAAAAGGCTGTTTCAAACTAATTGTCTCTGATAAGAACGAGCCTTGCCGAGGTTGTGCAAGGCTGCGAAGAACACTACATAAAATTGCCAAGAAATATTTCAAACACAAAGAGTCTCCAAACACCAACCAAGATATTCCGAACGTCCACAAGGCTTGAGTGCAAAAACTTCTTTGCTTCCTGCAAAGAACTCCGGTTTCTCAGCTGGCTTTTATCTCTTGAGGGAGGGGCCATTACCTTGCAGCCTTACTTCTGAGTCGCCTGTGCTGCTGCAGCTGCTCTTTCCTTTGAGCAGCCCTGCGTGCACACGCACTGGGCACAGGCTCCTCGGGGTCCTCTTCATCACTGCTGCCAGCTCCACAATCTGTGAAGGCAGCACTCCACTCCCTGATAGTCGTGTCCCCATCCCTGCAATCACATGCAGGCCCCTCATCTGAGTCCTCACTCTACGAGACCCCAGCCATCCAAACCTGCTGCCGGCGAACCAGAACATAGAGACATTTCCCATGTTCACATCATCGAAATTCAGACACTTGGCAACTGACTCTCACTTATGACGGTTGCAGTGTCCCAGGGGTCATGTGATTTCCTTTTGTGACCTTCTCACAAGCATGGGCAAGCCAGATTCATTTCATAACTGTGTTAACTCTCTTAACTGCTGTGATACACTCAATGGTTTGCAAGAAAGGCTGCAAAACACGACAAAAAAAATTGCTTAATAACTGACCTGCTTTGCAGTGGAAATTGGAGTGCTTAATTTATTTAATTCATAGATTATTTATCTAATCCATCAGTTAAAATAGGAAGGTATCCACTGGTAGGGCTTAAAGGACACTGTAACCTTCAAACACGGATGAACAAACCATAACTGTTCTGTTTACAAAACAGATGATGCCCAAACAAACATTGTTGATATGATGACCAAGAGGTTTTTTTAAATGTCAACAGTTGGTTCCAGAAGCCAAGCTGAACCACAAATTGTCCCACTCCTATTTAATCTTATACCAAGCACGCTCTTCTAAACTTCTCCAAGGAAACCCCAAAATCAAATTTTTCCAGGACATTGGAAGGGTTTCCCCAAATCCTGATTAAGGATGGCCACCACTACTTCACATTCAGACACAGTCTCCGAAATCAGACGCTTGTTTAAAAAAAGTTATTTATATAGGCTGGAGTTATAGTTCAACCATCTCTAGACCAAGGGTGTCAAACTCAAGACCTGGGGGCTGTATCCAGCCCGTGGGGCTGCCCTGGAAACAGCGAGGGACTGGCCCATGGTGCCTCTGCTGGTGATAATGGAGTTCAAAAGGCCTGCAGTTGGCCCTCATGAGCTCCATTTTCGCTGGCAGAGGAGGCCGCCGCAGCCAAAACAGAGCTTGGGATCCTATTTTCACTGGCAGAGGGTTACAGGAGGGTGTTGCAGCCGAAAATGGAACCCGGGAGGGCTGCAGGTGGCTCTTGCGAGCTCTGTTTTCACTGGCAGAGGGTTGCAGGAGGCCGTTGCAGCCGAAACGGAGCTTGGGAGCTCGTTTTCGCTGGCAGAACACTCGGGCCACCACAAGCGCACTCGACCTGAGTGACGTTGAGCTGGCCACATCCACCCCGGCCCCCAAAGGTCAAACCCAACCCTGATGCGGCCTTCAGTGAAATCGAGTTTGACACCCCTGATCTAAACACTACTATATTCAGAATACAGAGTAACAAGAGTTAGAAAGAACATTGGAAGTCTTCTAATCCAACCTTGTATCATTCTGGACAAATAGCTATCCAACCTCTTCTTAAAAACCTCCAGTGGTGGGAGCACCACAGCAACTGAGATGGTTGCATGGTGTCCTTCAACAGAAGACAGTGCCTATTTCTCACTGAAATAAATCAGTGGTCCTTCTTTTCCAAATTATAACCGCTTAGACTTCAATCTAGGTTCAGTCATTGGGACCAGAGGTTTTGTCTCCCGAGCTTTAGGACTCATACTGGAACCCATCCTCAGGAAACTTCTCTCTCAACACACATATAACATATATAAATTTATTGCGATGACCCAGGGTGGGATACAAAATAAACACCGTCACAAAAAACAGGTGAAGCCCCTTTTATTCCTTCACTTTGCTTCCAAACTCCAAATATCCTTGACTGGAGACAAAAAAACCTCCCACACAAGCAGTTACAAAAAGGAGGAAATGCCGTTTAAATTATAAAGAGTAAAGAACAACACAAACCAGGCAAGATAAGGGCTGGAGGACATCCACAGATATCAGAACACACACTGGGAAGGACGCCAAACTCAGAGAGGAACCATAAACTGGAGATATTTCCACGCTTTGTTTCCAGCACTGGCCCGTACGCATGTCCATCCCTCTTATCCAGTTGTCACTTCTGTAGCCCATGAAGGGGATCAAGGCCCTCTCCTCCCCAGTAGACAACGTCTCTCCCTTATCCTCTCCTCCCTGCGTGCCCTAGGATGGAAAGGGGACAGGCCTGGGTCCTCCTCTGACTGCCCAGCCGGCCTCTGCCCTTCTCCAGCCTCCTCCACAACCTCCGGAGCCACACTTCCACTCCCTGTCGGCTGTTCCTCCTCTCCCTCGGAGTCAGTCTCCACCAGGGGCATAACAGGTTCCATCAAGAGCTCGAAAGCTTGGAAGACTAAACCTCTGGTCCCAATGACTGAACCCAAACTGGATTTTGCAATATTATCCTGGGACACATTTATTTGCTTTCATTTGTATAACAGCTTAGGAAAGCATGACAATACAAGGCAGCACTCTGTCTTTCTCTCTCTCTCTTTCCCTCCCTCCCTCCCTCTGTGTGTATGTGTGTGTGTGTGTGCGTGGGTGTGTACGTACAGGTAAGTCCTTGACACAACAGTTCATTTAGTGGCCATCTGAGCAGTGGTGCATTTCAAAGTTTTATCACCGGTTCGGTGGGCGTCGCTTAGTGGGCGCACTTTGCATGCGCACACACTTTGTGTGCACCAGCCAAACACACAGCTTGCACAAATGCAGATACTTTCTGACTCACCTGCACTCTCCCGGTCGCTTCAGCAGCTGATACACGGTATTCTGCTGTGCCGCGCAAAGTAGTTGCACTTCAAAAGCAGAGGATAAAGGTGAGTATGGGAGCCTGGGCGGGTGGCTGGGTCCAACCGCAGAGCGTTAGAGAGAACACGTGAGGTCTCCGCTGCTCATCGGCGCTACCATCTCAGCAGAACCAGGCCGAACCAGTAGAACACCCCCAGTGCATCTCAGGTTACAACAGCACTGGAAAAGTGACTTACGACTGTTTTTCATACTTACAACCGTGTTGTAGCACCCCTGTGGTCACAAAATTCAGACAGCTGACTCGCCTTCATGACGGTGGCAGTGTCCAGGGTCACGTAATCGTCTTTTACGACTTTCTGACAAGCAAAGTCAACGGGGGAAGCCGGATTCGCTTCACCCCCTTGTAAACGAACTGAAACCGCTGCAGGGAAATCACTTAACCACTGTGGCAAGGAAGGGCATAAAAATGAGGCAAGACTCACTTAACCAATGTCTCGCTTAAGCAACAGAAATTCTGGGCTCCGTGCTGGCCATAAGACAAGGATAGCCTGTACAGAACTGATGAAACAAGAGGGCAAAACTACAGTATTTTTAGGCTCATCCAGTCAGATGTTTTCTAGTTAGAGGGAAACTTACTACCTAGTCAACTCAGGAAGCTCAAACTGCCCAAGGAGCTGCTGATCCAGTTCTGCAGAGGAATCACTGAGTCTGTCATCTGCACCTCTATAACTGTCTGGTTTGGTTCTGCAACCCAACAGGACAGACACAGACTTCAGAGAGTAATTAGGACTGCAGAAAAAACAATTTACTATCAACCTGCCTTCCATCAAGGACCTGTATGCTGCACGAGTCCAAAAGAGGGCTGTGAAAATATTTACAGACCCCTCACATCCCAGACATAAACTGTTTCAACTCCTACCCTCAAAACGACACTATGGAGCATTGCACACCAGAACAACTAGACATAAGGACAGTTTTTTCTTGAAAGCCATGCCATCACTCTGCTAAACAAATAATTCCCTCAACACTGTCAAAACTATTTACTAACTCTGTTATTACTATTCTTCTTCTCATCCTTCCTATTACCTATCTTTTCCCACTTATGACTACAACCGTGTTGCTTATATCTTTACGATTCATATTGTTGTATTTGTTTTCCTAGTATGTTTGTGATTGCGTATTAGTAACCCGTATGACCTGATTGCTTATAGTAACCTATGCCTATTACTAAGTGTTGTATCTTATGATTCTTGATGAATGCATTTTATTTTTTCTTATGCACACTGAGCGCATATGCGCCATTCCCTGTGTGTCCAATCACACTCGGTCAATAAAGAATTCTATTCTATTCTGTTCTGTTCTATTCTATTTCTATTCTATCCTATCATATTCTGGTCATCAAAGAAAAGCAGAGAAAGTAAACACACACACACACAAACACACACATAGAGGTCCTCTTCCAACTCCATCCTCCCAGAATACAAAACCTCCCAAATGTTTTGACTCCTCCCTCTGCATTTCTCCAACCAGGTTTTCACTACTCCGAAACCCTCTTCCACAAATGGTTCGGGGCCTTCCGACACATTTATAAGGGTGGCTTAAAAAAAATAAAAATAAATATACAAACAGCAAGCCGTCCGTAAGGCCATCTCTGACGGGCTGCTCATCATGAAGACGCCCCCCACAGTGGTCGGCTCTGAGGTCGTTTTTCACCTCCACCGCCCCAAATATCCATGGGTCAATATGGAAAGGATCGAGTTACTTCGCCTCTCTCCCCCACCCCAGCAAGGCAGCTAGCAGGGCCATGGGAATTGTACAGATGTACATATAAGGCAAGGCCTGGAGGGCTTCCCCCACCATCACCACACAAACACACCATGTCCCTTTGACTGGTTGTCTCCACTCCTCGCAGTGCTGTCAAACTCCTCCTCCTCCTCACAGTTAAATGAAAACACCTTCCTTTTCAGCGTAAAAAAAAATTGGGGATGGATACTGAATAGAATAAGTTCTTTTTTCATATTCATTTTTTTATTCGTTTATGCTATAAAATACAAAAATACAAACGATAGGACAAACAGGAGAGGGAAAGCGGAAGGCAACAGTGCAGAAAAGAAGGGAAAATGTGTTGACTTGCGACTCCCTTTGGTGCAGTAAAATAAGATAGTAATATCAAACCTAAACGTTTTACTTTTCAAAACTGGCTGTTTCTAGATCAACAAATCTATCCGATCAGTGGAACCCAAAAATCAAAGTTTCATTTTTTTTCACCACCTCCAACACAAAGTCCAGAAACGGTTTCCAAAGTAGAAACAAAACTGTTTTTTTTTCATTGATCAAAAGAGTCAATTTAGCGTAACTCCATCAACTTCTGCAGCCATTCATCCAGGGTAGGAATTGAAGGGTCCTTCCATTTTTGTGCAAAATTATTGTGAAATAATTTTGCTGTCATCAACATGTACAATATCAAAGTTGAGAATGGAATAGAATTCTTTATCGGCCAAGGGTGATTGGACGCACAAGGAAATTGGTCTCCGGTGCGTAAGCTTTGCGTAACCCGTTTTATTTTCAGCAATGCTCAAGCTCAGCGCACCACGAAGACACACAACACACATCCCCGCGCCCCCTTACCTGCACTGCGCATGCGCACGTCTCCCAGCTGATTTTCGGCCCGTTTGAGGCCTTTTTTTGGTCTCCCTGAAGCTTGAGGGAAGCCTCTGTAGCCCTGGAAGGCCAAAAAACAGGCCTTCTGGGAATACCAGAAGTGCCCATTTTCAGCCTCCGGAGTGCCTCTGGAGCCCAGGGGAGGCCATTTTCACCCTCCCGGGGGCTTGAGGGAAGCCTTTGGAGATCAAAAAAGGGGCCCATTTTGTCACTTTGGAAGTGCCTCGGGGGCCCCAAAAACGGCCTCAAACAGACTGAAAATCAGCTAGGAGGTGCGCGCATGTGCAGGTAAGTTTGGCTGGGGCTCATGTGCCCGCACAAATGGCTCCGTGTGCCACCTGTGGCCTGCATGCCATAGGTTTGCCATCACGGGTCTACAGAAAAGAAGGACTTGGGGTGACAAGATAGCAGGATTCCAGTATTTGAAAGGCTGCCGCAAAGAACAGGGGGTCAATCTATTTTCCAAATATCTACAGACCCCTCACATCCTGGACATAAACTGTTTCAACTTTTACCCTCAAAACGATGCTATAGAGCACTGCACACCAGAACAACTAGACACAAGGACAGTTTTTCCCTGAACGCCATCGCTCTGCTAAACAAATAATTCCCTCAACACTACTCGGTAAGACTGTATTTCTGTTTTTCTTCTCATCCTTCCTATTACCTATCTCTTCCAACTGATCTATAACCGTGTCGCTTGTAGCTTTACAATTTATATTGTTTTATTTGTTCCCCAGTATGATTTGATTGCTTATTAGTAACCTATGACTATCACTAAATGTTGTATTTTATGATTCTGGATGGATGTGTTTTGATTTTTTTTTCTTTACGTACGATGAAAGCTTATACCCCAAAGGCAAATTCCTTGGGTGCCCAATCACGCTGGGCCAATAAAAATCCTATTCTATTCAAAGCACCAGAAGGCAGGAGAAGAAGCAATGGATGGAAAATAATCAAGGAGAGAAGCAACGTGGAATTAAGGAGAAATTTCCTAAAAGTGAGGACAACCAACCAGTGGAACAGCTCACCTGCAGAAGTTGGAAATAGGTGCTCCATTAGTGGAGGCTTTTAAGAAGAGAGTGGATAACCATTTGCATGAAATGATATAGGGTCTCCTGCTTAAGCAGGGGGTTAGACTAGAAGACCTTCAAGGTCCCTTCCAACTCTAATGTGAACAAACCTGTTAGGAATAGAGAAGAACATCTCCCTCCATCCCTGTATGTTTCCTGCTGACACGTTCTCAGTAACCAGTTCGTTTATTTTTATTATTTCGTTTATTAGATTTATTGGCTGCCCACCTTAGCGCTTATATGAAAAAGGTAAAGCTATATAAATAAAATATCGAAGGCAGGACAAGAAGCAACGGATGGAAACTCATGAAGCAGAGATCTAGAAGAAACTTCCTAACAGTGAGGACAATCAACCCGTGGAAGAACTTGCCTCCAGAAGTTGCGGGTGCTTCATCACGGGAGGTTTTTAAGAAGAGATTGGACAACCATTTGCCTGAAATGGTATAGGGTCTCCTGCTTGACTGCAGGGGGTTGGACTAGAAGACCTCCAGGTTCCCTTCCCACTGTTAATCTGTTCCTGCAAAAATACAAACATGCCAATATCTAAAAGATGGACGATGTTCTTCTGGAAGACAAGCCTGGCTTCCCTCCCTTCACTTGAAGGATGGAGTCCAGCTGGTTTGAAGTCGCCATAAACACATCCCTACGCACACTCACAACTTCTGCGCGCGGTTTCTTTTGGAAGGAGAGGGACACACACACACACCAAGGGCGAACTTTGCACCGACGCGGGAGAACTTCCAACCAAGGATGGGACCTTGGTCCTCTGCAAATGATCCAGCCCTGTGCTCTCTTGCTCATCCCCATCTTCTGATTCCCACCAGCCCTTCCTCAACTCTCGACAACGCCTCCCGCCCCCAACTCTGCCCCTTGATTTCTCTGCCCCAGAGAAACCCCCTACGTGTTAGACTGCATGACATGTTTCCCAGCTGCTCTATGGAGAGTTTCTCTTTGCTGCTGTGGGGTTGTGGGAGACATGGTGTTAATTTTTGCACAGGGGTGGAGGCAGGAAGGGCACACTTCCAAAGGTAACCTTCGGGAAGGGTGGATAAAATGTTACTTTTTGTGACTCTCTGGTAGTAGTAGTAGTAGTAGTAGTAGTAGTAGTAATAATAATAATAATAATAGGAGGAAGAAGAAGAAGAAGAAGAAGAAGAAGAAGAAGAAGAAGAAGAAGA
>NW_020769372.1:5084793-5109415 GCF_900518735.1 Pseudonaja textilis | reverse complement strand
AGGAAGGAAGGAAGGAAGGAAGGAAGGAAGGAAGGAAGGAAGGAAAAAACAAATGCATAAAGAAGTGACTTCCCATTCTTCATCACAAGAAGTGTAATCCAGTTTGGTAGCGATTTTTCCTCCTGTAATTTTACATATCTCTCTTCTCCCCTCCTTTCTTCCTTTATTTTAAAGCAAATCCTCTTAAGTCATCTTTTCTTTTTTTCCCCAATCCTGATCTCAGCAGAAAAGTCCATAAAAGGTTGCCAGGGTTCCATAGAAACATGCCTTATTTTAACCTTGCTCAAATACGCGAACTTTATATTCCTTCCTTTTAGCTCTGAAAACCTTAACATCTTCAGTTAATTCAGTTATTGTCATAGGATTTGATTCCCCTTACATTCTGTTTCTTTCTTTTTTTTATTCCATCACACAGACTTCTTCCAGCCTTTTAGTGAGCTCTTTTGTCTTTTTTTTTTCCAAGTGGCTTTAACAATTTCCTTTCTTTTCCAGTGAAAAGACATTGTCCTCATCATTCTCTCGGTTTAGCATCTGCAAGTTCCCTTTTAATTTTTAAATCTTCAGCCAGTTTCTTTTGTACAGCCCTTCTGTGGGTTATTCTCTTAGCCTTGGATTTCCACATTAAATACCTTCTCTGTCTTCTAATTCGTGCTTTTTTAAAAAAGAAAGAAAAAAAAAATCCAATATTTCTGATTCCATTATTTTTGCAGCAAGCAAGATTTGTTTCACATCTGCCAGTCCTTCATTAACATCCTTTAAAACACAGATTATCCGTAGAAAGTCTTAAAACGATCTGCAAACTTTATTTTCTTTTAAAATCACTTCTTATGAATATTGGTAGTCCTCGCCTTAAAGACAAAATTGAGCCAAAATTTCTATTGCTAAGCAAGACAACGGTTAATGGAGTTTTGCCCCCATCTTGCGACCTTTTCTTCCGCAGTTATTAAGTGAAACACTGCCGTTGTTCAATGAGTAACATGGTTGTTAAGTGAATCTGGTTTCCCCATTGACTTTTCTGGTTAGAAGGTGACCCCTGGGACACTGCAACCGTCATAAATGTGAATCCGTTGCCAAATGCTTGGAATTTTGATCAGGTCACCATGGAGATGCTACAGTGGTTGTAAGCGTGGAACAGTCTCCACCAGGGGCATGACAGCTACTTTTAGTTTCAGTTTCCAAACTAGGCTAATTCTAGTTTCAGTCCTCATTGGCTGACATAGCTGCTATGCCTATTCATTGTCTGGCCTTGTTACCAAGTTCTATTCCAGTTCATGAATAGACTCTAACAAAGTTAAGATACTTGCACCAAGGAATTGGATAATAATTACTTGGGTGTGGACAACATATGACACACGTGATACACATGGTTATATATCTTACATTTTTACAAATATTTATTTATTTATCCAATTTATTTGCTGCCCATCTCATGGTTGTGGCAACTGGGCGGCTTTTTTGGGCCTTACGTTAAAATTGATGAAAATGCTCAAAAGGATTCACCTTATTAAGGATGCCAAGTGGTTTGACAAATGCTTAAAAGGGCGTGCCTACTTTACCTTTCCAGTTAAACAGGTATCCAAGTCTTCAAAACAGATTATCAAGCAGAGTGTTTGTAATTGCATGCATAGGTAGGCTATAATCAACAGGGACCAGCAAGCAAGATTTGTTTGAAATAAATCCCACCAGACGAATCTTATCTTCTTTGATAAAGTTGCTAGCTTAGTAGATCGAGGGAACGCCAAGGATGTAACAGACCTTGACTTCGAGCCTGTCTGACAAAGTGGCTCATGAACTTCGCCTTTATAGAGTGGTAAAATATGGGTAAGTTGATCCTAATTAAAATAAGACTGTAGTTGGCAGAGGGATTCAATGAAGATCAAGGGAGGTACTAATACCACTCTATAAAGCCTTAGTAAGGCCACAGTTAGAGTAGTGTATCCAGTTTTGGTCACCACACTATAAAAAAGATGTTGAGACTCTAGAAAGAGTGCAGAGAAGAGCAATCAGGATGATTAGGGGGCTGGAGGCTAAAACATACAAGGAACGGTTGCAGGAACTGGACCTGGCTAGTCTAGTGAAGAGAAGGACCAGGGGAGACAGGATAGCAGTGCTTACAATATTTGAGGGGCTGTCACAGAGAGGAAGGGGTCAAGCTATTTTCCAAGGCACCTGTAGGCCAGACAAGGAATAATGGATGGAAACTGAACAAGGAGAGATTCAACCTAAAAATAAGGATAAACTTTCTGACCATGAGAACAATCAACCCATGGAACAGAAGTTGCCCTCGGAAGTTGAGGGAGCTTCATCACTTGAGACTTTCAAGAAGAGATTGGACTGCCATCTGTCAGAAATGGTCTCCTGCTTGGGCAGGGGGTTGGACTAGGTGATCTACAAGGTCCCTTCCAACTCTGTTAATCTAATCTCATGATTGAAGTAGTGCAACCTCCCTCCCACAAAAAAAAAAAAAAAAAAACAGATTATTCATGGCTCCACTTCATTGTGGAGGAATGCATGGTGTGAAGTCCTTCTGGTCTCTCTGCTGTTTTTTTTTTGTTTGTTTTTAACCAGTTTGCAGATGGCACAATGCTGAATTGTGGCTAATACTTTAAAGGAAAGATTTTCAAAAAAAAAATTCTAGAGAGGCTTGAGCTCTGGGTTCAAATGAACAGGATGGAATTTGAGAGACAAAGAGATGATAGATTGGATTGTGTTTTATTTATCTATATTCCACCTGTTAAGTTTGAGCAATGAGAGGCTGAACCAGAGCATGAGTGCAACAGTACTTTATTTTACAAATAAAGGGCTGACCGCGCTTGCCAAGCCTGGAACTGGCTCGCAGCAATCAGCAACCGGTTGGACCCCGCAGCCTGCTTTTATAGCTGGCTGCTGGGGAGAACCAACCAATGGAAAAGGGGGAATATCGCCCACACAAAGTGAGTGGACCTGAGTGAGAACTCCTTGAGTCCTCAGGACATAACACCACCTTTACTATTTTTATGAATAACTCAAGATGGGGGAACTACGACAGTATTCTTCTCTCCTATTTTCCCCACAACAACATCTGTGGGGTGAATTGGGCTCAAGTAAGAGTGACTAGCCCAAAGTCACCCAGGCAGCTTTCAGGCCTAAGGCAGAACTAGAACTCACAGTCTCCTGGTATTTGGCCAAAGTCACCCAGCTAACCTTCGCCTCTAAGGAGGGATTAGAACCAGCCAGGGGCATGATTTGCCGGTTCTCCGAACTGTGCAGAATCATAAACAACCGGTTCTATAGAACCAGTCTGAACCGGTAGAATTCCACACTCTACCGGTTCAGACTGGTTCTAGAGAACCGGTTGTTATGATTCTGCAGAGTTGGGAGATCCGGCAAATCATGCCCCTGGCTTGGCCTGCCCCTCTCCGCCCACCCCTCTCCTCACCCCTTAAGGTATTTCTTTTTTTCCCTCCTGCTGATCAGCTGTTCGGATGATCAGCTGTGTTGGGATCCTCCTCGCTGTCTTAGAGCTTCACCCAGGAGGCTCCCCTGAGGCACGGGAGGCCAAAAAAATGGGGGTGGGGGGATTTGCTGCAAAAACAGAAAGAAGAAGCCACACCCACTCAGTCACATGGCCACAGTGGCCCACCTAGCCACGCCTACCTAGCCATGCCCACAGAACCGGTTGTTTAAAAAATTGAATCCCACCCGTGATTAGAATGCGGTATCTCCTGGTGATTGGCCCAAAGTCACCCTATTGGCTTTCAGGTCGAAGGCAGGACTAGAACTCACAGTCTCCTGGTTTCTAGCCTGGTGCCTTCAACCCTACACCAAACTGGCTCTGCGTGCGAATTTATGCAAAATGTTTCCGAGAAGTTTGCGAGCCCGGTCCCATCAAACTAAATCAGGTACATTCAAAGTGTGGTTTGCTAAGTTGCCACAATGGGTTGCAAATCACCTGTACAAAGTCAGACAAGTCGCACAGTGACACAAGTGCCACTTTTGCAGAAAACTTGGAGCTAGTTGGCCTGAAAAGAGTTAATACCAAACGCTGAGCCTCTTTCCTAGCAGGTTTTCATGCCCTTCTCCTTAAAGGAGCCTGACAAATTGTAGGCCTGATTGCAAACTGATTGCAAACCAGGGACAGAATCTGCTTCTGACGGCATAATGTACAATCTTGAACAAGACCTGATTAGCATCCTTGGCTCATTTGGATTCAGAATTCTTCCTTTTGATTGGTTTGTTTGAGGAGATAACTAGACAAGCCGTGATCTGCTGGGTCATCCCTTTCAGAGATATTTCTGAAAGTAAGCAGAGAAACCAGAATGACAGCGGTTGGATGGTTTTATGATTTTGGTTTTAAAATGAAAGAAGAACATCATTTGAATAAAGAAGGAAGAAAATGGGTAGCTGAACAAATAGGGATGCTTTTCTTTTCTTTCTTTTCTTTCCTTTTTAAAGTTTTTTATTTATTTTGACAACAAACATTGACAAATGCTAACATAAAACATCAAATAAAACCATCTTTCCATTGTTCAGTGTGTCGGTTGGTACATATCTTTTGTGCACAATATCAAGTCTTTCCCTACTAAGTTTAAATTAAAGTTCATATTATATAGATCAACTATGTATATTATATTATTGTTAACTCCTTATTAGACTTTAATTATAAATTCACATCATCCTCTTGGAGCAAATCTCAACTTTTACAAAACCTGGTTCATAATATCATTCATTTCATTGCAGTCAATTATAATGTTTACATCATTACATTGTCTTATTTTTACTATCATGCTATACTTACATTATCATGTAATTTATTTCCCTATTTTCTTATCTAGCCATTGATAAAGTAAGTCCCAAATTTTATAATATTCTTTATCTTCTTGCTCTCTAATTGCTAATGTAAATATGGATGCTTTTCGTTTAACAAAGGGATGGTTTTGATGACATTTGCAGTTGCTCTGCCATTATTAAAAAAAATAAATCAATCAGAATAGAGCTGGAAGGGACTTTGGAGGTCTTCTAGTCCAGCCCCATCTGCTCAAGCAGGAGACCTTATACTATTTCAGACAAACGGCTGTCCAGTCACTTCCTAAAAACCTCCAGTGATAAAGCACCCACAACTTCTGAAGGCAACTTCTGTTCCACTGGTTAATTGTCCTCACTGTTAGGAAGTTTCTCCTGAACTTCAAGTTGCTTCTCTCCTTGGTTAGTTTCCAACCATTGTTTCTTGTCCTGCCTTGAGGTGCTTTGGAAAATAAGTTGACCCCCTCCTCTTTGGGGCAGCCCCTCAAATACTGGAATACTGCTATCATGTCCCACCCTAGTCCTTCTTGTCTCTAGATTAGCCAAACCCAAATCCTGCAACCGTTCTTCATATGTATTAGCCTCCAGGCCTTTAATCATCTTAATTACTCTTCTTTTCACTTTTTCCAAAGTCTCAACATCTTTTTTTGGAATGTGGTGACAAAAACTGGATGCAGTTTAAGTAAGATGTGTAAGTAAGGCTTAGTAAGGTGTGGCCTTACTAAGGCTTTATAAAGCGATACTTCACGTGATTGTACGCCTCCGTTTATACAATTGAGGATTGTGTTAGCGTTTTTGGCTGCTGTCGCACACTGATTATTGTAAAAATGCTCTTTAACATTTTTTACTTCTTCTTCCTCCACTTAAAGCAACATACAACTAGCATACCAGTTTCTGTGGATAAATCAGCACCTTCCCTTCATGCTTTGTCCTTGTGTTTTATGTAGAGCAGGGGTATTTTAATCAACCCATCTAAGTTAGGCGAGAAATTAAACACCCTGGGGACATATATGGAGTTCCCCTAACCAACTTGCTCACACTGAATTCTGTAGAGATTCTAAGTCATCCAGGTGCTCGGTCCTGGATGACTGAGAATCTCTACTGACTTTTAGCTATACAATTTGGGATGAACACCTTTGGAATAGTGTTGTTGTGGTTCACCCGCAGCTGGTGAAGATGGAAGCGGAAACAGACAGTGGGGAAGAATGGAGACCAGTCCAGGAGTCTGAAGACAACTCAGATGAGGGTCCTGCATCCGATGCAGAGATGGGGCCAGGACCATCTGGGAGTGGGGTGCTGACTTCGGAGCCTCCGGAGTCTGGCAGCAGTGAGGCAGAGGAACAAGGGGAGCCTGTTCCCAGTGTGCGTGTGCACAGAGCTGCTAGAAGGCAAGAGCAGCTGAGACAAAAAGGGAGACTCGGGAATAAGGCTTGGAGGTGATTGCCCCTCCCATAAGATATAAAGGAAGTGCAAAGGTAGAGAAACCTTTGCAGGAAGCAAAGTTGTTTGTTCTGTTCAGATTAAACTTTGAAGCTCTGTGTGGACTTTGCAGTTGAGTTGGTTTTTTAATAGTTCATTTGGCACTTTTATTGTTGGCAGCAATTCAAAGGAAAGAGAGGTGGGTGCTTATCTCGAAGGGACTGTTTGGGACTCATTACGGGCTGAGAATGAACATAATTCCTAGCATTGAAATAAAATTCCCTGTACTGGAGTTGAAGGAGACAGGAAGAACCGCCTTCCCAGTTGGATCAACTCTGTCAGCAACACAACTTCGGGACTGACGCCGGAGTGTGTTGCGACAGCCAACGAGTGGGTTGCCAGAACAAAGGCAAGCAGTGCACTGTGGACAGTTTAAGGTGAAAAGAGGTGAGTAGGATTATCTATGCTGCACCTTCCTTCAGCGTAGTAATCCCACTTGCCTCTTTCCACCGTGGTGGCACAGTGGCTAGAATGCAGTACTGCAGACTAGTTCTGCTGACAGCCGGCTGCCTACAATTTGGCAGTTCGAATCTTACCAGGCTCAAGGTTGACTCAGCCTTCCATCCTTCTGAGGTTGGACTCTGTAAAGGCTGACTCTGTAAACCGCTTAGAGAGAGCTGTAAAGCACTGTGTAGTGGTATATAAGTGTTGTGGCCCGCCAGTGGAGCTGGCAGTAGATTCAGACAGTAAGGAGGTTGGGGAGGAACATGGGCCAGTCTTGGAGTCTGGGGAAGGCTCTACATTGGAGGCAGAGATGGAGCCAGGGCCATCTGACAGTTAACAGCCACCTTCAGAGTTGGACATCAGTGTGGCAGAAAGACAGCTGGAGCCTGTTCCCAGTGTGCGCATGCACAGAGCTGCCGGATGAAGGGAACAGTTAAGGAACAAGGGTCGTCTTGGGAATAAAACCACAGGGTGAACGGCCCCTCCCATAAGGAATAAAAGAGGAGTGAAAGAGGAGTGGAGTTTTGCAGTTGACAATTGGTTCATTTGGGTGAAGATCTGTTCCTGCATTCTTGCCAAGCATTGTCTGCTACAGTGTGGCATCTGAAAGATATCAGCCTGGCAACTCTCCAAGTCTGATAAAGATCCATAATTGGGAAATATCTTGAAAGACTGTTGGCCACGGCTTTGCTGGAAAGGAATTCAACTAAACAAAAGGGGTTTTATCAGGACGAGGAGTCGGCCTTGTGCTGTTGGGGAAGCCTAGGTCAGAACAATAAGCCTAAGTACTATTGCTATTAAATTGGCCTCGGTGCAATGCTTAGTTTTGCAACTCCTTGCAACTCTTTTTAGGCTCAGCCATGTCCATCATTCAGCTCGATGTACAAATCAAGAGACAACCAAGGACAGGCCTCCCTCTGAAGCTCTTCGGTCTCTCTACCTCCCTGTACGATCCCGAGGATTGCTTGGAACCCCATCAGGAGGCTAAACACTGGGATCCACCCTTGAGTTCTCAAGAGGCAAGACTTGAGTCTTCAAATCTCATGCCCAGGCTAGAAATCAGAGAGAGAATTGGGTGGAACTAGAAGAGCAATTACATTCCATTTGATGTACATATATTGCAATTTAATTAGAGGTGCAGCGTCTAGATGACCTTGGTTGATCTCAGGAGCTAAAGTGGATCAGCTTTGGGTCAGTGTGGCATATGTGGCCTGGCAGATCCAGGTGGAGATCTGGGGTCGAAAGGACAGATCCTAGGGATTCTAGATCTGTCATTTGGAGTGGGAAATTCTTTTAGATAGATAGATAGATAGATAGATAGATAGATAGATAGATAGATAGATAGATAGATAGAGATAAAATGTTTATGAAATGTGTGTGTGTGTGTGTGTGTGTGTGTGTGTGTGTGTGTGTGTGTGTGTAAAAGAAGAAACAGACACCTTGCGATCTCCGGAACTAAAATTATATTTACTTACAAAGCTTTCGTCAGCCTCTGCTGACATTGTCAGAGTATTAAGCTACCATTACAGAGATCTATGCCTTTATTAATCAATCATGCATTAATCTAGGCATTAATCAATTTAGACCTTGCACGGGTAATAGGCCCTTCCCACCGCCTCCCTCTTGTAATTAGCCCTGTTGTTTTTGCTTCAGTCACAGTTGGTCAAAGGAGGCTTATCTTTTGTTGTTGTTTCCTCCCTTGTCAGACCCAGCCTGGAAGGCTTATCTCTAAGAGGTGATGTTAACTTGCCAGATATTGCAATTTGTTGCTTTGCTCATGACCTTGTGGTCGGCCAGGCTCATTCTTCATTCTTCCTGTCTGTTATAGCTTGAAGCAGCTCTGCTGGGCTCCTCTGTACTTGTATGTGTGTATATATATATTTTCGTAAGTTTGAAATATATATTTTCTTAAGTTTTCGCGGGTACTTACATGTATGGCATTCAGCTTTGTTCGGGTATTTTCCCACGTCATTGTAGTTGTGCTTTTAAAGTTGTAGCAACGTTTCGGCAGAATCTCATCTGCCATCATCAGGCTTCTGTATTGTACACAGACGAACACAATACAGAAGCCTAATGATGGCAGATCATTATGGATCCATATATATGGATCTTTGGTTGTTCGGGTTTTCTCACTCCGAGAAGCAAGAGCCGAAGACAGAAGCCTGAAGATGATGAATGAGATTTCATCGAAACGTTGCCTAGATACTTTGAATCTTACACGGGAGAAAACCCAAACAACCAAAGATCGATCGATTGATCGATCTATCTATCTATCTATCTATCTATCTATCTATCTAAAAATATGTGTGTGTGTGTGTGTGTGTGTGTGTGTATATGTATATGTATATGTATATATACATATATATATATCATAAACATTTTGAATACAGCGTATTGTCAGGATATATCATTTACAAAAAAGCAAAGAAAAATTAACATAAGAAAGGAATATCAACATATATACTAATAATAATAACAGTGTAACAGAATAGTTTTCACTAGATTTCTCTTTATATTAGCTTATTTGTAAGTCTGTTGGTTATATTGGCATATTTATCATTATAAGCCATCTTTATATTTAATTTATACATAGCAATATACTTCCTTCATCTAATTTCTGCCACTTATCTCTAGCCACTGGTAAAATCTATTCCATGTTGAGTAATATTCTGTGTCGTCTTTATCTTTTATTTTTAATGTCAATCTATCCATCTCTGCACAATCTAGTATTTTCCCAATTGCGTCCCCATCTGATGGGGTGTTCTCATTTTTCCATTGTTGTGCAAATACAATCCTTGCAGCTGTCAATACATGCAAAACTAGATATATAGTCCCTTTATCATAGGCCTCCAGCAGTATAACTAACAAAAATATTTCTGGTTTCAGATCTGCATGTTGCTCGATCGTCTTTTCCAACCATCTATGTATTTTCATCCAATGTTTTCTTGCTTTCATACAAGTCCACCACATATGATAATAAGTACCCAGAGTGTGATTACCACTTCCAACATTTGACGGACAAATTGGTGAACATTTTTGCTAATCTTGCTGGTGGTAAATGCCACCTAGACAACATTTTATAGAGATTTTCCTTGTAGGCAGTAGCCATTGTCAATTTATAGTTCCTATCCCAAAGCTTTTGCCATTTATCTAATTCTATGGTATAACCAATTTTTTTTTTTTTGCCCATACAATCATTGTTACTTTGGCTATTTGGACTGGAAAATTCTGAAAGTCTCATTGGAAACACAAATCGTCTTTGCATTGTTACTCAAAAAGAGGAGAGAAAAAACCAGTTGTAGCAGTTAGGAATTAAGTCTGTCATGAAATATCTTTGTGCTTCATCCAAGTAGACCTCAATTTACGATCACAATTGAGAGCAGGATTTCTGTGGCTAAGAGAGAGAGTTGCTGTGTGAACTTCACCCCATTTAATGACCTGTCTTGCCACTCTTGTGAAGTGAATCCCTGCAGCTGTTAAGTGGGTCACACGGTTGTTAAGTGAATCTGGCCTCCCTGCTGACTTTGCTTGGCGGAAGGTTGCAAAAGGGTCACATGACCCTGGGAATGCTGCAACTGTCCTAAATGCGAGTCAGCTGCCAAGGGTCTGAATTTGGATCACGTGACCACGGTCATGTGAAAAAAAAAACAGTTATGGGGCCCTTTTTTTCAGTGCCATTGTAACGTCGAACGGCCACTAAATGAACTTTCATAAGTCAAGGATGACCTGTGTACCAATTAGAGCAGGGGTCGCCAACCTTTTGGACCTTAGGGACCACCAAAGTCATAATTTTAAATCCCGCGGACCAGAGACCATGGGAAAATCCCCCCAAAAAGTCTGCAGAAAAATTCCCCACCTCATTTTCCTACTGATGGATCGTTCTTTATTTGGGGTCAGAGGATACCATCCCCAGCTCCATTCTCAGGGAGGGAGGGAAGGAGGGAGGGAGAGAGAGAGAGAAAGAGAGACTTTTGGCTTCATGTAAGGAAAACAGCAGAAGCAGCAGAAGTCTTTCTTTCTCTCCCCCAAACTCCGCCAGAATGGTGCAGCCTCTTGGAGCAGGAGGCCTTGCAGGATCCCAAAGACTCATTTCTAGTGGAGTTTGGGGGAGAGAAAGAAAGACTTTTGCTGCTTTCCTTGCATGCAGCCAAAAGCAGAAGAAGAAAGAAGTGGAAAGAAGCAGGCAGGTGGCCAGGTGAGGTACATGGGGCGAGTGGGGGGAGTTCCCCCCTCTGCCCTTTCTCCCCTCCCCTCACTACCTTGTGTTGTTCGCAATGCAAGCGACGCAAGCCTTGTGTTCCCATGGGCCATGTGGGCAGCAAAGCCTTGTGTTCCCACACAGCCTGGATTAATTGCTTTGGGGAGTGCTTTCGGGGTGACATTTCTTTGCGGACCACCAAAACTTTCTCATGGACTACCAGTGGTCTCCAGCCCACTGGTTGGCGACCACTGAATTAGAGAGTTCTCAATTTGTGAACACACTGGGATTGGAATTTCCATGACAAAGCCAGGTGGTGGTTTAAGTGAATTGTGCCTGATTTTACGACCTTTTTTTTGCCAGGTTATTAAGCGAAACATTAGGCTGTTAAGTGAATCATGAGGACATTAAAGTGAATTATGCAGTCGTTAAATGTGTCTGGATTCCTGGCGTTGATTTTGCGTGTTACAATCTGGCTGGGAAAATGTCGCAAGTGGCCATCCCAGGAGTCCAGGATCCCGCAACGGTTGTAAATAGAAGTTGTCAAACACCAAATGTGGATCACATGGCCGTGGAGAGGCTGTGATGGTCATAAGTGCAAATCATTTTATTTTTAGTGCCATTGTAACTTTGAGAAGTTTCTAAACGAATGGTCGTAAGTCAAGAATTCTGTTGGGGCTCCAACAATCCATCCCCATTCAAATCATGTGTCTCTAGCCGCATGTCTCAGTGTAAAAAAAAAAATTATTTGGAGTGAACATACTGGTGTTACCTGGATGCAGCCCATTCTGAGACACATCATTCATTTCACCCTTGACCCTGATCTTCCCTCCACCTCCTGGATGTATATTCTTCAATGGGACACATCCATAGCCAAGAGTTATCAATCATGATCTCCAGTAATCGGCCGCCTAGCAATTATCTGAAGCATCTAAGGAATGCACTGCTTTCCCCCACTCCCTTTCTGCTGACAACTAAAAAGACCAAAGAAGTATTTGGTCACGTATCCTGTCATATCTTTAAAGCTTTTCCCCTCCTTTTGAACTAAAACTACAATTTTGGCAGGTTTCAAATTCGTTTGAGGCATTTGTTAAGCGAGTTTTTGCCCCCATTGTATGACTTTTCTTGCCTCGGTTAATAAGTGAATCCATGCAGTTGATAAGTTAGTCACACGGTCATTAAGTGAATCCAGCTTCCTCATTGACTTTGATTGTCGGAAGGTCACAAGAGGGGCATCACGGGAACGCTGTGACTGTCATAAGTATGAGTCGGTTGCCATGCGCCTGAATTTTGATCAAAGGTCATAAGTGTGAACAACAGTCATAAATGCTGTTGTAACCTTGAATAGTCACTAAATGAATCATTGTGAGTCAAGGACTGCCGGTACTACCTGAACAATTGCAGGGATTCACTTAACAACGGTGGCAAGAAAGGTTGTAAAATGAAGCAAAACTCAAATATCTGACTTCGCGACGTAAATTTTGGGCTCAATTGCAGTTGTAAGTTGAGGAAATCCTGCATTAGAAGGACCTCTTGAAAAAAAGAGGAAAAAAGAAACCCTGTTCAGCTGTTTTAATTCCTGCCATTGCTCAAATGGAATTGTTGATCGGCCATTGCAAAAGAGAGAAAAAAATGCATTAGCTATAAAACAAGCTCCTTCTTGGCACTGAGTTGCTTTAAGGATCAAGACGAAACTCGTTTGGAGAAATAATAATACTGGCACAACTTGAAAGGGCTTTGCCTTGGGAAGAATTAAAAAAAAAAATCAAAATAAGATATAAATATTCGAGTCCATTCAAAAAAGAAAAAAAAAACTTAAAGAAGGAGGCATTAAAAATCAGTGAAACCAGGGGATGAGAAATTCACCTTGTGAAAATCTGGCAGGGCCCTTGAGGACGTATTCCTGAAGGAAGAAAAAGTCGATAAGGCTCTCGTATTTTTTTTTTTCCTGGAAGTGAATGTGGGCCTTCTCCAAATTAGGCGACAAATGAAACCGTGGAAAACATTTGTGGGTTCCCCCCGAAACGACTTGCTCAGACTGGAGAAACTACAAAGATGATTAGGGGACTGGAGGCTAAAACATGCGAAGAACAGTTGCAGGAATTAGGAATGTCTGCTTTAATGCCAACAAAAGTGCATTTTGAGTCACAGCGATGGTTTTCCCAGTTGCAATGCAGAGCTGTGAAAGCTGGACCATAAGGAAGGCTGAGCACCAAAGAATGGAGGCCTTTGAACTCTGGTGCTGGAGATGTTTTGACTGAGGTTTCCTGAGACACTAACAAACACATGTTAGTCCCCAAACCCTTTTTTCTGTATTTCAACGGCTGTGAATTTTATTTAATCACAGCCCGTAATGATTCTCAAACAGTTTGTAAATAGCCCCACAGAAGTCTGCCAACATCCTTCAGGATAAGTCTGATAAGCACGCACCTTTATCTTTCTTGAAATGCTGCCAACGACTAAATTGCCAATTAGTTGTACAAGACCAAACGGAGCACAAATTCAACATGGAGCTTCGGGTTTCAAGCCGACCAATACAAACAAAATTGCTTCCTGCAGAGGCTCATCTCCCTTTGCTCCTCCTTTATGTCTTATGGGAGGGCCAATCACCTCCAAGCCTTACTCCCGAGTCACCCCTTTTGTCTTAGCTGTTCTTGCCTTCTGGCAGCTCTGCGCACGCATGCACTGGGAACAGGCTCCCCTTGTTCCTCTGCCTCGCTGATGTCCGATTCTGGAGGCTCCAGACTCAGCACAGGAGAAGATTCCTGAGAGTCCTTTGAATTGCAGGGCGGTCCAGCTGGTCAGTCCTGGAGGAGATCAACCCTGACTGTTCTTTTGAAGGCCAGATCTTGAAACTCAAATACTTTGGCCACCTCATGAGAAGGAAGAACTCACTGGAGAAGAGCCTAATGCTGGGAACGAATGAGGGCAAAAAAAGAGAAGGGGTGGCTGGATGGAATAGAATAGAATAGAGTAGAGTAGAGTAGAGTAGAGTAGAGTAGAGTAGAGTAGAGTAGAGTAGAGTAGAGTAGAACAGAACAGAACAGAACAGAACAGAACAGAACAGAACAGAACTGAACAGAACTGAACTGAATTGAATTGAATTCTTTGTTGGCCAAGTGTAATTTGGGCACACAAGGAATTTGTCTTGGTGCAAATGCTCTCAGTGTACATAAAAGAAAAGATACATTTGTCAAGAGTCAAGAATCATAAGATACAACACTTAGTAATAGTCACAGGGTACAATAAGCAATCAAATCATATTAGGAAACAGTCAAAATAAATCGTAAGGATACAAGCGACAAAGTTACAGTCATACAGTCACAAGTGGGAGGGGATGGGTGATAAGGAGTGATGAGAAGATTAATAGTAATAGTAGTGCAGACTTTGTAAATAGTTGGACAGTATTGAGGGAATTATTCGTTTAGCAGAGTGATGGCTTTCGGGAAAAAACTGTTCTTGTGTCTGGAGTCACCGAAGCAGTCAGCGTGAGCTTAAATGGACTCCAGAGGATGGTAGAGGACAGGAAGGCCTGGAGGAACATTGTCCATGGGGTTGTGATGGGTCAGACAAGACTTAACAGATTTAACAGATAATCAGAGTTGGAAGGGACCTTAAGGGTCATCTAGTCCAATCCCCTGCCCAAGTGGGAGACCCTACACCATTTCTGACACATGGCAGTCCAATCTCTTCTTGAAAGCTTCCCGTGATGGCGCTCCCACAACTTCTGAGGGCAACTTCTGTTCCATTGGTTGATTGTTCTCACTGTCAGAAAGTTTCTCCTTGTTTCCAGGTTAAATCTCTCCTTGTTCAGTTTCCATCCATTATTCCTTGTCTGGCCTTCGGTGGCTTTGGAAAATAGCTTGACCACTTCCTCCCTGTGGCAGCCCCTCAAATATTGGAAGACCACTATCATGTCTCCCCTGGTTCTTCTCTTTACTGGACCAGCCCAGCCCAGTTCCTGCAATCGTTCATTGTATGTTTTAGCCTCCAGTCCCGTAATCCTCCTGGTTGCTCTTCTCTGTACTTTTTCTAGAGTCTCAACATCTTTTTTATAATGTGGTGAACAAAACTGGATGCAGCTAGGTGTGGTCTTCCTAAGGCTTTATAGAGTGGTATTAGTACTTCCCTTGATCTTGATTGTATCCTTCTGATAATACAATTTAGGATTGCATTAGCTTTTTTGGCTGCTGCTGCACACTGCTGGCTCCTATTTAGCTGGTTGTCCACTAAGACTCCAAGGTCCCTCTCACAGTTACTGCTATTGAGCCTGGTTTCACCCAGTCTATATGTGTACTTTGGGTTTTTCTTGTCTATCTGTAGGACTTTACTTTTCTCTACATTAAATTTCATTTTGTTAGATATGGCCCAGTGTTCTAGTCTGTCAAGATCCATCTGAATCTTGAGCCTATCTTCTTGGGTGTTAGCTATTCCTGCCAGCTTAGTATCATCTGCAAATTTGGTAAGTTCCCCTTCGATTCCCCATCTAAGTCGTTAATGAAGATATTGAAGAGGACTGGGCCTAAGACGGAACCTTGTGGCACCCCACTGCTTACTTCCCTCCATGTAGACTTAGACCCATTAAGGACTACTTGTTGAGTATGGTTTGCCAGCCAGTTGTGAGTCCATCTAGTGGTGGTGCTATCTATTCCACTTTTTTCTAGCTTATTAAGAAGTAGGTTGTGGTTTACTTTATCGAATGCCTTGCTGAAATCTAAATATATTATGTTCACAGTATTTTGCTGGTCTACTAATTTAGTCACTGTGTTGAAGAATGAAATGAGATTGGTTTGGCATGATCTGTTTTTAACAAACTGGCGCTGACTGCTAGTTATTACTTTACTTGTTTCTAGATGTTGGCCGATCTGTTTTTTTATTATCTTTTCCAGTATCTTCCCGGGTATTGATGTTAGGTTGATTGGTCTACAGTTTCCTGGATCTGTTTTGCAACTAACAACAATGAAGAACTTTAATGAAAAGGACTAGGGGTGACATGATAGCAGTCTTCCAATATTTGAAGGGTTGCCACAAAGAAGAGGAAGTCAATCCATTCTCCAAAGAACCAAAAAAGGCAGGAGAAGAAACAATCGATGGTAACTAATCCAGGAGAAAAGCAACTTAGAACTAAGGAGAAAATTTCCAGACAGTGAAAACAATTAATCCAGTGGAACAACTTGCCTCCAGAACTTGTGAATGCTCCAACACTGGAAATTTTTAAGAAGAGATGGAACAAACCATTGGTCTGAATAGTGGGTTGGATTAGAACACATCTAAGATCCCTTCCACCTCTGTTATTCTGTTACTACACTAATAGAAAAATAACACAGCTAAAAGATGTGATTGTTTAGTTAGTCACCTGGTTGTTAAGTGAATCTGGCTTTACCCATGAACTTTGCTTGTCAGAAGGTCACAAAAGGGGATCATGTGATCTTGGGATACGGCAACCATCATAAATATGAGGCAGTTGACAAGCATCTGAATCTCTGATCATGTGACCAAGAGGATGCTGCAACGGTTCTAGGTCACTTTATTTTCAGCGCTGTTGTAACTTCAAACACTCACTTGAATGAACGGATGTAAGTTGAGGACTACTTGTATATGCGTGTTAAATGTTTGGCCTTGCCACTGCACAATCATTTTTTTTTTCAAACAACCTTCCGTGCTTTCTGTAAATCCCAATCCTAAACCTTCCATGCTTGACTATCACTAAGTGGTGTACCTTATAATTCTTGACGAATGGATCTTTTCTTTTATATACACTGAGAGCATTTGCACCAAGACAAATCCCTTGTGTGTCCAACCACACTTGGCCAATAAAGAATTCTATTCATAAAAAATTATATTCTTTCTGAAAATCCCAAAATTTAGTGGTTCTAGGTAAAAGCTCCATAAATGAGATTTCCCCCTTACAGGACCTCTTCCCTTAAGCCATTTCCCCCCACCCACCCCATTCCTTCCTCTTGAAGCAAATTATCTACCCAATTTTGTCTTCCGAGAATTTTGGTGGGAAACTCTGAAAGGCCATTCATACCCAACTCTAAAAAAAAAAAAAAAGAGGAAACGTTTAACATACGGAAACATTTGGGGGAAGTTGCAAACCCATTGTAAACAACGGGGTCCACCACAGTTGCTTCGAAAAATACCAAAGAAATATCCATTCCGTTAGTTAAAAATCCCCTTTGGTGCTGGGGAAAAACACTACCTTAAATCACATAGGTTTATTAGAAAATCAATTCAAAAATGTTGCAAAACAACACTTTTATGATTTTATTGTCCAGTATATTTCAGTGGTAGCGGTGCCAAAATCATTTATGGATAACTGGATTATATCATTTTAAAAAAAAAAGCCTTGGTAAGACCACACTTGGATTACTGCATCCAGTTTTGGTTGCCATGATATAAAAAGGATGTTAAGACTCTGGAAAGAATGCAGAGAAGAGCAACAAAGATGAAGAACATATGAAGAACGGTGGCAGGAATTGAATATGTCTAATTTAATGAAAAGAAGGACTAGGGGTGGCATGACAGCAGTCTTCCAATATCTCAGGGGCTGCCACAAAGAAGAGGGAGTCAAGCTATTCTCCAAAACACCTGAAGGTAGGACAAGAAGCAATGGGTAGAAAGGAGAGAAGCAACTTAGAACTGAGCAGAAATTTCCTGACAGTGAAAACAATTAATCAGTGGAACGGCTTAATTTCAGAAGTTGTGGGTGCTCCAACACTGTAGGTTTTAAAGAAGAAGTTAGACAAGCATTTGCCTGACATGATATAGAGTCTCCTGCCTTAGCAGGGGGTTGGACTAGAAGACCTCCAAGGTTCCTTTTAACTCTGTTATTCTGCTATTCTTCTGTCAAAATTAAGCGAGTGTTTTCATGCCACCTTTGGATCAAAAGATGTAGATTTTACAACTTTAAAGTGTTGCATTCTCAATGGAAAGTGATAATTTATTTAAAATAAATAAGTGCCAATATTTTTTTAAAAAATCAGATTTAATCCCCCACCCACCCACGCAGGCAGACAACAGCTAAATTCACCACCTGAGGCATTCAGGAAGGGAAAATATTTGATGCAAATCATAGACAAAAAAAAAAAGAATGGATTTTGTGTACAGGTGTACAAAAATAATTTTCCTGGCTCCAGTTAAGAGGGAAGAATGATGCATCAGGGGGATGCTTAATTGATTTAGAAAGATCAGGTGAGGTGATTTCCAAATTTCCAACATTTTGTGGGGTCCTTGGTGTTCTCTGAGCTTGGTTGTTTTCTTACAGATGGCTCATTACAAAACTTCCAAAGCACATCACCAAAGCATACTGATGATGTTACCTAGTTGGGTAATGAAATGTCTGCAAAAAAACCCCACCAAGTTCAGAGGACTTCACACTTCAACCCTGAGCTATAAATACTCTCTTCTATTGGCAAGTGACTTTTACTAGACTAAGTTACCTCAGAAAAGTAGGTAACATGGAGCCTTAATGATACAATACTATTAAAACTCTTACAATACGAGACAACACAGTATCAACAGTAGAGACCTTCAAGTTTCTACGTTCTATAATATCTCAAGACTTAAAATGGACACCTAACATCAAAAAAGTCATCAAAAAAGCACAAGAAAAATGTTCTTTCTATGCCAATGCAGAAAGCTCAGACTGCCCAAGGAGTAGTTGCTGATACAATTCTGCAGATAAATTACTGAGTCTGTCATCTCTACCTCCATAACTGTCAGGTTTGGCTCTGCAATCACACAGGACAGACACAGACTTCAGAGGATAATTAGAACTGCAGAAAAAAAACAATTGCTACCAACCTGCCTTCCACTGAAGACCTGTATTCTGCACGAGTCAAAAAGAGGGCTGTGAAAATACTGACAGACCCCTCACATCCCGGACATAAACTGTTTCAACTCCTACCCTCAAGACGATGCCATAGAGCACTGCACACCAGAACAACTAGACACAAGGACCGTTTTTCCTCCCCTGCCATCACTCTGCTAAACAAATAATTCCCTCAACACTGTTTAGTAAGGCTGTATTGCTATTCTTCTCATCTTTCCGATTACCTATCTCCTTGCCTTCTTATGATTGTAACTTTGTTGCTTGTATCTTTACAATTTATATTGTTTTATTTAGTTTCCTAGTATGATTTATGTTGATATTATTTAGTATCGTATGACTATCTAGTGTTGTAACTTATGATTTATGATGTATGTATTTTTATGATGACTGTGATCATGATTTATCACATAGCTTTTAGGTACGCTGAGAGCTTATGCACTCAAGACAAATTTCTTGTGTGTCCAATCACACTTGGCCAATAAAGAATTCAATTCAATTCAATTCTGTTCTGTTCAGTTCTCTTCTCTTCTCTTCTCTTCTCTTCTCTTCTCTTCTCTTCTCTTCTCTTCTCTTCTCTTCTCTTCTCCCCTCCATTCCATTCCATTCTATTCTGTTCTATTCTACTGCAAAGGGTTTCTTCTTCTTCTTCTTCTTCTTCTTCTTCTTCTTCTTCTTCTTCTTCTTCTTCTTCTTCTTCTTCTTCTTCTTCTTCTTCTTCTTCTTCTTCTTCTTCTTCTTCTTCTTCTTCTTCTTCTTCTTCTTCTTCTTCTTCGATGGATTCCAGACCAGTCACTGCATTGAAAGAAGGAAATGGGATTTTTTACTATAAATTTCGGAGATCTTCCTTTTTCTCAGATAGGCAGGACAATTTTTCCCTTCTAGTCTGTTCCTTCTCAAGATAAAGCTATTCCTAGATCTCTACCAACATGAAGAACGCAACATGCTAGTCTCCATCTGAACGGGGGAGAATCAAATATAATTGATTGATCGTATAGGTAGTCCTCAATTTTTGGTATTTTCAGGAATTTTCTCCAACACCAAAGTTCAGCAGCATCAATCCTCTTTCTATCCTGCTTCTTCAAAATGCAAACAAAATGCAAACTTGGAAAAAAAAGTAAAAAAGGACAAGTCTATGTCACCTCAGAAAGTGGATCCTTCATTTCCACCAAGAATCTCTCATTTCAAATCCTGAGCTACTAATATTCTTCGTTATTGGCATCTCAGTAAGTGTCAGATATAATTTTCCTTATGCTTGAGGAATTTGGCAAAATTTGTTAGTTAGGAATGGGCTGAGTCATGGGCGACTTCTCCAGAATTTAGGTGGAGCTTTGATTAATGTTCAGAAGTGACAATTGTGACAGCGAATATCTTCCAAGGATGGAAGTATTTATCCAATTACTTCCGCGTGCTAGTAACAAACACTGAGGTAATGATAGCTTTGTTTTCTAATTGTGGGTTGCATGATGACTTTGCAAATGCCTGAAGATTATTAGCCATTGTTGAACCACAACTTATTGGGAGGGTACCAAATTGGGAAAGGCATTATAGTCAATTGCTACTTTACATAAGGCACAGTTTCAACAGACCCAGATGAATAGTTCTCTTTTTTAAAATTTTTATTTAATGCATAAAATACAAAGAAAAATAGAAATAGGAAATTAGAAGGGGGAAAAAGTGAAGTTCAAGGAGAAAAAATAAAAGAGGCGTTGACTTCCGATTCATTTTAGCACAATACAAGATAAAAATACTCAACTTTTTGCTTTTACACATAACTAGCCATGTATAACTAGCCATTTCTATAACAACAAATCTAATTGATCAACCCGAAGTCAAAGTTTCATTTTTTTTTCATCACAACCACAAAATCCAGAATTGATATTCGAGTGAAAAAAATGTACTTAAATATATTCCCCTCTTTGAATAAAAGGATAAATTTAACCATTCCTGCTTCATCTTCCTTGCTGTGGAAAATATGTATTTCTATTTGCACCTAGTAATCTTTTGTGAACTATCATCATTTTTATTAACAAAGTTCACTATATTCTTTCAGATTGTGTGACCCTACAGGAAAAATACTCTTTTTTTCCCCACCCTTTTTAAAATGCTAAACTTTTTTTAAACACATTTTTAAAATCATAACTAAAGTAAATAAATAGTTCTCCACCATTCAGTCAGAATGGAGGAAACTTCTTGGATGAGAAACAAAACATCTTCAAGCAAAAACCAAGAAAGTTCAGATACCTTTTGAAAAAACACCTTTGGGACAACCATGACCTGGATGACTAAAGAATCTCCACAGACATTTAACATAATAATAATTTTTGTAAAAAACCCAATTGCAAATGGTATTCCTGTAGCAAAGGAAAGAAACTGCTGTGAAAATAGTCCTAATTTTGATCCTTTTATTTATTAGGATTAGCAAACAATACCTGATATATAATTAATTAATATAATTAATATAATAATATTATTAATATAATATATTATATTAATATAAATTCAAGATAGAGAAAATATATAAAATACAAAACCAATCTACCAAAAGGTAAATAAAGAGAGAAGTTATCTACATGTACAAATCTACCATATATATATATATGGCATTCAGCTTTGTTCGGGTATTTTCCCACGTCATTGTAGTTGTGCTTTTAAAGTTGTAGCAACGTTTCAGCAGAATCTCATCTGCCATCATCAGGCTTCTGTATTGTGTTCGTCTGTGAGTCAGACTTTTATAGGGCGAGTCTGTTTATGCCCAGGTGTTTGCCTGGCTTGTGGTGTGGAGATTTTTTTGTTTGAGAGTGCACTTCTTCAGGATTTCTTAGGATGGCTGCTATTTTTCTGTCTGTTTTGAAGGTAGTCTTGATGTGAAAACCCCAGCCACAGAATTATCAGAGAAGCCATAGAGATTGAAAAAAGACCTGAAAGCATGAATAGAAGAGATGACTCCACCAGACTGTCAATTATTTGGAAGCCTGAACTCTCAAACCAAAAAGTCTCCACACCACAAGCCAAGCAAACACCTGGGCACAAACAGACACCCCTCCCCCAATACCTCCAGCTCAAACACACCCCAACCAGGCACCCAGATGAAACCTAGCTTCCTAATAAATCATAGCCATCCATTTACTTGGAGCCAAGCCACACTAAAAGCCTCCAATACAGGAAAGACAATGTTGCCAGCCAATCAAGACAAAAAAAGCCACAAAACAGACAGAAGATATTAGAAACACCAATCAAGCAGAACACGGCAAACTCCAAGACCAATAAACACAGACCAAGACTCCCAACCAATCAGGATGAAGAAAAAAACATTCTGGCACAGCAGTAGGCTAGCACCAAATTTAAAACAGAAACGGATGTGAAAGTCTGACTCACAGACGAACACTATACAGAAGCCTGATGATGGCAGATGAGATTCTGCCGAAACGTTGCTACAACTTTAAAAGCACAACTATGATGATGTGGGAAATACCCGAACAAAGCTGAATACCATACATATAAATACTTGTGAAAACTTAAGAAAACATACTGTGCACACATAAAGCATAAAGCATATCATACACACCTACATAAAGCATATTATGTTTTACAGGAAGTCTTATAACCACAATTGAGGCCAACATTTCTGTTGTTAAGTGTTGTGGTTCACTGGCACCAGGTGTGGATGGCTGAGGTCTCGGAGAGCAAGGACTCAGATGAGGGGCCTGCATGTGATGCAGGGATGGGGCCAGGACCATCAGGGAGTGGAAGGCTGCCTTCGGAGACTGTGGAGGCTGGCAGCAGTGATGAAGAGGTCCCCGAGGAGCCTGTGCCAAGTGTGTGTGCGCGCAGGGCTGCTTGAAGGAAAGAGCAGTTGCAGTAGCATAGGCGACTCGGGAGTAAGGTTGCAAGGTAATGGCCCCTCCCTCGAGAGGTAAAAGCCAGCTGAGAAACTGGAGTTCTTTGCAGGAAGCAAAGAAGTTTTTACACTCAAGCCTTTGGGACGTTCAGAATATCTTGGTTGGTGTTTGGAGACTCTTTGTGTTTGAAATATTTCTGAGCAATTTTTTCTAGTGTTCTTGGCAGCAGCCTTGCACAACCTCGACAAGGCTCGTTCTTATCAGAGACAATTAGTTTGAAACAGCCTTTTAACCGGGAAGGAACGGAATTCGTAAAGAATCATGAAAAGGTTTTGCTGTTACCTCCATCTGGTGTTTGTTTCCTTGGAACAAGCTTTGGGTCAGAACTCTAAGAGAGATAATTGTTAAGTGAGTTCTGCCCCATTTTGCAACCTTTCTTGCCACAGTTGTTAAGTGAATCACTGCAGTGATCAAGTTAATAACCCGGTTGGAATGAAGAATGGAATAGAATGGAATGGAATAGAATGGAACTTGTATTGCTTGGATGAATATTTTTACCAAAGCCCATCTGTTCCAGGTGTAATAACATGAACCGCCAATTCACATTGTCAAATGTCTTCTGTGCATCTAAAAATATCAAAGCCATTTGTTTTTCAGGGTGTGCCTCGTAGTATTCCAAAGTATCCAAGATTACTCTCATGTTTTCTTTAATTTGTCTCTTTGACAGAAATCCATTTTGATCAGGATGAATGAAATTATTTAGGTATTTTTTAAGTCTTTCTGCCAATATTGAAGAAAATTTTTTATAATCTGTGTTAGTAGGGAAATAGGTCTTTAGTTCTTGATTTGTAATAGATCAGCCTCCTCTTTTGGGACAAGTGTAATATAAGCTTCTGACCATGATTTAGGTATCCTCTTCTTTAACATAACTTCATTCATAACTTCTAGCAATGGAAAGTTCAATGATTCTTGTAATGTTTTGTAAAATTCTGCCGGAAGTCCATCTGGGCCTGGTGCCTTTCCATTATTTTGCTTCTCAAGTGCTTCAGTTAACTCCATCATGGTTATATTGCTTTCTAACATTGTTTCAATCTCTTTAGGTATCTGGGGTAGATTAGCATTCTGTAAGTACTGTTTAACTCATTCCTCGTCAATATTCTCTTGTGTATATAGTTTCCCATAATAGTCTCGTATGATTTCCTTCTTCTCTTTACTTCCATAGCAAACTTGGCCTTGGTCATCTATTAATTGCAATATTTTCCTTGATTCTTTCTCTTTTCTCACTTTATATGCTAACCATCTACCTGATTTATTTGCATCTTCAAAATAGTTCTGTTTCACATCTACAGAGGAATTTTTGAGTCTATCGTCTGCACCTCTATAACTGTCTGGTTTGGTTCTGCAACCCAACAGGACAGATACAGACTTCAGAGGATAATTAGGACTGCAGAAAAAACAATTACTACCCACCTGCCTTCCATGGAGGACCTGTATACTGCACGAGTCAAAAAGAGGGCTGTGAAAATATTTACAGACCCCTCACATCCCGGACATAAACTATTTCAACTCCTTCCCTCAAAACGACGCTATAGAGCACTGCACACCAGAACAACTAGACACAAGAACAGTTTTTTCCTGAAAGCCATCACTCTGCTAAACAAATAATTCCCTCAACACTGCTCAACTATTCACAAAGTGTACACTACTGTTACTGTTAATCTTCTCATCACTCCTTATCACCCATCCCCTCCCACTTGTGACTGTAGGACTGCAACTTTGTTGCTTGTATCCTTACGGTTTATATTGACTGTTTCCGAGTATGATTTGATTGTTGATTGAACATTACGACTATCATTAAGTGTTGAACGTTATGATTCTGGAGTAGTATGTAATGGAATAGAATGTAATGGAATAGAATAGAATGGAGTTGAATGGAATGAAATGGAATAGAATGGAATGGAATGGAATAGAATGGAATGGAGTAGAATAGAATGGAGTAGAATGGAATGGAATGGAATTGAGTAGAATGGAATGGAATAGAATGGA